>JAODXP020000065.1:122533-153014 GCA_027497455.2 Sardinella longiceps | reverse complement strand
GCAAATACCTACCGGACAGGGTGATCACAGGACACTTTACCCAGAGCACGCCTTGCAAACACCTACCGGACAGGGGCAGGACAAGACAATTTACCCAGAGTGCACCTTGCAAACACCTACCGGACAGGACAGTTTACCCAGGCCAGAGTGCACCTAGCAAACCCCTACAGGGCACAAAGATGTCGGGACAATCTTACCAAATTGCCCCAAGGGCACCTCGCAAACCTCTAGAGGACAATTTACCCAGAACACACTTTGCCCTGGGGTCTACAGGAGAGATAACTCAGATTAGCCAGAGTGCACCTACAGGACAGGAAGATGACAGGATAAATTACCCAGAGTGCACTTTGCACTGTAGGTGTTGCGAGGAATGCACTCTGGGTAAATTGCTATGTTTTGTTTGGTCCTTTATTCAAATAAAATGAAATCAGTCTCAGAGAAAAGCATAAGGTAGGACATTTTAAATCACTATACACACAAGCACAATGTCATCCAGCATCTCTTTTAAAGCCCACTGTTCTTCACAACATAATCTTGATACATTCATGTACTGTAGCCCCAAGGCCATAATAATAAAGCAGAAATCATTTTTAAATGGGAGATTATTTAGCTCTTCATAGGAGAAATGTCATCCACTGTGTCCACTACTGTAGTTACCAAATGCCAATTAAGAAGCTATTGTCCTCAGCTACATTTAATATCCTGCACAAACTATACACAAAAAGCCCATTTTCACTCAGTCAAGCTTTGAATAAAAAAATGAAATGGTCAGAAATTCCTCATTCAATCAAATTCACAGCTTGAAACCCAACCAGACCAGACCAGACCAGACCAGACTGAGTTGCCAGGGCCCTAAGTGGTGAGACGGAGTCTGGAATTGTATTCCAGGCTGTGAAGGGGGCCCATGGTCACTGCTTGTGCATAGGGCCCAGAATTTGGTGCTACACCCATGGTGGTGTGGCATGGTGTGGTGTGGTCTGATTGTGGTCTGATTGAGGCAGTGTGTTTGAGGCACCTCAGCGTGGACACCGGCCTGACCCTCGTAATAGCACTGGCACACGGCACAGTAGAGCGTGGCCCTCCAGCAGAGGAAGCGAGGGGACAGCAGCGGGAGAGACATCTCCAGACACACACAGGCCCACAGCAGGAACTCCAGAGCCTGGGAGAGAGAGAAGGGGGGGGGATGGGGAGAGAGGAGGAGAAGGAGAGTGAGAGACGGAGAGGACACCTTAACACTACTGTATCCATACACGCTCTCTCACAAAGATACAGAAACACATAAACAAATATCACTTCATGTCATGAACAGAATTAGAACAGAATCGAAATGATACACACACAAAAACAATCATGTCATGTGTGTAATCAAACCTGTGCAGATCGGCTGACAGTCATGAGGTATCTGCAAATGTCATAGATGTATAGGGACCCTAAAGGCAATCAGAAAGAAGACAGTAAATACACACTTGTTGTGTACAAAACAAAAACAAGGAGCTACATTATCTAACAAAAACAAGGAGCTACATTATCTGCTGTGTCGCTGCAGTGTCTCGCATGGTTATGTTGTTTTACTGTGGCTATATAGAGTGATAAGTGACTGAACAACTTTTGATGCTATGTAAGAGGGACCACCAGATGAACATAGCTAGGCCTTCAGTCCACCTTACACATGATGTTTACCTCAATAGTAGCTTGACATTTATGCTACCCACATAACATCCTATATTACAGTTTACAATGAGAATATACTTTATTAGCCTATGTTTGCTATCGATATATTTTAAATGTATCTGTAGAATTCTGAAAAGACAAGTACATGACTGCATGAAAATATTGGAATATGATTGAGTTTCTAGGTATTCTGTGTTTGTGAGCCTGTAATGGTCAGTGAAAACAAATTTCTATTCCAAGACTGGAATAAAGCCTTAAAGGAAAATACCGGAGTGAATTCAGACATAGCCCTGTTGAAAGAGCTTGCTAAATGTGCTAGTTAGCGAGTGGAACAAAATAATTTGGTACAGCACAGACCGAACGCGAACGCAGAAGCGAACAGGCACTTTACACTGAATCAATGGGACCTGACTGTTGGAAACCGAAAGTAAGATCTGAGGTTACATTGACTCAATGTAAAGTGTTTCGCGTTCGCGTTAGGTCTGTGTTGTTCGAAAATCTTTCATTTCATGCGAAATATATTGCTGTTAGAAGGCTCATGCAGCAGGACTATGCTTAAACGTACTCCGGTATATTGCTTTAAGACTGAGATACATCATTGAACATAAGCCAGCATGAGGGAGCCAGACTGAGGGAGTAACTATTTTCTGAATAAATACAACTAATTCATACAGCACAATACATGTAAATAAATGACTGCATTTAACACATGAATGACACAAATAAATAACCAAGACTAAGGCACCGTTGTAAATAAGCCAGCATAGGCTCTCCTGTGGGAGCACGGCTTGCATCATTATGCGCAGAAAGCCCAGCACGCGGAGCAGCTTCTGGATGGAGTCCAGGCTGGGTTCTCTGCCCCGGCCTCTCTCCAGGTAGAACATGCACAGACACTGGCCCTGCAGAGCCCGGAACTGGAGGCACAAGAACATAAAGATTACTAGATGAATTGGGGCGGGGTCGATTCATCTAGTGATTCTATAAATCATGGGTAGGCAGATGATGACACAGCTACGGTTCCAGAACCTCATCAGCATGATTAGATTAGACTTCCTGCTCACAGGCGTGCGCACACACACACACACACACACACACACACACACACACACACACACACACACACACACACACACACACACACACTTGCTCTTGTTTAGGTGCTGTAGGTAGGAAAATAAAACTCATCTGTAAATTAGCTAACTTACAATTTCACAGATGCTGTCAAACAGATCACATCTCGTACATGTTGGTACCTAAATAAGGTTGTCCTTAAGAGACCACTGGTGTGTGTGTGTGTGTGTGTGTGTGTGTGTGTGTGTGTGTGTGTGTGTGTGTGTCTGTGTGTCTGTGTGTGTGCGAAAGAGAGAGAGAGAGAGAGAGAGAAGGTGGCTCTGCCAAAAAAGTTTGAGTGTACAGTGTGTGTTTGTCTGCCTGCATGCATGCATGCGTGCGTGCGTGAGTGAGTGAGTGACAGAGAGAGAGAGAGAGAGAGAGAGAGAGAGAGAGAGAGAGAGAGAGCACTTGATCTCACTGTAAGTTTGGCTTGGTCGGTATTGAAGCCTTGAGGAAACAACGTGCTCTTCAGGTGGTCGACATCTTTGATGCTGTCTATAGTCACCTCACTGTGCTCACAAAGATACCGTCCGTAGCCCTGCCACTGTGCAAGGTGGTAAAGCTAGGTGAAACAGAGAATAGTTTGGTTAGTCAGTTAGTTAGTTAGGCCGTCAATGCATACGGTGAGCTAACTGAATAGGGCTTGTTGACATTTTAATATGGTCTGTGAGGAATAAATACCTTTTTAGATAAGAGAAAATCGGCTATAAGAAGAACGTGTTGATCATAATAATAAGCTGGGAGTCGAGGCTTGTACTTGTTCCATATTTCAAAAAGCATCTTTGAGCTGTCATAGTACACAAAAGACCAACAGTAAGCTGCAGGTTAATCATGCCAAGAATAGGTTCATAGTAGCCTACATAGGATTGGTCTGTCAACTTGAATACATAGCTAAATGGTCCGTGTACGTCGCGGCCATTCGATTTCTGTTTCTAAATTGGTAAACGAAAAATGGAGAACCACTTGTTTCCCGTTTTTCGTCTTGATTTTGGAAAACAAAAAACAAGAAACAAACCCGTTATCCGTTTTTCGGTTTGGCAGGTCAAACAGAAAACGGAGTGTGACCCGTTAACTGATTTTCTTAACCATAGCAGAATATGAATATTGGGAATAAAATGTGCAGCCCGTTTTTCCGATCCTGATTTTCAGAATGCATAGGGTGCAACCAACGCGTCATTCAGACAAGCTGGGAAAGTATGCTAGCTTCATATTCTCTCGCCAGCCGGTGTAAACAGAATAACAGCAGTTGCCTAAATTTGAACATTAAACAGAAGAAAATTTACTTGATATGATAAGTTATAGACTCATTACTAATGCATTAACTACTTTAACATGTTAAAATTATCATTAAACGTATTGTAAAGTGAAGGCTTGCAGGAACCTTGTTGGGGAGCAGCTAGCCATTGATGGTAACTTTATCCTAGCCTACGGCTTTTTCCAGCAACTTTGGAGGCTACGATGTTTAGGATATTTTCCAGGGACAGTTGTGTATTTAGTGAAATGAACGTCTTTAAGACAAAAAGCTGAAGCAGTACTCATAAGTAGATATTTACTGGGACGTTAATGCATGACAGTACAGGGCACAGCTTACAGACAACCAAGCCCAGCTCGGAAGAGGGTAGCCCTTTACTCACTTGCCAGCACTACTAAACTACTACTAATAAAAACAAAACAAAAAAATGCTAACTGATAATGTTAAACGTTGCTGTTTCACATGCACAATGGAAACCTGTGCCAAATTCATTAACACTTTTACTTATTACTACTAAATTAACGTTATGGTTATCATTACGTGCAAGCTAGGAAAGTTGCTTTATAGGGCAGCTAGCCAGCTGTCAACTTGCTCCAGGAATACTGAAGTGAATGTGATGGTAACGTTAGCAGAATATTTTTTAGCTAAATGTGCTCTGTTGTTAGTGAAATGAATGTGCTAAAGACATAATGCTGAAGCAGTAAGCAAATATAATGTTCAATGGCTTTGTTAAATTGGTGGTAGTGGGCACCTGCAGGCTTGTATGTCACAACCAGCAACTTTTCGACATGTCTAACGCACGTTGGTGTTCCTCTTGTGTAGCCGATTAGCTGTCAGTGACTAAACTCGCTACTAGCCCCAAAGGCAGCCCTCAAAGGCAAAGGCATTACACACAATTGGTAATTCAAAATAGGCCACCGTTTCATTTCCCGATTACTCCTGCATTCTGTTTGTATTGTCAAAAACAAAGGACGGATAATGGGTGGTTTCTCGTTTTTCGTCTTTTATTTTAAAATCAGAAAACGAAAAACGGGCTATTTTCCGATTTTTGTTTTCCTATTTAGAAACAGAAATCGAATGGCCACGACGTACACGGTCCCTAAATCTATCCGAATAGGCTAATTGCGAACAGCTGTATCACTGTAGTTGCACTCACCCCCTCACATAGGTGTTCTGCTGAAACTTTGGAGAGTCTCTTATACGTTTAATACATGACTTAAACTCTTTTATTTCTCCATCAAAGGCTGATATCACAGGGTTTTTCTGGTCAATTTTCCCGTAGTAGGATGCAGGTAGTGGCTCCATATTTACACGGTAGCTTACTATCGATAGCTAGCTAGATTGCTGCAAATAAGTTAGGAAGCGTTGAAGAGTTGTCATAGCAACAGACACACACGAGGGATTGTGTTTGCTCTCCAACTGTGCAGTGTGCTGCATGAAAAGTAAGATTAGTGTGTGATGTTGAAAATATTTCTTTTTTATTTTGGCTACCAGTTTAGCCTATGTTTCCCTTTCCTTTTTCAGGCATACAGGGACCAAGTCCACAGGGACCAAACTAGCAATTTTTAATGCAATAACAGACTTTTTCTTTTGATGCCCCAGCATCATCCAACAGACCCTGAATTAAGTCATATCTTATGGGTATTTTAACTATCAATACATATTTTAATATTTTAATATATTAAAATATATTTATATTCCCATATTTTAATATTTTATATTAATACGTACATATTAATATTAAAATATATTTATATTTATATATTTATATAATATTTTAATTCCAAAACTCCCCACCTCGTTTGTTAATCCTCCTTTCAGGGATTCAGTGCATCTGTTTCTGTTCAATTAGTGGTGTTGTTTGGTGGATCCTGAGCACAACCCTGGGATCACATATCTCAATTGTTTCCCAAAGTCGAGGAAGCATGCTTGGAAGGCTGCTTTTTCGAGCATTCCACTTGGCGACATTGTCAGTCGCCAAGTGCTGTTCCAAAGTCAAGCATCATTCTAAATTCTAGCGAGGACAGAAGCCTTTGTTCATAGATTTTTCAATGATGCTCTGATGGTGCCTCGTTTTTGAAGTGTTCGACTTCCAAGGCGAGCGTGCTACCTAGGAAGCATTCTCGTCTTTGAGAAACACTGGTCAATTGAACCCCTCTAGTGGCTCCAGCTGGTGTTGGTTAAATGATCCATTGTGATTGGCTGAGACCTTCTTTATAAAATGAGGCCTGCATCAGTGGTTAGTTAGCCTATTTCTCTCTGGTTTGTTGAGTGGAGTTGGTGAGGCAAGATGTGCAGTTTCACCAGATTGGCATTAAGGTGTGGCATTTTACCCTAGATACATCTTGTTGTGTTACAGTGTTCTCTTTAGTGACTTTGTGCTTGCTAATGCTTTGATTTCTATGTTCTCCAAGGCTGACTTTGCTGTTTCTGATCATCACACTTGCACACGGTCAGTAGTCCTACTACTATCAGGATGGTCCTTACATTTTTTTGGTTTGCATCAAAACTCACGTGTGTGTGTGTGTGTGTGTGTGTGTGTGTGTGTGTGTGTGTGTGTGTGTGTCAGTCTCAGGAGTTCAACCTCCTCAACAAGGGGACAGAAGAATTCTTCTGAGACCACCTCCACCAAACAGAGGGCCTGATCTACGTGATCAGCCATGGGACAGGAAATTTCTTCCTCCATCATCCAGAGGGCCTGTCTCAGGAGTTCTGCCTCCTTCACTGTGGGCCAGAAGACAGAGACCAACCCCACCACCCAGACGTCCACGTCCAAGCTATCTCAGAAGGTTTTACTTTCGATGGTAAGCCAGTCAACCCCCTCAAAGTATGCCCTGCATGTAGACGTTTCATCTGGGAGAAGCCTTTGGGGGAGAACTGCTGCAAACAACTGCCACATTGGCTGATCAAGCCACCTGTTGGCAACCAACTCCAAGGCCTAATCGGAAATGGGGGCATTTGGCATTTGGGAATCCAACCAAGGAGCTGAATTAGGAGCTGGTGTCCATGTTCAGTCTCTGGTACTGGATCATCCAGCTGGTCTACTTACCACTGACCAGTTTACCAGATCAGAGCAGAGCCTGCCGGACTCTAGGCCAATACAGGGTAACTATCAATACTCTGTGTGGCCGCTCCTAAATGTGTTTCTATGGGGATTTGGGTCTATAATGACGGCTGTGTTTCCCAGCACCTTTAATCCATGTGGACATTTTACATAGTGGTGTTTGTTTGTTTTTTTTGAAAATCAATAATAAATTTGTGATAATGACCATGAATGATTGTCTCATTTCACTGCTGTAGTATCACTCAATCTTATCTTTGTTGCCTTTTACTTGTTGTTATCTGTCCTTGTTGCCTTTACTGCCAATTCAAAAAAATTGGATCAGCCCTTGACTGCTAGCCTGTAGTATTCTTGCTGCGCTGCATTCATAACACCTCCCCCTGCTGGCCTGGATGAACACATCCAGAGAGATCAAATTCTGTGGCACCAATCTCAGGGAGATGAGAATGAAGCAGATGATAATATCATGTAACATATTATGTGTAGGAAGGAAGTGGCCAGGCTATGAGTGGGATTACATGTCGTTCATTATTTCCATCTTGATCCATCAATCTTACGAATAACATTGAGTCCTCCTCCACAGAAGCCATGACCTATTTTTCAGTAGCCATACCACAGAGCAGGGCTGTTTCAAGGTACTTAGGGGAGCCCCAGGCAAACAGGACATGGGGGGCGGCCTTCACCCCCTAGAGTAGTCATACTGTGAAGGACAACTAAAATGATTCATTATTTAAGATTAAAATTCCTCTGTGCCAACTTTAAAACTCACCAAAAAATACATTACCTATCTGTAACGTAAGTTTAATTATGCGCAATATCATTTTGTACAAGACTTTTCCTCACAGTCTTGGCTAAAATCAGTGTGGCTTATCGAATAGTGCTTATCAGCCAACTTTGGGACCGACTTCAGCTTGAACCCTATTCTGTTGTGACAGCCTTACCACAGAGGCCTCACTGCCTGACAGTTTTGTACACATAGGCCTATGGGTAGGCCTAAACATTTAAAGTATCTGAAAAAAGTAGGCCTACCAGGATCTTTTGAAAACTTAATCTTCAAAAACATAGATTATAAACTTCACTGTATCAGCAACCAGGTTCATCACAAGCTTGGCAAAATGTCTGGTGACAATTCTTTTAATATTGTATTTTTGGGCAGCTTTTACAAAGGTTTATGGAGGTTGGTGCAGCAGGTTATGTCTTCTAGAGAAATGTATAGATTTTTTTTCTCTTAAGTGTCCAGCAGGCCGTGCAAAAAACAACATGATAACATGACCAAATAAATGTTGCCTATGATTGAACTATTAATTTAACTATTCATAGCCTATTTGTTTGTTTATTCATTCATTCATTCATTCATTTATTCATTTATTTATTTAACAAATAAAAGCCTAGGCTATAATTGATAGAGTGCTATGAGAACTTCTATGAGAAAATTGAAGTGCACTCTGCAGAAAGATCTGCAGAAAGATGATTGCGCCAGGATTCAAAACTAGGTGGCAAAATAGCCCTACATGAGACTCTCACGCAAGCAGCATTCGGAACGGGCCGAACTCGCTCATAATCACCTGCACAGGTTTTTGTGGATTGCCATGGAGAATGATTGTGACGCATCATACGACGTTATATTCTATGACGATTGGAATGTTGAATACGTTCTTTATAACGCCGCGTTTGTGTTCATGTGTTCACTTTGATTTCATACCGCGATTGTACTGCACGGTAAGTGGGCCTATTATGTTCCCTGCAGGCAGCTTTATACACATTGCATTATTTTAACTTTTAAGTACAGTACGTCAAAATTAATATGGAGCATGAAGTGTTTATTTTAGGTTTGATTTAGGCTAGGCCTATGTGGTCCAGTCATTTAAAACTCCATCAAGTTCATGACTTCTTTGGGTGAAAACTGTTAGGCTACTGATAAAGGCCTAAGATTAGCCTACATGTATTAACAGAGAGTGCTTGAATATTTCAGCTATCACTGCCATAAACTACTACGGATACTCAATCAATACTTTGATCATCTGGGTGAAGATCACTGGGTAAGCCTCCATCACCACAACAGGTTTCTACTGTGTATCTGTAGGTCTTTGTGTTTGCCAAGTAATAGCCTACTTTTCTTTCTCTGTCCACAGGGACTTACCTGTGTCTTCAGAGATGCATTGGATTGCTGGCCAGCCACTGGTCTTCCTGGCCAAAGATTTTGAGATCGTCCATCTGATGCCTATGGTACAGTAGGCTACTAAGCTGAGAGCCTAATCATTTCATTATTAGTTCAGTAGGACATACACACAATTCAATCCCAGTAAATGTGAACTGATTCGTCATGAATTGGGTTGACACAATTTCTATTTCATCAGGTTGTTCAGGTGCAGTACGCTACTCTTGACTATTGTTATTCATATTGTCACTGCATGCCTTTCTTAACAGAATGGACCTGAGGGTCAGTCCCAATGCCTGGTTGATAATGGACCAGGACTGGAGGAAAGTCGACCTCAAACTGGCCTTTATTCCTCCAATAGATCTGGTAAGTGGGGCGATATGATGACAATCATCAAATAAAATCTAATGATCCAGTCTGCTGTTACAGTAGGACTAGCCTAATATTATTAAGTAGATTAAAGTATAACATACAGATAGAGATTTTTGGCCTTTGCATCTATGGGTAAATCTTATCAAAAGAGGAGTATCTATAATTTACTCCTCTTTGTACCCCTTGAAAAAGGTCCCATACCATACACATATTTCATTCACACAATGCTTTACATTTCCTTTTACACTAATAATGCAGAATTGAGTCAAGATCCATCTACAAATGGGTGGTTCATCCCAGGATCTCTGAGCTACCTTCGAGTGTACTCAGTCACCTCAAGGTCAATAGACTCCTGCTCCACAGACTCCGAAACCATCACTGCTGTCCGCAACCTGACTAATGAGTAGGTCACACCAACAGAGGGCGCTCATGTAGTGAACTTCTTCATACGGCAATGGAACACGTGGAAATTTCTCCAGATTTGAATAGATAGATACTGTAAATACAAAGATCAATATCATATGTGGATAGATAGATACCGTAGTTTAGTCATCATGGATGAAATTCATTAACTGCAACTAGATTATGTGAATGCACGTGAGTGGATAAAATCGAAACATTTCACAAATATGTTTAAATAAATAAAGTTGTTGTTGTTTGTTGCTTTTCAGGTGCCTGGGGTCTGTCGTAGGCGAAAGGCCTCGGTCTAATCTGCTGATCTATGAGGTGATGGCCAGAACTGGGGGTCGAGAGGAGTGGGACATGGACCTGGGCTCACTGGACTATGACATGATCTCTCTCACCTCAGACAGCCACTCCTGCAGCAGGATAGATGCTGCTGTTGGTGTAACGCCAGCTTCCTCAATGGAGACTCTAACGGATCCTTTAAGGAATGCCATCATGCGTATTGTGGTGCCTGAATCTGGATGGTCATCTGTGGAATCCCTCAGTCCACTGCCCTACCAGAGACCGACTGCAAGGCAGCGCTTCGTCGCAGCTTGCCATGGGCTCGGGCGCGTCTTTAAAGAGTGTCTGTGTGTCAGGGTGCCACACACCGACCATCAGCCTGGTTCGCTCCCTACTGGTAGGTCAGGGCCTGTTGGTTGCACTGGACGCTGTGGCTACATGGATGGGAAGGTTCTCTTGGGCCGCACTGACCTGACTGCAGTCATGGATGCCATGGAGACCATGATGGAGAGCATCGGTCCTGATGCTGCTACCAGCCTGACTACGAGGATGGAGCAACTTCTGTCCAGCGGAGCACTGAGACCACTGACGGACGCGCTGGTAGATCACCTCCGACTCCTCATCACGGAGCGCGACTCTTTCGCCTCTACTGAGGGGCCTGCCACGTATGCGTCCACCTCCACTCTTCCTCAGTGGAGAAACAGTGACAAGATATATGCTATTGTTGAAGACTCTCTGAGGCCTTTCATTGGTCAGCTTCTGAGTGATGTCATCGCCCACTTACATCAGGCTGAAACGGAGGACAACAAGCGCTGTTCCCCCTCAACCACATCCAGCTACGCTGACATCCATAAGGACACTTTAAGTCTTTTGGCGGATGTGATGACTCAGGAGATAGTGACTGATCTGTCTCTCAGGCCAGGTGATGAGGCAGGTGAAAGGTCACCCAGCCAAGGCTGTTCCTCTGTTGGAGCTGGTGAGCTGGATGCTGCTGGAAGACGCTAAAGTTAGCGCCAGCATGGGTATAGTTAACGCCAGCTTGGAGGGAAAAGATAAAAAGGAGCAAACTCACCTGAACCTGGAGGGAAATGATTACTATACTCTGGTCAGTAAGGTGTTGATGCAGCTGATGAGAAAAATTGAGCCCCTCACTGAAGAAATGACAGTTTTCCTCAGCTACCACCAAGGCCTCACGGAAACAATTGTGTCCGAGTTCTGCTCTGCTTCAGGCCTCTCCAGCACCCAGGTGTACCCAAAATCTTTCAAGATCAAGAAACTGTGCAAGAAAATGTACAAGGAGCTTTTGAAGAACTTCATCTCCAAGGACATGGTGCACAAGCTGCTGCTTTATCGGATTCCTGTGTTTAACACAATCCTGACTAAATGCCTGGTGAAGGAACTGCTGCGGTTAGTCCAGAAAGATGCTGAGAAAGAGGACGGAGGCAAAATATTCAACCTCCTGCAGAGATTCAAAAACTCTAAATGGGTGCGAGCAGTTTTCAAGAGGAAGGTAAAGACGTTTACTTTACACTCCTCTTCAAAATGAAAACAAAAATGGCTCAAAATGCTCACCTCAATCAGCATTATTTTCATCATAGCGTAGCTGCCATTATCGTGAATGGTTTGTTTTTATTTTCAGAATTCCAGAACAAACCTCAGCAGAGACGCAGAGGAGCCACCCAAGGCTATGAGCCCATGTGCTCAGGAGTAAGAGAAGATGCGCCATGATGCTCTTGTGAAGCTGGGGATAGGTAGGTTAAGTCTGCTAGTCAGCTAGTGAATTATTAAAGAGTCAGACCTGTTAACTGATATTGAAAACTGACTTGTGTAGGCCTACATACAATAATAGTGCAGTAAGTTTCTCTGTAGATATTTATTTCCCTTTGTAATTATTTGTTCTGTATCATGCACTGTAGATCAGATTTGCCCAGTGCAGAGCAGTCTCACTGCTTCCTCCATGTGGGAGCGAGAGGCCAAAAACAAATACTGTATGTCTCCAAAGTCCTGAAGCATCAGGAAGACTTTGCACAAGGCCTAAGACAGGACTACCTCATCACCATAGAGACCCATCCCAGACTACCTCATCACCATAGAGATCCATCCCAGACTAGGACTACCTCATTACCATAGAGACCCATCCCAGACTAGGACTACCTCATCACCATAGAGATCCCAGTATAGCTCAGACCTACACCTTTGGACCTTCAACATGTTGGATCAATTCCTATACATTTTACATTCATCATTAAATCCATTTATTTACATGTGTAGATATTTTTTTTGAATTTGTGGTTTGATATAATATGTGACATCTCAAGTTGGTTGGTGGTTTCATTTGACCACAAGAGGGCATCATAACATTTTTCAAGCAACACCTACAGCCTATAGGGTTGGGTGACATATTCAGTGAGTGTAGATTCACCTACCTACCCACCTACATGCTGTGAAACTCTAACCCTCTTCTTCGAGAGTGATAGGTCCTTGCTTGTAGTAGGATGAGAGAACAAATACACTATCCACACTAACCTGGTTACACTCCAAGGAATATGGAATCACTGCAGGGCACTCCCAGTAAAACTGCTAGCAGTGCACCTGTCAGTTGTCTTCTTATCAGCTGCATTGTCTGAGAAACCCGCAGATTTAGGCATACAGTATATGGACTTCATATGTTCCTTTCAGACAAGTTTGTCTGAAATGTGATGCAGTGTGATTTGTTTATTTATTTCTTTTACACATGTAGCCAGTGGCGGTCCGCACTGCACACGGGTCTCGAACCCGCCACCCCGCAAGTTACAAACTCCCGGCGTGGGAGTGGAACGCTCTAACCAACTGAACCGAGCTTCTAACTCAGCGTGTTAGAAGCGCCCATGGAATTGGGTGATGAGGATTTACACACTACCACCGAGCTATCCACGCTAGCTGGCCTCCGTTACACACATCTCCATTGATAATTGTGTTTTTTTTTAATGCTGATAATAATGGGGAAAAGGGTTAGGGCTATTGACCTTCTGGTCTGATATCATCACTACCAAAACACTATTCGGGATTTTTCTGCACACAGTGCTTTACAGCATGGTAGTCACTTAAGAGATAAACATATTTTAATACAACATTGTTTTGATAATTGTGTTTTTTTTAATGCTGATAATAATGGGGAAAAGGGTTAGGCTATTGACCTCTGGTCTGATATCATCACTACCAAAACACTATTCGGGATTTTTTTCTGCACAGTGCTTTACAGCATGGTAGTCACTTATGAGATAAAATGATATTTTAATACAACATTGTTTTCTTATGTTATCAGCTGTTTAAAGGACTCCTGATGACTACATGATGTCATAATACTGGCCATAAACCAGTGTTGCTTGTCAATGTAGGTTTACTGCAGGATTTTTCCTCAGGGGCGTCACAGAAACTTTAACTGTTCAAGAGTTGCAGAAGAGTCCCAAGAACCATAGCTTGACACAGTAACAAAAGCGGCCAAGTGGGCTATGACGTTAGGCATTTGAATGTTCAATCCTGCTTCTGTAAATGAGCCACACGGGCAAATCGATATTCTGATTGGTAATTGCTCAACCTTGTCATAGTTCATTACTTAGAGTTAACCGAAGTTTAACTTTCTTTCATCGTTCAAGACACCCAAGTTTCGTCGCCCACCATAACTGCCACTTTGGTGCCAAAGTTGTCTGTCTCCATACAAAGTCAATTACTTCCGTCGCTTGTGTTGCCTGCATCGCTTGCAGTCTGAACATGCAGTAATGCATGACGACTGTTCTTTTCCTTCTCTGGAAGATCTGATATCACCAAGTATTTAAGAGTCCAGGATCAATCCAGGATCCCAGACTCCTTCTCTTGTGTGGTTCCAGGCTGCTGAATTCACCCATGTTCTATTCCTCCTCTTGTGTGGTTCCAGGCTGCTGATTGGCCACTATTTGGGGGCGTGTCCAGAGGCGGAGCCATCAGGCCTCAGACTGATTCTGCTCTTCTCCTCACAGCTCACCCAGTCCACACTGAGGCCCCTCCTACTCAGCTTCCACCAGCTCAGACATCCAGCAAACACGTCAGAATCTTTCATCCTGCTCAATTTCAATTCAATATTTTACACCAAAGCCGTTTTCACATAGCCTGGCAGGCCATCCTATATCATTGAAATGTATAGTCTGGCATCGAGAGATAAACCGAACTCAATCGTGGGTTGAATAATGCTGCTATCTTTCAAACTACTTCTGGACGCAACAGGATAGCCTATGGCCAAACGCAGGAACGAACAAGATCGACGAAGCCCGCCCTAAACACATAGAGCGTTAATGATTAGATGTCGCCAAAGGCGTCATCCAATAAAATTCCCTATGGCTTGCTACTAGACGTACAGGCTGAGCAAATTAATTTGCCGCCGCTAGGGTATGTCTAGATTTCTAGGCTAGTTTCCACCTGCTTTCTCAATACAATATTTTACACTAAAGCCGTTTCCACCTGTTTTCTCAATACAATATTTTACACTAAAGCCGTTTGCACCTGCTTTCTCAATTCAAATATTTTACTCTAAAGCCGTTTCCACAACACTAACATGCGCCTGGTACTCCTGAGTAAATGACTGTGTGTGTGTTTGTGATTTCCTGCAGTAGTCCAGAGTATGAGGAGAGTGTGGATGCTCTGATGTCACACCTGTCCACTCTGCCTGATCTGAGGGCAGTGATTCTGACCACAGGCTGCCTGACTGAGATCTGGGCCAATAGGATCCTCTCCCTCATACACACCTGCCCCAGTCTGAGGGAGGTTCAGTAAGTGCAGTTAGCCCATCATCAACCAAGTGTTATCTGCTACTGCACTAAGTGTCTCCAGCTACATGCCAACAGAGCCAGCTTTCCTCACCAGTCTGTCCAGGCACCTGTTTCCCAAAAGCATAGTTGCTAACTAAGTTAGCAACTATGTTGGTTGCAATGCAATTTCCCATTGCCAATTAACTAAGATGCAACTAAGTTAGCAACAGAACGGAACAGAACCATATGTCCAGCATCTCACGTCCTAGCAATGCCTGCAGTAATAAAGTTTCCAGCATCTTGTCCAAACCACAATAATGTATCCCAGTGATACACGTCATGGCAACATTTACACAGTTTCACAAATTTTAGGATCTTAGATAGATAAGGGTCCCCCCCCACCCACACACATCTGTTACTCTGTCCATCTCCATCTGGTAGGTTTGACGCCGCCATCTTCGATGGAAGACGAGACGGAGAGGAGGGTCTTCTACTGGAGGAGGGAATCCGCTCCCTACAGTCACAGACACGCCCAGACTGCAACATCATACTGAGAGGGTGGAGTATAATACTGCAACATCATACTGAGAGGGTGGAGTATTAATACTGCACCATCATACTGAGAGGGTGGAGTATAATACTGCACCATCATACTGAGAGGGTGGAGTATAATACTGCAACATCATACTGAGAGGGTGGAGTATAATACTGCAACATCATACTGAGAGGGTGGAGTATAATACTGCAACATCATACTGAGAGGGTAAAATATTAAATACTGGACTCATACTCAGATGGTAGAGTAACACTACTGCACTCATAATACTCCAGACATACTCACTAGCTGCCTGCCCACTGAATACACTGAAAAAGTCTGGCCTCTAGATAACACAGGCTGTTAACGTCAAATAACCACTACTACAGGGACAGACTGTGCAGTGTGCACCAAAATATAACAAACCAGGTTCCAGCTAACCACTGATTGGACAGTTGAGGGAAAGGTGGGAGTAAGTTTGTGACAGTGATTGGCTGGAATGTGGGTTGTCATACTTTTGCTTGTTACAAGACAACACTGTTAATTTATTTAGTTTGACGTTTACAGCCCCTATGTTGCCTCCTAAGACCAGTCTAGAGTATTAATACAGTACTATGATTATAATCAAGAGATAACACACATTTACACTTACACACTTAATTATGGAGTAACAGTCCAAGCTTGTGTTTTGACTGTGATTTAAAGGAGATGCTGCACTAAGTCAGTGGGGCCATGTGCTAGTCTAAGGGACAGGAAGCTCTGCTGTAACACGGCCTTGGTGATGGACATGAAGAACACGTCTGAGAGAGGTGGGACGCCAGGACAGGAGATCTAGACCTACTGCATGTCCATTTAGGGGAGAAGAGCTTACCTGTATATCCATTTAGAGAACAGGAGGCGATCTACTCAAGGCAATGCAGTCTGGACATGAAATAAAGACGCTTTTAGACAATCTCGTCTGAATGTCACTGTAGACCTGCCTAGGACTAAAACCTCACAGGATCAAAAACAAACAAATAAACAACCTTGAACCTGATCAGGCACGGTATTTACTGTAGTTGCTCATGTCTGTCATAAGTGTCTGTAGGTCAGCCAGCCATTTCAAAAAGGCCCAATGATCTGCTCTCCATTTAATTTCAAACAATTTTTTGAATATACATATGTACTGTATACATGTTTACCTAACAGATGGCTTGTAGGATACTACTTTTGTTAAAGGTTCACCAGGCAACTTTTCTCCACTGTTGAGATATTCTTTTGAATTTTTTTTGGTACAAAAGTGCAACGTTGCTTCTTGTTTGTTCATGAGTGAAACAAACAGAACAGAACAATGTGTAAAGCTGATACCATCTCCCTTTACATGACTTACACTTGTATACTTCTCTTCTGGCTGCATTCGTATGATCTACTGTACTTATAGTCAGGCTATTTTCTTGTCTACTTAGATGGATCTTTGCTGCCATCTCTCTTACTTACTTTGTACATAAACTCTGTTCCAGATTTTTGTAACCGTCATGCCTCTGTTAAAACTTTTGGTAACCCTAAAATTACCATCAGACTGCATACTTATTCAAGTGTTAAACACAATCAACGTTATTTATTTTCCACACAATCTGACGGCCATGTGGTGTTGTGGACATGGAAGAAGACACAGTTTCAGACTGTAGGCTTTTGTCATCATGATTTATTCCCACACACATTTACAACATGCAGTCCATCCAAAGCCCGCCCTAACCCTCTCTCCTCCAATCACAATCCCTCCCATTGGGCCCCGCCTCTATCGGAATGCTCCTGGGCCTTGTCCATTGGTGGAACTCTCTGTCAGTTAGAACAATGTTACTATTACATAGTAATAAGAAAGCAGCTACCTGTTCACTGATTGGTTTATTTCTCAAACTCTGGTCCAAAAATGACAGTGATTATTTGGAGTGTTCAATGCATGCCTTACAGATAGTGTTTAGTATGTGTGTATTCATTGCAAGCCTTACAGGGGTGTGTGTGTGTGTGTGTGTGTGTGTGTGTGTGTGTGTGTGTGTGTGTAGTGTGTTTCACTTTTTGTGTGTGTGTATTAAAGATGCACAGTTCAGGGGCATTCTCCAGTGGAATCCAGTTCTTTCTGCGTGTGTGTGTGTGTGTGTGTGTGTGTGTGTGTGTGTGTGTGTGTGTTGATCAAAACAAGTCTGGTAGGTACAGGTAGGTACAAGTATAGGTACAGGTACTGTATGTGTATGTGGACATTAAAAAGTATTTATATTCATGGTTAAAGATAAAATTTTAGAAACTAGGAGTCAAATTGGAGAAACTGGTCTCATCAAGATGCTTAGTACTAATTGGCTGGCAGGCCTCATCCTGATGCTCATCTGATTGGCTGGTCAGTGGCAGTTGGAGGAGCCTGCATGCCTTACAACTTAAGAGAAAATGGGTGTAGAGAAGAGAAAACCGTTCAAAATAACACACACATAAAACACACGCACGCACGCACGGTCATGGGCAAGAGACAGCCTGTGCAGTAGTGAGAGCATGACCTTCAGACAACTTGAGTGACCTTGAGCGGACCCAGATCACAGTCTGTGTGACGGGTCGAGAATGTGCACACAGCAGGTCTGATGATAGCCCAGGCACTGGAACTCAGGCCTAACGAGCCGAGATCAGTTAGAGCAGTCAGCTCCCAGACATGACACACAGATCTACTGACACACAAGGACATGGATTCAAACTCTGTTACTGGAAACTAGGGGTGCAAGTCACACTGTAGTCCATCTAATATGCCTGAATGTGTGTGTGTGTGTGTGTGTGTGTGTGTGTGTGTAGACTGCACATGTACATGTATCCGTGTGTGTGTGCAAACTGCGCATGTACATGTATCTGTGTGTGTTTTTGTGTATCTGTGTGTGTGTGTATAGGTTGGGGACTAGGGCAAGCAGGCTTTCAGTATAATCTTCTTGCAGGCTGTAAACTTGACTGTTCAGGGCATCATATTGTGTTTTGTGCCAGCGCTGGAAGTGTGTTGTTGTTCGGGGTACGGATCGGGTGGGGGGTTCATGATGCGCTTGGTCAATGCTGGGGGGGAGGGGGGGGGGGACTGTACAACTCATGATTATTTATATATATTTATACGTGTTAAAACCCCACCCTGTTCTCATGAATATTTATGTGTTAATTTACATGGTACTCTGAAAAATGTCAAATTTAGAGTGACATTTTTTTCTTCAGAGTGATAGAGTGACTGTCACTCGAGATGCGTGAGTGTTGGCAACACTGTGAAGTGATCATTTACCTCACAAAATACCACCACAGGCACACAAACTGAATACCAATGCAAAGACGATGGGCACATGTTTATTCCTTTGCACCTCATGATGAGTCAGATGGTGCTGCGGGCCATTCATTTGGTTCTTGTGGGCCTGGTCTGGCCCACGGGCCGACATCTAGGGATCACTGTCATATGACATACAAAAGAGGAAATGAGATTGAGAATTATGTTTTCCTCAAAGAAAAAAGTATGTCAAAACTGTTCCGCTATGCCAAAGAGGGTGGCATGTAATGAGTTGTGAGTGAAAAATAACCCAAAACCTTTACAAGGTCCATCAGCAATGCCAAAGAGAGATCGGCCTGAAAACAGACGGAAAGTGTGAGTTGGATTTTCATATTGCAAAAGATGATTAAAAAAAATAGTTTTTAAGTTGACACCATCTGAGGACAGTAGGACCCATTCTTCTTTTCATACCCATTCTTCATACCAAAGTTAGGCTGTTTAACATGTTAACCTGTGTGGTACAGGCATATATGTAATTCCTTATTTACTCATGGAATTTCACAAAACATGCAATATAAAATGGCGTTGTCTTAATGTAAATCATCTGGAGAGGAAGTTTTACAGCATATTTAACAGTTTCATTTTGAACCCTATTGACAGGTCATACAAATAAGGCCTATAATGGACATAAAATGTTAAAATTGCATTCAGCTACCCTGAATGCAATGCTAGCACACTTCTTATGCAATGCATTGTTATCACATATTATAACAGGCCAAATCTGGGGTTCAGGTTAATGGACTACATTTAGCCAATACTCCACTGAGCAGCAATAGAGTTCATTTGTTGAGTGCACTTTCTAATAATGAGGAAAAGTGTGGGGCTGTGCAAGCAGCAAGCAGCCCACAGACAGTTCTGCACACATTTGACAGCAGGCAGTTTCACACAGTTTTACTTTTTATTGGTAACTAGTTCTCTGAAGTTCTCATGGTGCTTCAGTTGGTGCCATGTGACTCATCATGCGTGTCTTATATGGCTTGTGGCTACAGGTTCTGTGGTCTATGAATGCAGATGTGAAGTTGTGCAACAATATTGTGTCCACAGGCTAGCCCACAGTGTGGAAGTACTTGTCCAAATGTTCACTCAAACTTACAAAAACAAAAAGAATAGCTGCACACAGTGACATGGGAATCTAACAGCAATGCTAGAATCCCCTGTGGTCAAAAAATTGTGTCCTCAGAATGGGTCCCTCATCTGCCACCTTATAGTTTGGAGTTTATTTCTGAAAGCATGACTGAGATTGAATAATATATCACAGCATTAACTATTTGCAGGTGCCAGGGTCCTGGTCTGTAGATGGAATCACCCAGTCAGGGTAAGTAGACAGAGTCACTAGTGTGGGGATGTCATGAGAAGGGTCTGATGTTTTGCAATCTCATTAGTGATGTTAAATATCTCCTCTCCTGTCTGTTTCTGACTAGGGCCCCCTAGTGGGGGCTTTGGGGAGAGCATCTCTCCTGAAGCCCTGAAGGTCAACATCTCAGCTGGAAATGGAAGCCAAGTGTCAGCCCCTGTGCTGGTCAACTCACAGATTCATGGAGATGTCTCCATAAATGTGTTCAGTGATGCACAGCTGAACACGAATTCAGGTGAAATTTCAGTATCAGAGTTAATTAGCGCTAACTGTAAATAAATTGATTACAAAACGAGTTCAGGTCTTGTTGAGGATGGAGTTACCTTGTGACTATTGCTAGTTTTAAGTTGTCTTGGATCTGCCACGTCCTCCAGGGACTACTCCTAGGACCTCCATATCAATACAAGTCAAGTAAAATCAAGTGTATCCATATTGCACATTTTAACAAAAACACAGTTGATCCAAAGCGCTTTACAGTGGAAGGGGGGGACCTCACTAACCACCACCAATGTGTAGCACCCACCTGGGTGATGCACAGTAGCCATCACAGTTGGCGCCAGAACGCTCACCACACACCAGCTTGAGGTGGAGAGTGAGGGACAGAAGGGAAAGGACAAATGAGCCAATTACAGTGGGTGAATGATTAGGGGGCCAGATTAAATGAGCTAGGTTGTGATTTTTGCTATGGTTGTACTAAATTCTGTATGAATGATTACCACCCACATCACCCGCATCTCCAATCTTGGACACACACACAGACACACATCCCAGGGTTACCATGGTTTACCTTCCTTTGGTTGGGTTCTGTGGCAGGATTACTATAGTCTGTAGGCTAGTGGTCAAACACCTGTTTGAACGAGGTTGTGATTAATTTTCCCTCTCTCTAATTGTGTGTTATACCATACAGTTCCTGAAGAAACCGTATTTGACTATAAGAAGAGCATTTTTTCTTACTATAAGAGAGTGCAGGAATATAACTCTCTCCCTGCAGAGGATGTGTTGCTGACTGATCGCTACACTGAGCTGCTGATGGTCCAGAAACACAGAGAGGAGAGAGAGAAGAAGAATGAGATCTGTTTCAGAGGAGCAAGTTTCTTCCGTGCCAGGGAGGCGTATCAGACCACCACCGTGGACCAGTTCTTCAGCCCTGATGACTGTGGAGATGTTCCTAGAGCTGTCATTCTCCAGGGCCACTCTGGACATGGCAAATCATTCACAGTGCAGAAGATCATGCTGGACTGGGCATCAGACAATCTCTACCACGATCAATTTGAACTCATTTTACACCTGAAATGTAAAGAGCTGAACTACGTGCCAGGGGAGCTATGTGTGGTAGATCTTGTGAGTTGCAGTAAAAAATACACTGCAATGATCTCACAGAAACTACAGGACTCACCACAGAAGGTTCTCTTCCTCATAGATGGATTTGATGAGCTCCAATTTCCAATGGACGTAATGAGTGAATCACCTGTAAAAGATCTGTTTACACCAGCTTCTGTTAGGGCCACACTGACTGCTGTCTTGGAGGGGTCCATCTTGTCTGATTGCTTCCTGCTGGTCACCACTAGGCCCACTGCTGCAGACAGACTGAGCAAACAGCTCAAACGCCCTCATCGTTCCACTGAGACTCTGGGCTTCTCTGAGAAGGGGGTCCAGGAGTATTTCCAGAAGTTCTGTCACGATCAGCAAGTCTCAGAGAAGGCATTTAGCAGTGTGAAGGCAAATGAGACACTCTTCACCTCCTGTTCCATACCTGTCATCTGCTGGATTGTCTGCACCGTTTTCAGGGAGCAGTTTGAAAAAGATGCTGAAATTAACGATAGGCTGGAAACAACCGCCTCCATATTTGTGCACTTTGTGTCCACTCTGCTGGAGCATCACTGCCAGGGTTTGGGTCAGCCTGTCCCCACTCTGCTGAGGAGTCTGGGCCAGCTGGCAGAGAGAGGGGTACTGGAGAAGAGAGTCCTATTTGACCGGAAAAGTGTGGAAAGAAACATCTCTTATCCAGCCAGCATCCCCTTTCTCTGCAAATTTCTACTGAAGAAGAAAGTTAAAAAGAAAGAAACGTTCAGTTTCATGCATTTGAGCTTTCAGGAGTTCTTCACTGCACTCTACTACACTTTTGATCAGAATGCAGACAAAGTCAAAGAGCTGCTGAAATCTTCCCAAGGGGATGACACTAAATCCCATCTCCTACCCGTTGTTCTGTTTCTGTTTGGTCTCTCAAATAGAGAAGTGATGAAGGACTTGGAGGATCTCAAACTGCCTTCCTCATCTTCCATTCGGCAGCAGCTTGAGGATTGGATTCTTGGGCTCATCAAAGAGAATTCTGAATCAAAGAAAGCTCAAACGACGCTCTTCATACTCCACTGTCTCTATGAGCTCCATGAAGGGAAGCCGAATGAGGATCAGTGCGAGGAAAAGCCTTTTGTGACCAGAGCCATGGAGGCTTTGGGTGAGATGAAGTTTGAATCAATTCCTCTCACAAGAACAGACTGCTGGGTGCTGCTGTACTGCCTGCAGTGCTGCCAGACCTTCAGAATCCTGGAGCTCAAAGAATGCAACATAACACCAGAGAAGCTGAAGATGCTGCAGCCTGCACTGAGCAGGTGTGAGGAGCTGGGGTGAGTGAGCGAGAGTTGTGCGTGGTGGTGATGGGGGGGGTGCTGCTGACTGCTACCAACAGCAGTCAGTGACTTCGACCTAGCTGGGTTAAAATGAATCGAGCAGTCATAATTTCCACATTTAGTTTGTCCTTCCTGCATTGATAGACATTTTATGACCAAGCATGTTGCCCTAATAGTACCAAGTCATTGATATACATTTTAAAAAATAATAGAGAACAAAAGCCCATCTGGAGGAGATAGTAGAGCTTAAGGGAGGACAGGTAGAGGAAATTAGTCAGAAAATAGGCCCTGGTGAATACATTGATGAATACTTTTTAACTAATACGAGTTAACGCTAGTTTAGCCTAATACAAAATAAATGAATATAGCCTATTTAAATAAAAAGAAATTCTGGTGCAGATCAACCCAAAGTGAGATCAACAAATGCTGTCTGTAGGAAAAAAGAACCATAAAATCTGATGCAACATAGACAAATAACAATCCATCAGCTAACCTTAACTCAATGTCGCTTAGAAAAATGAAAATAGGTTATTGTGCCCCATTCAGTGTTAGCTCAGGACAGGTTCTTTATTGTAGGCTGTTGTACCAAACATTCTTGTTCTTTACTGAACAGAAGTGTTAAAAACATATTGGTGCAGCAATTATCATCCTGATCGTATCATTTATAGTTGTGTTAACAAACCTGCTCACTGTGCTTAAGTATGCAGCACAGACACGTTTAAATTTCCTCAGTGCTGTTAAAATAAATAGAGGGAACATTGGTTCCCAGAGACTTCAGCTTGTCTTGTCTGTGTTTTAAGGTTTAGTATGCAGGACCTGACAGATGCCGATGTTGGTGATCTGATCTCTGCAATTGGAGTTGGGAAGATCCTGCGCAAACTATAGTAAGAACACAAATACTCTATGCATCATAATTCTGCGGTACTGCAGATATACAGCCAACAAAATACAGTATTCCTCATCTATTGGGACCTGCCCAACTACTACTGCTGCTTACTAATAATAGACCTATTTAGCCTTAGATTGTTTCAGATTATTTGATATGCAAATCATAGTGTTTCCTGTTTTGAGGAGGAATTTTGGTGCAGATTGTGTGTGTGCTCTACCCTACAGTGCGTTCCACAGCAGTCTGTCAGAGGAGAGTGTGCTGCGCATCATTGGCGCCCTCTGCAGGCAGAAGTCTGTGGGCAGAGTTGGGCTTGCAGTGAAGTGCGTCACCCTCACTGCAGCTGAGAGGCTACTGCACTTCTACAGGAACACACAGATTGGAGACTTTGTGGGGTATGGAATACCACCCTCTTAGAGCCTTTCTAATCAATCAATCAATCAATCAATTAATCACATTCTCATTAGTGGTAGATTTAGGCTGTATGAAAGGCAGGGGAGCACCATCATGATTTGGCTTGAAAAGGTGAATTATTGGACGAAATGAACAAAGCAAACGTCAACTACAGTAACATAACAGAAAAGGAGTGAGGACTGAGGACTGAAAATGAGTGAACTCAGTTGAGTGAGGTCTGTGCAATAGCCATCTTCTTTCATTGAGACCTAGGCAATCCATATTACAACCCAGACTTCAATTATTGCTTATTATTTCATACAATTTGGTATAATTTCAATGGAAACAAACATATTTGGATGCATACCAAAATTTAATCAACTCCTAGCCCTCTGGTTTCACATTGCTGAGCGCTGTCGGTAGGAGGGAAAACAACAAATTTGGTGCAACATAGACTGAGTAGCAAAACAGCAGTCAACATTAACTGATGAAGGTAAGGAAGTTTCGTTTCTGATGCCCAAATCTGTAGGTTTTAGTACCAAATGCTGTCTTTATAATACCTCATGACCACACTTAACAGCTGCACAGATCAGAGACATGGACTGTTTGACGATTCTTCACATCAGCATCTTTCTAATATCTTTGAATATTTGAATGATTTTCAATTAGCAACATCAGGGACTTCTGACCAAGGTGGTTTTACCATTTAATTATTGTCTGTTCTGATTGGCTGAGACTGCCTTTTAATGATTCTCTGTTCTGATTGACAGAGTGGGACTGCGGTTTAATGATTCTCTATATTGATTGGCAGAGTGGGATTGCCTTTTAATCATTCTCTGTTCTGATTGGCTGAGTGGGACTGCTTTTTAATGATTCTCTGTTTTGATTGGCAGAGTGGGCCTACCTGAGGGGGCGGATACAGCTGAAAGTCTCTGCTCTGTTTTTGTACTGAGAAGAGTCAACAACTACTTTGGGTGCGTTTTTTTTTTTTTTTTTTTTTTTTAACCTGGTTCTACAGTTGAAGTAATTGATGACTGATTTTGATTAAACAGTTGAACTAGTTGATTCAGATTCTGCAGTTGAACCAAAGATCATGGAATATGGACCACTGCTTCAACCCTCTCTGGTTGAACTAGTTGATGAAGGGAGCTTGGAAGGACGCCGTCGAGGAAGGGAGCTTGGAAGGACGCTTTTTCGAGTATTCCACATTATTGTGTGTCTCCAAGCACTGTTCCAATGTCAAAGATACTTGTAAATTCTATCAATAAGGACAGAGTCCTTTTATTTGTAAAATTTTCAAGGGTGTACTGTTGGAACCTTGTCTCCATAGTGTACGGCTTTCAAGGCAAGTGTTCTACCAAGGAAGCATTCTCGACTTTGAGAAAGTCAATGACTCAATCTGATTCCACAGTTGATGACCCTACTTTGACTGCAGGATTTTTCCTCAGGGGCGTCACAGAAACTTTAACTGTTCAAGAGTTGCAGAAGAGTCCCAAGAACCATAGCTTGACACAGTAACAAAAGCGGCCAAGTGGGCTATGACGTTAGGCATTTGAATGTTCAATCCTGCTTCTGTAAATGAGCCACACGGGCAAATCGATATTCTGATTGGTAATTGCTCAACCTTGTCATAGTTCATTACATAGAGTTAACCGAAGTTTAACTTTCTGTCATCGTTCAAGACACCCAAGTTTCGTCGCCCACCATAACTGCCACTTTTGGTGCCAAAGTTGTCCGTCTCCATACAAAGTCAATTACTTCCGTCGCTTGTGTTGCCTGCATCGCTTGCAGTCTGAACATGCAGTAATGCATGACGACTGTTCTTTTCCTTCTCTGGAAGATCTGATATCACCAAGTATTTAAGAGTCCAGGATCAATCCAGGATCCCAGACTCCTTCTCTTGTGTGGTTCCAGGCTGCTGAATTCACCCATGTTCTATTCCTCCTCTTGTGTGGTTCCAGGCTGCTGAATTCACCCATGTTCTATTCCTCCTCTTGTGTGGTTCCAGGCTGCTGATTGGCCACTATTTGGGGGCGTGTCCAGAGGCGGAGCCATCAGGCCTCAGACTGATTCTGCTCTTCTCCTCACAGCTCACCCAGTCCACACTGAGGCCCCTCCTACTCAGCTTCCACCAGCTCAGACATCCAGCAAACACGTCAGAATCTTTCATCCTGCTCATTTTCAATTCAATATTTTACACCAAAGCCGTTTTCACATAGCCTGGCAGGCCATCCTATATCATTGAAATGTATAGTCTGGCATCGAGAGATAAACCGAACTCAATCGTGGGTTGAATAATGCTGCTATCTTTCAAACTACTTCTGGACGCAACAGGATAGCCTATGGCCAAACGCAGGAACGAACAAGATCGACGAAGCCCGCCCTAAACACATAGAGCGTTATGATTAGATGTTGCCAAAGGCGTCATCCAATAAAATTCCCTATGGCTTGCTACTAGACGTACAGGCTGAGCAAATTAATTTGCCGCCGCTAGGGTATGTCTAGATTTCTAGGCTAGTTTCCACCTGCTTTCTCGATACAATATTTTACACTAAAGCCGTTTCCACCTGTTTTCTCAATACAATATTTTACACTAAAGCCGTTTGCACCTGCTTTCTCAATTCAAATATTTTACTCTAAAGCCGTTTCCACAACACTAACATGCGCCTGGTACTCCTGAGTAAATGACTGTGTGTGTGTGTTTGTGATTTCCTGCAGTAGTCCAGAGTATGAGGAGAGTGTGGATGCTCTGATGTCACACCTGTCCACTCTGCCTGATCTGAGGGCAGTGATTCTGACCACAGGCTGCCTGACTGAGATCTGGGCCAATAGGATCCTCTCCCTCATACACACCTGCCCCAGTCTGAGGGAGGTTCAGTAAGTGCAGTTAGCCCATCATCAACCAAGTGTTATCTGCTACTGCACTAAGTGTCTCCAGCTACATGCCAACAGAGCCAGCTTTCCTCACCAGTCTGTCCAGGCACCTGTTTCCCAAAAGCATAGTTGCTAACTAAGTTAACTAAGTTAGCAACTATGTTGGTTGCAATGCAATTTCCCATTGCCAATTAACTAAGATGCAACTAAGTTAGCAACAGAACGGAACAGAACCATATGTCCAGCATCTCACGTCCTAGCAATGCCTGCAGTAATAAAGTTTCCAGCATCTTGTCCAAACCACAATAATGTATCCCAGTGATACACGTCATGGCAACATTTACACAGTTTCACAAATTTTAGGATCTTAGATAGATCAGGGTCCCCCCCCCACCCACACACATCTGTTACTCTGTCCATCTCCATCTGGTAGGTTTGACGCCGCCATCTTCGATGGAAGACGAGACGGAGAGGAGGGTCTTCTACTGCAGGAGGGAATCCGCTCCCTACAGTCACAGACACGCCCAGACTGCAACATCATACTGAGAGGGTGGAGTATAATACTGCAACATCATACTGAGAGGGTGGAGTATTAATACTGCAACATCATACTTAGAGGGTAGAGTACTGTATACTGCAACATCATACTGAGAGGGTAGAGTACTGTATACTGCAACATCATAGTGAGAGGGTAAAATATTAAATACTGGACTCATACTCAGATGGTAGAGTAACACTACTGCACTCATAATACTCCAGACATACTCACTAGCTGCCTGCCCACTGAATACACTGAAAAAGTCTGGCCTCTAGATAACACAGGCTGTTAACGTCAAATAACCACTACTACAGGGACAGACTGTGCAGTGTGCACCAAAATATAACAAACCAGGTTCCACCTAACCACTGATTGGACAGTTGAGGGAAAGGTGGGAGTAAGTTTGTGACAGTGATTGGCTGGAATGTGGGTTGTCATACTTTTGCTTGTTACAAGACAACACTGTTAATTTATTTAGTTTGACGTTTACAGCCCCTATGTTGCCTCCTAAGACCAGTCTAGAGTATTAATACAGTACTATGATTATAATCAAGAGATAACACACATTTACACTTACACACTTAATTATGGAGTAACAGTCCAAGCTTGTGTTTTGACTGTGATTTAAAGGAGATGCTGCACTAAGTCAGTGGGGCCATGTGCTAGTCTAAGGGACAGGAAGCTCTGCTGTAACACGGCCTTGGTGATGGACATGAAGAACACGTCTGAGAGAGGTGGGACGCCAGGACAGGAGATCTAGACCTACTGCATGTCCATTTAGGGGAGAAGAGCTTACCTGTATATCCATTTAGAGAACAGGAGGCGATCTACTCAAGGCAATGCAGTCTGGACATGAAATAAAGACGCTTTTAGACAATCTCGTCTGAATGTCACTGTAGACCTGCCTAGGACTAAAACCTCACAGGATCAAAAACAAACAAATAAACAACCTTGAACCTGATCAGGCACGGTATTTACTGTAGTTGCTCATGTCTGTCATAAGTGTCTGTAGGTCAGCCAGCCATTTCAAAAAAGGCCCAATGATCTGCTCTCCATTTAATTTCAAACAATTTTTTGAATATACATATGTACTGTATACATGTTTACCTAACAGATGGCTTGTAGGATACTACTTTTGTTAAAGGTTCACCAGGCAACTTTTCTCCACTGTTGAGATATTCTTTTGAATTTTTTTTGGTACAAAAGTGCAACGTTGCTTCTTGTTTGTTCATGAGTGAAACAAACAGAACAGAATAATGTGTAAAGTTGATACCATCTCCCTTTACATGACTTACACTTGTATACTTCTCTTCCGGCTGCATTGTTATGATCTACTGTACTTATAGTCAGGCTATTTTCTTGTCTACTTAGATGGATCTTTGCTGCCATCTGTCTTACTTACTTCGTACACAAACTCTGTTCCAGATTTTTGTAACCGTCATGTCTCATCAGACTGCATACTTATTCAAGTGTTAAACACAATCAACGTTATTTATTTTCCACACAATCTGACGGCCATGTGGTGTTGTGGACATGGAAGAAGACACAGTTTCAGACTGTAGGCTTTTGTCATCATGATTTATTCCCACACACATTTACAACATGCAGTCCATCCAAAGCCCGCCCTAACCCTCTCTCCTCCAATCACAATCCCTCCCATTGGGCCCCGCCTCTATCGGAATGCTCCTGGGCCTTGTCCATTGGTGGAACTCTCTGTCAGTTAGAACAATGTTACTATTACATAGTAATAAGAAAGCAGCTACCTGTTCACTGATTGGTTTATTTCTCAAACTCTGGTCCAAAAATGACAGTGATTATTTGGAGTGTTCAATGCATGCCTTACAGATAGTGTTTAGTATGTGTGTATTCATTGCAAGCCTTACAGGGGTGTGTGTGTGTGTGTGTGTGTGTGTGTGTGTGTGTGTGTGTGTGTGTGTGTAGTGTGTTTCACTTTTTGTGTGTGTGTATTAAAGATGCACAGTTCAGGGGCATTCTCCAGTGGAACCCAGTTCTTTCTGCGGGTGTGTGTGTGTGTGTGTGTGTGTGTGTGTGTGTGTGTGTGTGTGTGTGTGTGTGTGTTGATCAAAACAAGTCTGGTAGGTACAGGTAGGTACAAGTATAGGTACAGGTACTGTATGTGTATGTGGACATTAAAAAGTATTTATATTCATGGTTAAAGATAAAATTTTAGAAACTAGGAGTCAAATTGGAGAAACTGGTCTCATCAAGATGCTTAGTACTAATTGGCTGGCAGGCCTCATCCTGATGCTCATCTGATTGGCTGGTCAGTGGCAGTTGGAGGAGCCTGCATGCCTTACAACTTAAGAGAAAATGGGTGTAGAGAAGAGAAAACCGTTCAAAATAACACACACATAAAACACACACACGCACGCACGCACGGTCATGGGCAAGAGACAGCCTGTGCAGTAGTGAGAGCATGACCTTCAGACAACTTGAGTGACCTTGAGCGGACCCAGATCACAGTCTGTGTGACGGGTCGAGAATGTGCACACAGCAGGTCTGATGATAGCCCAGGCACTGGAACTCAGGCCTAACGAGCCGAGATCAGTTAGAGCAGTCAGCTCCCAGACATGACACACCGATCTACTGACACACAAGGACATGGATTCAAACTCTGTTACTGGAAACTAGGGGTGCAAGTCACACTGTAGTCCATCTAATATGCCTGAATGTGTGTGTGTGTGTGTGTGTAGACTGCACATGTACATGTATCCGTGTGTGTGTGCAAACTGCGCATGTACATGTATCTGTGTGTGTTTTTGTGTATCTGTGTGTGTGTGTATAGGTTGGGGACTAGGGCAAGCAGGCTTTCAGTATAATCTTCTTGCAGGCTGTAAACTTGACTGTTCAGGGCATCATATTG
>JAODXP020000065.1:37533-117533 GCA_027497455.2 Sardinella longiceps | reverse complement strand
TGTGTGTGTGTGTGTGTGTGTGTGTGTGTGTGTGTGTACACACCTGTGAGATGCGTAGCTGGCATGCTGCGAGCTCCTTGTCGCTCTCGTCCATCTTCTTGTTGGAGTCGGCCTGGGTGCTCTCCAGCTGTTTGCAGCGCTTCACCATGCTCTTCACCTCGGACTTCAGCTTGCTGATGTAGAGACGCGCCACCGTGAACTCCTCATCGATCACACCGCTGCCCTCGTGCTGCTGGGGAGATTGGGGGGGGGGGAGAAAGCGACATATAAAAACTGGCTGTCTACTACTGGTGTTTTTCACTAGGGCTGTAACGATACACCCAACTCAAGATTCGGTTCGCATCACGATTTTTGACCTACGGTACAATACACCCCACCAAATATATCTTTTTGATAATTGTTTATGTCTAGAATAGGTTACAAGAGGCTACTAATACTTACAGCATCACGATTTCTCTAATTCAATACAATAGCGTTACAGCCCTATTTTCCACAGAGATCAGTGTGTAGCATGCAGCTCATGACTGAGAGTTAACTGAGCCCCATACAGTAGCTATTAGTTAGGTAGAGCACCTGAGTTAATTGATTAATTGGGAGAGGCACTAGTGTGGAAAACAGGCTCACGTTCTGAAAAACTGAAAGGGTGTGAGTGTTTCTTTACTTCACTTCTGATTGAAAAATTCCAACTTGCGAAAAATTAAATTAAATCTGAGGGTTTCTGTCGTTTAATAGGTATCAGTGTTTCCCATACATAGACCATTGTGTGGCGGGCCGCCACAGAATGGAATCCTATCGCCACATAATAAGACTCACGATCATAGAAAAAAAAAAAAAAAAAGACTCGCCAATAATAAAAAATCAGTTGCGTATCGTTCCACTTCACTCACACCTGTATCGTTCCATTCTTCCTTCGCCCCTTGCACACGCGCACCAGGGTTTCCCCACAGCGCTTTAAAGCTAATTCACCTTGCCAAAAACTGCCCGCCGCCTTGCTTACGTCCCCCGGATTTTTTTTAACGCATAGACCTACATAAAAAGGCCGGTCGCATCATTATCACTGCGCGATGAGGCCATATAGCGGCATCTGAAAGTTACTCGCTCCATCGGCAATGTTACCTTTTGCTACGCCAACATTATTAGTTTAAAGGAAGAGGCTAATTAACCAACAAATGTAATTCATACCATGATCGTGGGTAGAACACATGGGGTTGTGTTTTAACGTTTAATCAAGAGAATATGTGTAGCCTGTGGACGTGGCTTATCAAAATTGTCCATGCTCATCTTTACAGGAAAAAAAAATCTGCACGTTAATAGCAGTTCACTAAAGTCACCAAAGCGTCAAAGTTAGCTGTCAACGTTAGTTGGTTTACGATCAATAAACACAAGCGCTACTTACGGTATTTGCAATTATTTCTTGCCTATGCCTGTAATGATTAACCAATTAGATGAAAGCACACGCAACAAATGGGCCTCTCCCTGCCCGTTGCGCACACAGACACAACTCCCTCCCTGCCGGTCTCCTCATCATGCATATATGTTCCTTATTGATTTGGTGCAGGAGATAAGCCTACAGTCCTCATACTTTTTGTAAACCTTAAACGTGCATACAATTTATTCGTCAAGTTGGATTTAATTAATGTGACCTGTTTCACAGCAATTTATGATTGTGCCATGAGTGTGGCTGTACTGCAAGTAGCCTAATTGGTACAATGTCAGATGACACTTAAAGGAATAGTTCACCTCTTATATGAAAATTGGTTATTTACCCCCTTACCTGTAGTTACATATGTAGGTAAAAGCATTTTATGGCATCCCCAATTTCCCCCTTTTTTTAGCTTTAGCTTAGCATAGGTGCTGGAATGTAATGTTGCCAGACAGCAACTTTTTGGCAACTTTACTTTCCAGTGCCTATGCTAAGCTAAATGTGAAATTGGGGTTGCCAGACTAGGGAAACACAAGCACTGAGACCAAAATGATCTTACCCACATGTGTAACTCCAGGTAAGGGGGTAAATAACCAACTTTTATAAAGAGGTGGACTATTCCTTTAATGACTTTAGAAGCCAATAGCCTTGAGGAAAAGGTTTGTTTTTTTTACAGTTGGGATAAAAACATTTTTTGATGAAGAATAAAAGGCAACGGCTTGGTCATTTTAACAGGCATTCTATTGCTGTTTAAAACCTCAAAATTAAGTTTTATCCCATTACTTGATTAATTGATTATATAATAGGTTACTGTGATTGTAGCCTTTAAACTTTACCTACTTTATTTATTTGTTCAGTAAATAAAGTAAAGTAAGGCTGTTGCCAACTTAAATTTGTGCCCCATCGGGCAACGCCCCTCCCCCTGGCCATCTACCCACCCTGGGGCGACCCCAATGTCGATTGCCTGGGCGACGCCCCCTCCCCCTGGTCACCACCCTCATCGGCACAGTGGACCACCACAAATTGCTACCTAATCTGTGGGAAACACTGAATATGTCTTGAATCTTGATTTTCTCTTGAATCTCTTTATAGTCGGAATGTAACACCACGTGATCCATGGTGAAATAGCATTTGTCTCGCTGTACAGAGCAGGTGCCAGCAACGTTTAGAGCAGGCAGTGCTGATTAGAGATGGTCTTGATTGAGGAGCCAATCAACAGCCTAATTTCATAGATAACTTGTAAGGCTCTAGGAGACGTAAAACAAATTCCTAATGGTGTTCCAGATCAGTGATCACCACCAAAATGTAATCATGTGCTCCTTGTCCCAATACCCATGTTGTCTGAGCATTTCACCCAAATCCATGCAGAGCTTTGTTATACTGCACACAGAAAACATAATGATTTTTCTTTAAAAATAACAAATGTATAGCCTACATTTTCAAAAGTTCCTAGCAAAGTGACTGATTTGGTTAATTTTTGTTCCATGAACCGGTATAAATCCTTCAATTCTGAACACAATTGACTTACCTTTTATGTTAGTGCTCTGTCAAATAGAATGTTGGACATATACAGACAAAACTCGCCTCACTTCATACATGTACTGTATGTCCATAAGACATGTACAAGCCACAGAACGTGCACAAGCCACAGAATGATCTTCAGGTGCAACTTCGCTGGGACTCATTACATGGAAAGAAGCCAGCCGGGCATATTATATTGTCTGTAACACTACAGTGTTTTAGTCATTTTTAGTCAGTTTTGTAAGTGAGTGTGCATTATGTGCGTGTACTGTGTGTGTGTCTCACCTTGTGGTGCAGAAATGTAGGGCATGGGAGGGGACTGGTTGTAGTGCAGTCGCTCTGGTCTCTGGGTGGCCATTGTGGCTGCTGGCCATTGGTGCGCCTGCTGAGGGGTGTAGACAGTGTGCCGGTTCCCCAGTGCCACAGTCTCTTGGTAGGCACTGATCGGGAAGGGTGGGTAAGGGTGACGGTAGCCTGGTCCCAGAGATAGGTGATGGGGCAAGTAGTCGAGAGCTGTGCACACAGAATGAACAAAAAAGAACCAATAAACAACTGGATAATGAATGTTTACACTATGTGGAACTTTTGAGTTAAGAATAATTCCAACTGTCTGATGATGATAATAATTATGATGAGATGAGAGACAGACCAACAAACAAGTTGAATTCCGAGGCAACAAAAGATGCAAGAGAGGGATGGACCACACAAATAAAGAGAGAAAGAGAACTATAGGGTCAAACTATTTTCTATGACCTTCCCAGACTAAAAAGCATAATTTCCATCAACTTCTCTAAGTAATACTTGCATAATATACAATCTGGATGCGGAGATGAAACAAACAAATAATCAAAATAAAGTTTGCTTTTGTGTACAAGTATAAGAGTGTGTGTGTGTACCCGTGCGCATGTATGCTTGTGTGTACAGTATGTAGTGTGTATGTGTGTGTGTGTGTGTAAAAATTTCATCATCCTCATTGTCACGGGTCAGGTAGTTTTTTAGGAAAAACTGCATTTTTTCGGGTTTCACGGGGGGGCCACGCAAAGATGGAGTGGCCCCCGGGGACCAAACGAAATTTTTTCGTAAAAGTCTACTGGGGCTACATGCCCACCAAGTTTCATGTGCCCCGGTGTTACGGTGTCCCGGGAATTGTTGACCAAAAATTCAGGAAGTAGATGACGGGAGAAAAGGAAAAAAAAAAAAAAAAAAAACTTTGACAATCATTATATGACCGCTACGCTTGCTACACTGCGGCGGTCATAATAAATATAATTTTTAGAGAAGACTATGTACTATGTTATTAGCAAAATTCTCTGATATTCCCTAACTTTGTCCACAAACAAATCAAACTGACAAATCAAACAGAAATACCATGGCAAGGGGAAATTCTGGGATTGGAACAGAAGAGGGCATAAAAACAAAGAGCATCCGTTTCCGATAAGCAAATTAAGAACAGCGTTAGCTATGTCAGGGCATGGATATCAAGCTCACGCCTGTAACAGGTGATCCTAAGCTAATTGCTCAGCTGATTTCTATGTAGAGTGCCATATTTAAAGCTGCACCCCTCTGCCATTCCGTGCTTTTCCCCTGCCAGCTGAATTACCACCCACTTCCTCCCCAGCTCCACCTTTATTATACTATCTCTGACTTCATAACATAACATTAATGTCGTCGTTGCCTACTCTGCTCTGGAGGATTGGAGGATGGAGGATTCTTGGAGGATTGAGGAGGAGGATGGAGGATTCTTGCTTAGCTCTCCCTGCCTCTGGCTTTCTATGTAAGCACATGGATGGGCAGGTAGTTCCCCAGAACAGGGCCATACTACCAAATATAAATGACTGCGTTCATGGTTCCTATTTTTGACTTTAGTGAACCTGACAGAACTATGACTTTAGGAAACAGAGGCCTGATTGATAAGCAAGAGGGCTCTGCATACACTAACACTACAGTAACTGTAGACATACCAGGATTGAGGGAGGTGACACGAGGCAGGCTGGTAGGGTCAAAGGTCAGTCATCTGCCGCTGGTAGACATCTTGGCTCTGGCCCTGCAGCTGGTGCGTGTATGAAGCCAGGTGGGCAGCCTGGTGCTGGGCCACGCCAGGCAAGGGCCACTTGGTGTAGGAGCTTATTCTTCACAGGGTTGGGATGAACTTCTGTTCCAGGGAATGGGCCTTACTACTGGGGTATAGAGCAACAATAACAATATGGCTCAACTCAACAGGCATTCAGCTCCAATTCTACATGCTCCTTTCCTTGCCTGTAGTGAGCTACACATAGCCTACCACTTGAAAAGAGGACATTCTCAAACACATTTTAAAATGCTGTCATAAAGTCACAAAAAACACTATCGAGACAGCAATGTGTAAACCAAATTTGCCTTTAACGTTAATTAAGAAACAGTGGTATTCATGTGCAGGCGCTTCCCTTCAACATTGCAGCATTTCATTAGAGATCTTTGAGAGACAAAGATTTTGATGTGGTAAAAAGTAGTCCTAGTAGCCTCCTGGGGCGTTGGGTATAGTCTAAAAATCAGGGCCACACAGTTACTTTAGACCTACTCCTCACTTTTGACCCTTGTCTTCACTTTTAGTTTTAGACACAAATGTGAAATGTCCTGCTACTCCTGCTAGGCCTAATCATTTAGCTAGCCCACATCGTCCATGGTAGGCTTGGCTCTCTACAGGGCCTAGGCCGCCGACTTCTTACGTTTAACTTACTTACTTACTTACTTACTTACTTACTTACCTTAACAAATCGGCTTATCCTGTAATCGACACAATACATGCCTGGAAGAAAGTTATAGTAGGCTACTGAAAAATGTGTAGATAGCAGAAAAAGCTTGAAATTGTATCGTCATAATGACCACATTATGCTCACAGTAAGACACTGCGACATAACCTGAGACGACAAAAGCGAAAGTAAAAACAGGTGAGGTGGAAGGTGGCGAGTGCAGATGACGCACCTGTCACTCATCAACCAATCTCCGATGTAAATGCAAGCAGGGTCGTGCATGAGAACTGACATACGGAGGTTTTATTTTAGCCTAAAGTATATTTGCACTGTTTTAACTGTATTTTTGAGAGCGCGTTTAGAAAGACAGGAAATACACAAATTGAACTTGATCGTGAATAAATTGCATATAATTATAGCCAACTTTAGCACGGCGCTGTTTTGGTGGCGTTAATGCATTCTCCACTATTCGCACGCGCCCTCTTGGTAGTAGACAACTCGCGTCTCGCTAAATGTCGAGGTTGGATATCAGTCATTTTGATAACGTCACCGATAGGAAGATTGACGGCAAGAAATGCAAAATCCGCTGGCAGTTTGGCGAAGTGAAAGTAAAAAAAGAGAAAGGTTTGATTGTTTATTTTCGGTCTGTAAAGTTATTAGGCCTATAGCCTATAATCCTCTGACCATGCACGCACATCTCCCAACCCTAGGGTGCTGGATCAAGCACAATGTATTCACCAACAGTAACATATGATCCGCACACCAGTTTTTTTTCCCTTTTGAAATTTATTTGTGCAACATTTCGAGTTACTGCTCTCCCTCAGGCTTACAACCTCTTGTCAGGAAAGTTATTACGACAATAATTATGTACAATATGGCAGGCCTGCTGCTTACACAAAAAAAGGAGAAGAATTAGTTATCTGCACCAAACAGTGCTGTAGTCCTGTGACATCCTACTACCACCATTACTCCATCTCCTCAGCCACCATACCCCCCCACCCCCCACCCCAACAACAACAACAACAACAACAACAAAACACAGACACACACTTACACATACAACCAAAGATTTTAGAGGGGAGTGAATATCATCATTAGGCCTACCTTGTTATCTCAACCTTCAAAATAATGGCAATAAAGCTTTTTTTTTGCGAATTATAAAAAGCAATTTACTACTGGCATTGAAATTTTTGTTTTATTCATGTTAGTAAACACTGTTGAAGACTTTTGCCTGTTGAAGAACAAGGCAAAAAGCAATTTACTAATTCCTGCAATGCAAGTACACTTATTTACAGTATTTGGGGTCACTTCCAAGTTTTTAAATATGCTATCGATATAATTCCCCACATGAAATTTCGTGATCATGTCAGTATGGCCAAGGAGGCAATTTCCTCAACTCTCAAGCCCGGAAAAATCAGGACCTAATGAGAAACGAGCAGGCTGAAGGAGGCAAGCTTACGATGACTGTCCAGCTCTGTCCCATAACATTGATAGAAGTTTGATTGCATTTGATAGACGTTTAAATTAATCCTGCCCGAAATTCTGGGCAATGCTAGCTTTGCCAGACCACAGTTCATTTCTGAATGTGGTCGCGCAAGCCATGCTAATTCCCCACCTTTTTATGGCATCAATATCACTGGTTGTGCAGGAGTGCTGATGAGGCTACTTCTCTTTCAAACTGGCACTGACCACATTGAAGATACAGCGCACTCTTGGTGGAGTACAGGAACAATATGTTATCTGCACCCAAAAGATGTGTGAGAGACAACAATCAGTACAAATATAAAATACCAAACACATTTGTGATGTGATGTGATGACGTCAGTTACGTCAGTACGTTAGTTCGTGAAGATGTCAGGCTAGGAGCTAGACACATGTGTATGTTCGTTGTGAGTGCTTAATAAAAGTACAGTTTGATACAAGCCTGGGCATTTTCATGACATGGTGTCAGAAGTGGCCCGTTAGTACAACCGACAGCGAGTGAGAGAAGAAGTTTGAAGCAGCGAAATGGCGAAGTTTCATGCGCCGGAGTCGTTTGACTTCACCCAGCCGTCAACATGGCCAGTCTGGAGACAACGTTTCTCACGCTACCGGATTGCTACTAAGCTTGACCGCGAAGACGGAGAAATCCAAGTAAATTCACTGTTGTACGCCATGGGTAAGGAGGCAGAGCCTATATTCAGCACGTTCACTTTTCCGGACGATGTGGAGGACTATTTCGGTGCGGTTATCAAAAAGTTTGACGAACATTTTGTACCCAAACGGAATATTATCCACGAGCGTGCATGTTTCCACAGACGCTCGCAACGACAGGGGGAGAGTGTAGAGGCGTTTGTGAGACATTTGTATGAACTGGCGGATTATTGTGACTTTGGAGCAGCTAAAGATGAACAGATAAGAGACCGGATTGTTATTGGAATTGCAGACATTGAAATATCACAGAAGCTACAGCTAGAAGCGGATTTAACATTGGAGAAAGCCATCAACATTGCCCGCCAGTCTGAGCTAGTCAAAGCTCAAAGTGTTACAGCCAGATCTTCGGAGAGTGAAGTAAGTGCGATCACACGTAAGCCTAGACAGTCAAGACAGTTCGAGAAAAAGCAAGCTAACTTTAAAGCTAAAAGTGGGCAAGTTAAAGGAGCAATGAAAGCATCACAGGATAACGGATGTTCGCGATGTGGGAGAGTGCACGAGTTTGGAGCATGCCCAGCATTTGGAGAGCAATGCCGTAAGTGTAGTAAAACCGGACATTTTGAAAAAATGTGCAAGACCAAATTAGTAGGGGCAGTGAAAACAACTGATGCAGATAGCGATGAGGGTAGTGCATGGTTTTTAGGAGCCGTTACTGAAGACACAGATGTCGATGAAGATAAATGGTTTACAGATCTGCAAATTCAAGGCACCACTGTGCAATTTCGAATTGACACAGGCGCGGATATAACAGTTATATCAGAGCAGACATTTCTTAGCCTACCTCAGCGCCCTGTTTTGAAAGACACTAAAGCAGTCTTCACTAGCCCTGGTGGAGAACTGGATTGCAAAGGCAAATTTTTGATTGAAAGTGAAAAGCGTGGTGTGAAACACACGTTCTGGATTTATGTGATGAAAGGCCCATTCACCACGAATTTGCTGGGAAGAACCATTGCGATTAAAATGGGGCTAATTCGCAGAGTTGATGGACTTGAGTCATATGAAGATGTTTTTGGAGATATTGGACTTTTGAAATGTGAACCAGTGAAAATAGTGCTCCAGCCCAATGCCACACCTTATAGCATCGCCACACCCCGACGCATTCCCTTCCCTATCCTGCCACAAGTGGAGGAGGAACTGAAACGAATGCAGAGTTTAGGCATCATAGAGGAGGTGAAAGAGGCCACTGACTGGTGCGCCCCTATGGTGCCGGTGATAAAAAAGAATAAGAAACCAAGGATTTGTGTGGATCTAACTAAGCTTAACAAAGCAGTGAAACGAGAGAGATTTATTCTGCCCACACTTGAGGACATTGCGCCGAAGCTCTCAGGCGCCACTGTTTTCTCCACTGTTGATGCCTCCAGTGGATTTTGGCAAATACCACTCGATGCAGGTAGTCGCAAGCTTACAACCTTCATCACGCCTGTGGGTCGTTTCTGTTTTCTGAGACTGCCGTTTGGAATTACTTCGGCCCCAGAAATTTTTCAGCAGAAGATGAGTGACCTCTTGAGAGACCACACAGGCACCGTGGTAGTCATGGATGACATCCTGATTTTTGGCAAAGATAGGAATGAACATGATGAGAACCTGAAAGCGGTGATGCAGACCATTAGAGCATCTGGCCTAAAGCTTAACAGAAGTAAGTGTCAGTTCAGGAAATCTGAGATCCAGTACTTTGGCCACATCATAGGGAAAGATGGCATCAAACCTGACATGAGCAAAGTCAGGGCGATAACAGAGCTACCAAGTCCCACCAACATGGCGGAGCTGCGCCAGACAGTGGGTATGATCAACTATTTGGGGAAATTCCTCCCTGACCTGTCTTCTGTTATGCACCCCATCAACAGCCTGCTGAAAAAGGATGCTGTATGGATTTGGGGAGAGGCACAGGACCAAGCGTTCAAGAAAGTGAAAACCATGCTTACCTCGGCACCAGTGCTGGCGTACTACGACGCAACCAAACCAACGGTGGTCAGCGCAGACGCCAGTAGCTATGGCCTGGGAGGTGCGCTATATCAGGAGCAGGGAAATGGACTTCGGCCAGTCGCCTTCTGTTCCAGAACGCTGACAGAAACCGAGCGACGGTATTCTCAGATCGAGAAAGAATGTCTCGCCAGTGTATGGGCATGTGAGCGGTTCACCAGATATCTGCAAGGTATGGAAAAATTCTGTTTAGAAACTGATCACAAGCCGCTTGTTCCTCTGATAAACTCATATGACCTTGATAAGGCACCGGTGAGATGTCAGCGATTGCTGATGCGTTTAATGAAGTTCAATGCTGATGCCGTCCACGTCCCTGGGAAGCAGCTTGTCGTGGCGGACACCCTGTCTCGCCATCCCCTGCAGGACAGAGAGGTGTCTGACACAGAGCAAGAGGTAAAAGCCTACGTACAAGCGGTAATCACATCAAGACCAATAACAGGTGATAGACTGGAAGCCATTAGGGCAGCCACTGGCCAGGACACTGACCTCCAGTCAGTCATGCGCTACATCAGGTCCGGTTGGCCAGATGAGCTGGCACGAATTCCATACAAGCTGCATGGATTCCACGCTGCCAGGGCACACCTGTCGGAAGTCGAGGGGCTCCTTTTGTATGATGATAGAATCGTCATTCCCCTCTCTCTTCAACAAAATGTACTTACCCAGTTGCATCATGGCCATCAGGGCCTTACCAAGTGTCGCAGAAGGGCCAGCATGTCGGTGTGGTGGCCAGGGATTGGCCGCGCCGTCACGGAAATGGTAAAGACCTGCGACTTCTGTCTCAAGAACAAACCAACACAGAGGCGTGAGCCATTGATGACCACGCCACTGCCCGGAGGTCCATGGCAGAAAATTGCTGCCGACCTGTGTGAACAAGATGGTAAACAATATCTCATAGTAGTGGACTACTATTCACGCGACATTGAGATTGCACACCTGACTACCATATCTAGTCAGCAAGTCATTTCTCGCCTGAAAAGCATGTTTGTCAGGTGGGGAATCCCTTTTGAGCTGGTATCAGATAATGGTACCCAGTTCACTTCAGCAGAGTTTAAATTGTTCAGTGAAAGCTGGAACTTTAAACATACGACGTCGAGCCCTCATTATCCTCAGGCTAATGGGGCAGCAGAGAAGAGTGTCGCTACAGCTAAGCACATCCTCCGCCAACCGGATCCCCACCTAGCCCTCTTGAGCTACAGGGCTACGCCGATCGCTGCAACTGGTCTGAGCCCGGCCCAACTCATGCTTGGACGACAGGTCAGGACAACAGTCCCCATCTTACCCACACACCTGTCTCCCAGCCCTGTTGACCATAACGCAGTGAGGATTAAGGATCAACAGACCAAGGAGGCCTATCGCTTCTTCTACAACAGGCGTCATTCAGCGCGGCCCTTACCTGCACTGCAGCCGGGTCAACACGTCAACATAAAGTTGGATGGAGAGAAAGGCTGGAAGACTCCTGCGAAAGTTGTGGCTCAGGCACCTGAGCCCAGGTCCTACTATGTCCAAACAGACCAGGGCATGGTTGCACGCCGGAACCGGAGACACATCCAGGAAGTGCCAGGGTCGTCGGGACAGGTCACCACGCCAGAGACAGGTGACCAGAGCCTAGTCATTTCTTGTGACTCGGGCTCTCCTTCCCCTTCTCCCATTGCCCCTGCCACTCCCCATCCCGTAATGCCCCCAAGCCCAAAACCTACCCAGCCAATAACATCATCAGGGAGAGCCATTAATCCTCCTACCAGGTTCAAGGACTATGTTCCTAAGTAGAACTGTACAGGACAAGATGAATGTTTAATGCTGTGAAAAAAAAAAAAGAAAAAAAAAGAAAAGAAACAATGTAATGACCATGCAATGTTTTGTATGCAATGATTTGTAAAGTGCAAAGTTTATTTGGATGTTTTGACAGGTAGCAATGTTATGAGTTCATTAGTATTCAATCACCTGATCTGTAGCTGTTAACAAAACAGAATTAATATAACCAGCCAGTGGTGTTTTCTTAGTATGCATTATAGACATGTTAATACAGGATGTAGTTAAGGCTGTGTAGAATTGAACAAGAATATGGCTTGATATTTCTGTTTACTATTTCCATAGAAGGGGGAGATGTGATGTGATGTGATGACGTCAGTTACGTCAGTACGTTAGTTCGTGAAGATGTCAGGCTAGGAGCTAGACACATGTGTATGTTCGTTGTGAGTGCTTAATAAAAGTACAGTTTGATACAAGCCTGGGCATTTTCATGACAACATTTTAGTAAATTGAATCATACCACCACCAGCTTCTCTGTGCTATTAAAGATATATTTCTCTCCCTCCTTTATGCTGGCAAAAAGAAATGGTGTGAGACTTATAAGGTCGTCTTTGTTTGGCAAAGTTTGACAGCAAGCATTCATAAAAGAATCTCACCACACAACTGCACCACAGGACTGAATGCTAGATGGATCCCGCAGTCCTATGTTTTAATTTACTGATGGCAGCAAGTTGGCCACAAACTCATCAGATGAGAATACTCAGGTAACAGGTGGCAATGTGGTATTACATCCAATAATACAGTACATTATCATCTATATTACTGTATATTTCTATTCCATTCAGCTTTTTATTTTTCGTCACAGTTCATTTGATGTTGTCCTTCTTCTGTGGTGTCCTATTTTAGTTTGTCGTCTAGTTGGAGTGTCAATTAGACTGCTGTGCCTCTGTCAAGTGATTCTTAACATCGTGCTTCATATTCACTGTGAGTTCCTTTACAACAGGGCTATTCAATTAGTTTTCCAAGGGGGCCACATTTAGAATCCAAGAACTTGAGCTGGGCCGCAAACTTTCCGCGGTCACTATTTTCAAATAATCAAATCGCAACACATTGATTAAAAATGCATATTTGCTTTGTTTCAACAATAACTTTGCATGTTAACAATAGCTACAAAGTATTTATTTACAAAATTTACATTTTTAAATTACCAGAATAGAATATTTTAATACCATAACTTTGTTTTTAAAGTGAATTATTCATCCCTAAATGTCCTATTACAGAACTTATTTTGCACTCCAACAGGTAGGCTAAAAGAAAAATTTAAAATAACACGTAAACACGCAAGGACTCTAATATAAGTACAGTTGTCATAAGAGGAAATGCTGCATCAATAGACCAAACCGGCTTAAAAAAATAAAATAAAAAAGGCTGCGCAACAGCGCCAAAATCCTCTGGTGGCCAAAACCGGAATTACATGTACTTGCTTAGAATCGCCATAGAGAATGAACAGTGGAAAATTAGCCTGACATAGCCCGACCATAATACTGCTGTTCATCCGTATTCATGGTCTGGAGGTTCTTTAACCTGGCGCGATTATACTGCGGGGGGGAGGGCATTCACTTTTGGTTTGAAACAATTGGACAGCTCGTCTAATCAGCGTCGCTTATTGGCCGGTAGACTCTCTACCGATATAAACACGCCCAAGAGGACCGTTCCCAGACCATGGATACGTATGAACATTCGTATTATGGGCGGGCTATGTCAGGCTAGTGGAAAATACCTTAAAAAAATATTTCCTAAAAAAATTAATATTCTGCAAATTATAAGGTATATATTAAGTTTTGGAGACTGGTGACAATATTTTAGTTTTAAGGGTGAGGAATCACGTCGGCCGCATCTGGGCCGTGTCCGGGCCGCATCTGGGCCGAGTGCGGGCCGCATGTGGCCCGCGGGCCGCCAATTGAATAGCCCTGCTTTACAATAAGCCATAGCAGACGATAGTTATATCAAAGTTTAAAACTGGTGCATAGGGGAGTGGTGGCATAGCTCAGCGCAGAGCTGTAGCGTCATACCACAAAACCAGGGACTCGGGTTCGATTCCGATCCGAGGTCATTTCCCGATCCCTACCCTTCTCTCTCCCACTCATTTCCTGTCACACTCTCTACTGTCCTATCGAATTAAAGGCAAAAAAACTTAAAAATATCTTAAAAAAAACTGAACTAATAGAACTATATAAATAGAGACCAAGAGATTTTTTTTCTTACAGACATGAAGCAGAGCAAGAAAGTGTATGAAGACCGCAAAGAGCTCCTGACCAATTACATCAATTTGCTAAGAGAGACAGATGAGCTTCTGATGAATTACACTGAGCAACTTGAAGAGAAAGACCTGTTACTGACCAATTATAGTGATCTAGCTGAAGAGAGAGACCTGCTATTGATAAATACCATTGATCTAGTTGAAGTCAAGCAAGCTGGCTTCTGACAAAAAAACAGTTGCTGGCCAGGTATAGTGTCCTAATTACCAAATATAATAATCTAGTTAAAGAGAGAAATCAGTTATTGAGCACTTATAACAGATCGATTGCTGACAACAAACGATTGCGCAGCAGCTATAATAGTGTGGTTGAAGAGAGAGAGAAATACCAGAAGAGGCTGCAGCAGGGTGAGTATCACAGTATCACACAATAAATAAATAATTACAGTCTACACTGCAGTAATCTCCTGTTCAAATCAGTTAACTCTACTTCGGCATTCTATTGTAATGCATTCAGAATAAGAGTAGTCAGGTGGCATGTACCTGCATATAATATGACTACTCAGATCCCAATCTTTCTCTGTTCTTTTTTTAAGTGACACAGCACACACACACACACACACACACACACACACACACACACACATGGGCCTATATGTCACTGCAAGTATTGCAAATGTCACTGCTGAGTATTGGGCTTATTCCCATACAACTCTTATCCCCATGTTCCCTCCCCCAGCTGGGTGGCGTCCTTTCCAGTCCAGCCTCTACTTCTTCTCCATTGAAGACAAAAGCTGGAGTGAGAGCAGGACAGACTGCCAGCAAAGAGGAGCTAACTTGGTGATCATCACAAGCCAACAGGAACAGGTGAGAACACACAAAAGGTGTCCTAGAATATGCACAGTATACTGTATACATAATTCAGTGTGTCTACATTCAGTGCATCACATGGCTCAAAGGTGGATTTTGACATACAATAGGACAATTTGTCAGTTGTCAGTTTTTTGTTGTAAGTTTGAAAACGTCATTAGACCTACTAATAGTCGCTGACGTCATGAGTAGTGTGGTTTGTAAAATGTCATCATGTCTTGAGTAAATAACTGCACAATGACAGTTGCTTTCAGGAGTGAGTTCAGCAGTCTAATGGCCTGTTTCAAAAAAGCTGTTTAGTATGGTAGTCCTGCAGCGCATACTGGCTGTAACACTTGCCAGATGGTAGGAGGGTGAACAGATTGTGTGAAGGGTGGGTAGGGTCTTCGATGATGTTGATGGCTCCTCATTGACAGTGGGATGGGTACATGTATAGGCTCTGAATGGATTGAGCCTGATCTATTGGTTATAGCCTGTCAATATATTCTGATGCTCAGGTTGGTGCTCAGGTGTTGAGTGTTGAGATATAAGAACACCTGTGTTCTACAGCCTACGCACCTGTGTATGCAAGTTGCTCTTCTCTGAAGTGTTCACCACATGGCATTGCTTTGTTTACAGGACTTTGTCAGTCAAAATCAAGATGATAGCTGGATCGGACTGCATGATACTTCCACAGAGGGGGTGTGGAAATGGGTAGATTCTACTCAGCTGACCCAAGGGTGAGATAAACAGTCAACTTTACAGTAACTTCCTCAGATGCAAGTAAAGTCACAGCATTGATCAATTTAATGAGAATTTAGTCACTATGAGAATTACACCCCTTGCTGTCCACCTTTATGCATCACAGAGGTAGTATTTGCAAACTGCCTTCAAGAGACTCAACTTTTAATAAATGTGCAACGTTTCAATCTCTTGATCTTTTTCAAGCTTTTCGAACGTTGCACATTTATTAAAAGTTAAGTCTCTCGAAGGCAATGTGCAAATCTTTTTGTTTTTTCATCAGTTTATCCTTTTGATTTAGCACCTGCAATAAGATTTGGATGTGCGCACACAACTATTTACTTTGATTGCACAGTAAATTTTACCCTACTACAACTCTCTGGAAGGTAAAGTTACCATATTAAATGTTATGCATAATTTACAGCTGATATGTGGCTATTGCTACAGATTCTGGCTTGCAGGTGAACCCAACAATGCATATGAAGAGGATTGTGTCCATATCTTGGAAGGTGGCTGGAATGACCTATCCTGTTCAAAAACAAGGAGATGGACCTGTGAGATAAAGGCTTCGTAAGAAGAAATTTGGCAATGTTGGTTTTAAAGCATATTGATCACTGGTGCCAACTGTTTTCCTAAAGCATGTAGTTAGTAGTACCCTCTTTCAGAAAAAGCCAAAAGAAATAACGTGCTGAGGTTATTGTCCGTCAAGTTCAATTGGACTATTGACGCCAGATTCTTTGGGGCAACATTCAGTTTGGTTCTCAAGAAGTTTGGGATTTTTATAACTATGAAGCTTTTCCCTAGAGCTGGCATACTTTTACACAAACTTACATGAAAATGCAATGATTTCCAGTAAAGCTTCACCCAACATGTCTGTCTCATTAATTCAATTAAACACCTCCTTAGGCCTATTGTATGAAGTGAGGTGTGCTGGAATATCGCTTCTGTAGCCCAAGGGGAAAAAACAAACAAACAAACAAACAAAAAAAACAGAGTGAAAAGAAAATTTTCAAATAATTCATAATGACAGGCAGCTGTGGTAAAACTAGCATAACCACCAGTCTCTAATAATTTATTGCTTGCGTAGATTGTAGGCCTATAGCTATAGCTACAGTATAGCGTATAGAGTGGGTCAATAGAGCCATATGCTGTACCTTTTGTTTTATCTTTTCACAGTTTTCAGAGAGATTTTCATTTGATCTGAAACTTCTCACTTTTGCTCTTCAGGTCCTCGTCCATTCCTACCTTTGTTTGGGACTTCCGCTTCTCTAATTCTCTCTAAATATCTCTAATTCTCTCTAAATTTCTCTTCCACTCTCCTTCTTCTACGCTCAACTTTCATCTCCCTCCAGTACTCCGTCTGGGATTCTGGCCATTGGCTTTTTACGCATTAGACGCATTGTGTCCGATCTAATAAGCTAACTTTATGAATGCAGGCAAAAATACCGTACAATAGGCTATCAGTCAGGAGCCGATCCAATCTTTTTGAATTTAAGCAAGCAAGCAAGCAATCATTTCTTAATTGCTGACACACACACACACACAGCATACATTTGGACTCTTGCATGACTGTTGCAGCCAAATTCAAGCCCTGACTCATGAACAATCAGGAGTTAAAGATCACAGTTCATGGCAAACTATTAAGTGGCCCCTCTGAGATATGGCCACACCTGCTTTAATGATTATAGTTACAGTACATTACATCTGGCTCTACCAATAGGTCAGCGATCAGCTGTACGTCTGCATGCTAAACTGCTAGGGGGACACCGTGCCACATAGCAAACAAAGATTTTTATCATGAAAGTAAACTTGATTACAATTATGGCAGTACAACATTTTCAAAATATTTAATTGATTTGACAAAGATCAATAGCCCATGAATGCATTGTATGGAATGTATATTATGTTACTCCTGGACATACAGGGTGAACTTCCCATACTTTATTGCTTACACAGAGTAAGAACGAGTTGTTGTCTTAGCCACAACTCATGCTTTTAGAAATTCCATTAACAACGACACTGTCTCTAACCAACTCTCCGTCACTCACAGGCGCGCACGTGCACACTAGTGCTGTCAGTTTAACGCGTTAATAACGGCGTTAACGCAAACCCATTTTAACGCCGTCAATTTTTTTAACGCGCGATTAACGCATTTGACCCGCCATTATCAATGGAATGAGAAAAAAAAATATCTCCGACATTCCAACACCTCCCGACGTTTCAGTATGTCCTGTATTTGTATATTAGGCTTGAAGTAGGCCTACTGCTTAGCCTAGGACCTAGGCTACTCATTACAGTAGCCTACACACGCACTGCACACATGGCACGGGTGTCTGCACTCTGCTCTGCTGCTCCGATGTCAGTGAAAACAAATATTTTACCGACACAATCGTTGACGTTCACTCGCATGTTCGCATATTTACAGTAGGTTGTTAATTAGCTAGAGGATTGATGTTGTCACTTAGAAATCCCTTCTCTTGAACTGAATACCTCGCAAATAGGCTAATATCAGTTTCAAAATTGCAGCGCGAGTAAGAGAGGTGAAACAGGTCGGAGCGCAACTGAGAGAGAGAATGTTTGTGAGCGTCATTTGATGTCAGTGAAAACAAATATTTTACCGACACAATCGTTGACGCTCACTCGCATGTTCACATATTTAGGTTGTTAACTAGCTAGAGGATTAATGTTGCCACTTAGAAATCCCTTCTCGTGAACTGAATACCCCGCAAATAGGCTAATATCAGTTTCAAAATTGCAGCGCGAGTGAGAGAGGTGAAACAAGTTGGAGCGCAACTGAGAGAGAGAATTTGTGCAAACGAGACGCATATAGCCTACCTGATTCTGAACGTATGACTGAGAGCTTCTTGCAGGGCAATTGCCAATATGGCAAAATGCATTTTAAAGGTATGCTCATGCAATGTATGTTTACTCATGTAGACCATAATGCCATATTTTCATTGAGCCTCTTAGTATAATTTAAAGGGCCACCATCCAGGGTTTTTTTTTTTTTTTGGTAAACTTGTGAACTAGCAACATAAAAGACATCAACATCTCTCTGGCAGTACTTGAACATGTTAATAATTTCTGATGCTGTAACTGGGTTTTCTTTTATTTTAAATTGGTGTTCACCCCCACCAATGAATGCTGATAACAGCATTAAAATGAAAATAATAATAATAAAAAAAATGGGACAAAAAGAAATCGAGGGATATTTAGAATAGAAAGAAATTTGCGATTAATCGCGATTAATTATGAGTTAACTACGGCAAAAATGTGATTAATCGCGATTAAATATTTTAATCGCTTGACAGCACTAGTGCACACACATCTCAACTCCACCCCTTAATTCCCCTAAGAGGCACATAACAAACTTAACAGGTAAATGAACATAATTATCACACAAAACTTGCAGCAGGTTATGACAATATAAATTTAAGTAAAGTGCCAAAGAACGTTCTCCAAAGCTCAGGTAATTTTAAAATCATGTTGAGGTTAGATCATTTTAAGTTCTAAAACTGATAGTTCCGAGTATCGATGGCAAGCATCAATGAATAATTCGCTATATTTCTGGTTGCTGTGTCTTCATTAATTAACCCATTCCTGGTTAATCTGATAACAGTTTTAGTAACAAAATAAAAACAGTTATGCTGGTTTTAGCACTGTGTAAACTGGCAGTGAACTTTACCTACACGCTAAAACCAGCATAACTACCGACCTCTTGTGATTTCTTGCTTACTTCAGTAATGTAAATAAGCCCTACCATAAGCCATAACCATAACCACCTCCCAATATAACTTACTATACATACTTGTTATATAAGAAAAGAAATCATAACATAGAACTTTGGCTGGGAGGAGCCCAAAGCAACATTTGGCTGAAACTGCCAGTCAAAGTCCATGGATCCAATAACAATCTACAAAATAATACTTGAATTATTTTTCTTGCACTTTCCCAGAAATTCAGTTTAAATAAAAAATTAACAAACAGCTAACTGAAACGGCTTCAGATCTTCAACCTTAATATCCAAGGGTTTTTGCTCTTGGTGTGTACTGTCTTCCAGAATATGTTTTTGTAGAACTGGAATTGTGTAGTGCTCTTTCACATGGGTTTCACAATAGGAGGCCATGCAGGTCAGACAGGACTTCACAGCTCTGAGTTTCCTCCCAGTGCAGAAATCACAGGCCACATCTCCAGCACCAGCATAGCAGTCAGCAGGAAGAACTGGGCTTAGGTGCTGGAGTTTCTGGACCACCTGTGCTAAGGCTGAGTTAGTGTAAAGTGCAGGACAGGAGCTGTATGTGTGTGAGCACTGGGGACAGGCATAGAGTCCTGCATGGTTAGGCTGGGCCCAGTATGAGGTGATGCACTGCCTGCAGTAACTGTGTCCACAGGGGATGGAGACTGGGTCCTTCAGCACTTCTGCACACACTGAACATCTGAAGTGGTCCACTATTAACACACTGGACATGAACTCACTGCAGAGAGGAAATGAGAGAGAGAGTATTAATATTTCTTAAAGTGATAGATTGGCTTCATTGGTATAGATTGGTGCGAGCTTGCGGACTGTTATAGATAACAAGAAGGAAGAAATCATTTGGAACAACATTAACCGAAAGCAAATTGTAAACAAGCAATTTACATTGAGTCAATGTAATGGCACCAAAATCCTTTGAAATCGAAAGTAAGATTAGTGGTGCCGTTGACGTAATGTAAACTAGTGGAGTCGAGATAGATTGTGAAAAAATAGGAACAAAGGTCTGCTGGAAAGATTGTAAACATACAAAAGATGGCGGATCTACAAAAAGTGGCGGATCGACAACAGAGTTTATAGTATAGGACCAAAGTTAGTTCTGGGTTGGCCAAAGAAACTGTTTTTGCCATAGTTGAGTAGCCTGACACGCCAGACTATATCATAAGAATGGAGGGGCGGGTGATTGCGTTGTCTTTCAAACTGCCTCTCCACATAATAGGCTAGCGTTCCGGCCAGTGGTACCAGCTGGTATATCAAACTTTTCCTGTAGCCCGTCGGTAACACGGCAAAGACATCTTTTTTCAGAACGAAAGACTTCAGTGCACTTTCTTGTTTCACTTTCAAAGAAAATGACAAGTGCAATTTGTCCAAAACTAAAGCCAAAGACGATTCTCTATATACGGGTCTGGTTTGAGCAGGACTGTCATCATCATTGAATTTACAGTTGTCTTAACTACAGCCTAAAGACACCAATTAACCTGCTAAAATGATTAAAGCCTAGGGCCCCAGGCAATTGCCTGGTTTGCTTGTCCTGTTGCGACAGCCCTGGCAGTATCCTCATAATTGTGGTCTCACAGCAAATATAAAAATAGGTTTATTCAAGCAATCAATGCCTATCCACGAACATCTTCATTCATTTCATGGAGAAAAGTTTCTCAATCCTGCAGCATATTCTGAGGACTCTTAAAGGAATTATCCAGAGTGAATAAACACTTAGTCCTGCTGTTTTATAGTGCTAAGCGCTATCGATAGCCACCTCAATGACTGAATTTCGTGCAACGCAGACTGATAGCAAAACAGCAGCTAACGGTTGACATGCCCCATTCTTTCAGTGTTAGCTGCAGCTACAGCAGGGCTACGTGTTGATTCACTCCGGATTATATTAGGTAGCAGGCTAATTCAGTGCAGATACCTTCACCCTCTCCGACAGCACAGTGACTGAGCTGCAATGCCCACCAAAGCCAACCCATGTAATGGCGCATGTCAAATGGTACTGTACTTGCAACCCAAATGGTAATGTGAAAAGACCCAAAGACTGTTTGTGCATTTATGATTTCTATATCCAATCCACAATGTTCCTGTCTCATCAAAGTCATGACTAAACTCATTTTGAGTCACATGGACTTGGTTCTCCTTTGAAAACTATTGGCTGATCCATTGACTTCATGGACACACAGCTGGGTGCAGGTGAATCTGTCCTCTCCAGTTTCAATCTGACAACACAAGACATTGGTAATGTGATGAGCAGAGGTGAAAGTAAGCCGGTACGCACCTATACTACGTACCGGTATAAGATTGACAGGCGGTACGGCGTAGTGGTAAGACATGAGGGTTACTGCCCCTTTGCTCTTTGATGTAAAAAGTGCCCTTCTGACAGGGCCTGCCTGTCTTTGGCATTTGTGACAGTAACACTTGTTCAGACTTGAAAATTCGCTAAAATGCCTCACCAATTATTTGTGCCATTTGCAAATATATTTTCTGGCATCTGGCACTCCGAAGTTTTTTCTTTGTTGTTTGTTTTTGCGCATGCGAGTGCCGAAAAATACAATAGCGGGTGACATGGTTTTGCTTCATTGTCTTTTGGAAGCTTTGATATGGACATACCTGCATCTACAATGGAGGTATTCGGTATCAAATTAAAGTAGGCATGCATTGGTACCACTTGTAATGTACTTGCTTGAGAATAAGGAGGTTCAATTTCAGTGTAAAGATCATTTGGCAAGGGAAATATATTCATTTGATATTATAAACTTGGCTTAGTTAGCTGCTGGACTTCCATCTAATAACCTAGAGCTCAAAAAATAAAACTAAACAAAAAACACTACACATTATGATATAGACCTATAATTTGAATAGAAGAGTTTTCTATCTCCCATTTGCAGAACCTGAACACCCCAAATCCGTTTGCCAGTTCAGACTTCAGCGCTGAAGTCTCACAAGCAAGAAAGGGGAGGGGTTTGCGTTTCAGATCTTTTTCTTTGCTGTAGCAGCTAGACTTGCATAGAGTAGAGCAACTGCCATAGAGTTTTACAAAACAATAAAAAATAAATAAATAAAAAAGAGGAACTTAGTAGAAATGGCTATATACATTTTTGGTTTGTTGTTTTTATCCTCTTAATCTAGGCCATGATGGTATGATGAGCTGTGCTGCATCATTTTTATTATATAGATTACTGTTTAAAAAAGTCCACAATTTGGGAAGTCCTGAATAGATAGTGGTTTTCCATTTTTGTGCATGAATATCTATGTGGGACTTCCCAGTTTGTGGGCTTCCCATGTGCATTATTTGAAAAAAAGTGAATTTCATCAATGTTATTACCCATTTTTTCAAGTCAGAAAAAGGGATAATTAGTATGACAGAATGTTCAGTTTGCTACCATGGAATGTCGGAATGTTAAGGTGTGAAATAAGCCCAATGCCGTAGGCCTGCTTACCTTTTTGTTTGAGCCATACATAACACAAAGGCGCACAAGAAAAGGCTATTGAATTTTTTTTTTTTTTTTTTTTTTGTAGTACAGGTAAGAAATTAAAACTACTTTCACCCCTGGTGATGAGACCCAAAGTCTGTCTGTGCTCGCGTGATCCGAACGTTCTGTCTCTGGCCCTAAAGTAACTTCCGTTCTGTTGAAATACAATGGGCTTCTGCATTAATTACAGCGACCTCAAACGTAGTAAAAAAATGTTTTCAGGCAAGCTAACGTCAGGGTGGAGTGCTGTGCTGTGGGGAACAAATAAATAAAATAAAATAATAATGAAAAAACGAGTTACTGAAAGTATTTAAATATTGGTGAATGGAAATAGTTCATTTTAACCAGGATGAGCACAGGTCTGAAATATTGGTTGAAATAAAACCACAACACTGACGTTTCGTTTTGTTACTTAAAATAAAAAAATTCCCTGATGCACAGGAATACACATTGCACGCAAACATGTATTTATCCTATCTGTGGTCAGTACAGTTGCAACCTAGCCAAGCATTTCAACGCTTTGTAAACAGAGGTTTCAGGACGTGCTTTAAATTGCCTGCACAATGTAACGTTAACAAGTGTTTTCAGTCCAGGAAGCAACCACGGAAAGTTTTAGTTTAAATATTTAATTAAGCTACAGTTAACGTGACTAGCAATTCATCTGACAAGCTGACATGCTGACCTAGCCCTTGCCTACACAAATCAAGGTTTTAATGCGTGAATGGATTTATAGGACGAGAACGGTAAGATAGTTTCTATCTGTTTTAAATCTGCTGTGTTTGACCTGACGAAGGGTACAGTGCATAACATAATGATATGAAGGTTATGAAGGATAATGTCTGCTGTCATGAAGAAGCATTCCGCCGCTAGCCACGTTTAGGCTATAGCTAACATCAGTCAGCTAAGTTGTCAAAAGTAGCCTAGAATTAGAGATGGGTAAAAAACGCTAATGTGGTGATGAAACGAAATTAGCCAATGTCATAAAGTAGCGATCTATGCAGGAATGTTTTTTTGGGGGGCGATAGGAGGGATTATTATAGCGCATGTATCGATAACAAGGAGGTTGTAGCAGGCAGCATGATATTGCTGAACTCACTAACACAGCATCCTCACTCCTTGTGTTGTTGACAACAAATTTCTTACCGTGTCTTACAAACGGATCTTGTTGGCTTGGTTTACTGAAAAAGTTGAAGTATGCGGTCATTCTCCGTGTCTTGATGTCTTATCAGAAGTCCGACCGTCAGTTCAGTAACTTTAAGTTACAGCACAGCTTTGAATAGCACTGTCACAGTGTGCAGGATTAACCAAACACTGAATGAACCGCGATTAACGTTGCATTTTGAGCAAATGTAGTTAAACCACTGCTCTTTTCCTTGAATCATATTCCGTACATCACCAGTTAATCATAATTTAAACAAGTAGCTTATGAGATGTACTTTTTATTCATTATTTATGTCCATTGATAAACCATTGATCAGAAGAACTCCGTTGATTTTGATTGTTTGCGGAAGTCCACCGGAAATAAAGTTAGGGCCATGGAACGTTGGTGCATTGTTTTTGTTGACAACGGTGAAACCGTCTATATCTAATCCATAATGTTCCACTCTTAACTCATGACTGAACTCACCTTGAGTCACATGGAGTTGGTTCTCCTTTGAAAACTATTGGCTGATCCATTGACTTCATGGACAAACAGCTGGGTGCAGGTGAGTCTGTCTTCTCCAGTTTTAATCTGACAGCAAAAGACATTGATAATGTGATGAGACCCAAAGCCTGTCTGTGCAGTTATGCTTTCTGTAGCCAATCCATAATGTTCCTCTCTGAACTCATGACTGAACTCACCTTGAGTCACATGGAGTTGGTTCACGTTTGAAAACATCCGGCTGATCCATTGACTTCAAGGACATACAGCTGGGCGCAGGTGAGTCTGTCCTCTCCAGTTTCACTCTGACAACACAAGTCATGGATAATGTGATGAGAGTGTCATCATGAGACACAAAGTCTCTGTGCAGTCATATAATTACAGACAACGCATATGATTTGAATTTTTAAATATAGCAAAGTTAAATCGAGAGATTTTCATGTCACTCCATATAAAGAAATGGCCTACTACACACGCTATAATTCTTTTGTTTTTCCACAACTGTAACTGAGGTCATTCTGCTCAATCCAGCCCAGGACTCGAACCTGCTGTAACCTCTCAACAACCCAGAGTAGACAATCAATTGGAAAACCCACGCTGACAGTGAAATTACTAGCACACTGTTATAAGTAAGGTTGGATGGTGCTTTCTGTCCTGTTCATTTACACAATATATCGGTAGTAGAAAGTGCTCCAGGAAAACTGCATGCAAGCCATTCTGATGCAGACAGAAGAGCATTCTAAATGGCTCCTGAGATCAATTATCAAAATTTTGGTGTACATCGTTCTATTTAATCCTGGATTAACTCACTTTGCCTGCGCCAGCATTCACGGCATGGCTATCATCATGGCAACGGAGATAGTAAACAATACGATTGCCAGTTTGAGGTACAAATGGACGTAATTAATTTCAATGGTTCTCCTAAATGTCTCTGATTAGACTCACTCTTCCGGGTTCACAGCACCTACATCCTGCATGCTGTAGACCTGAGCCCAAAGGTATGATGCATATCAGCTTTACTATACTGTAAAAGACGTTTATTATGTCTTCATGTTTGTGCAGATGTCTCACTAGTGAGATGGGAGCATGCCAGTATTACCATTATCTGAATTACTGCATCAGGTGACAACATACTTTGGTCCATGATCTATAACTCTAGCCAGTTCTTGGTTACCAATGGCGTCAGGCAAGGTGGTATTCTTTCCCCTTTTCTTTTTAATCTTTACATGGATGATCTATCCAGGAAATTAAACGAATGTAAGACTGGGTGTATGGTTGGGGATAAGGTCATTAATCATCTATTGTATGCTGATGACTTGGTTGTCCTGTCTCCCTATAGTGCTGGTCTTCAGCAACTGCTCAGAGTCTGCTCAGAGTATGGTATAGAGTGTGACATCAAATATAACTCTAAAAAGAGTGTTGTAATGCTTTTTAGGACTAAGGAGGATAAAAAGCTACACTTCCCTTCTTTTTATCTAAATGACAGTGAGCTGACAACTGTAACCAAAGCTAAATACTTAGGTCACATTCTTAGGAGTGACCTATGTGATGATGATGATATTCAGCGCCAGTGTTGCAAACTTTATGCTCAGGCAAATATGCTGGCACGGAAATTCTATATGTGTACTAAGGAAGTAAAAATATCTCTGTTCAGGACTTACTGTACACCACTGTACACAGCTCACCTTTGGTGTAGCTACAGTAGAGCAAAAATAAATAAGATTAAGGTGGCGTACAATGATGCTCTTAGAATCTTGCTTAAGGCTCCTAGGTGGGAAAGTGCAAGCACTCTGTTTGTCTCTGTAAATGTGCCCACATTTCAGGCTATTCTTAGGAATCTCATGAATAAATTTGTGTAGATTGACTTCATCAAGAAATGGTATTATACTGTGTTTGTCCAATGTAAAGGAAAGTGATACCCAATACAATTCAGACATATGGAAACATTGGAAAAGTCAATTGTGCATGGGCCTATAGCCAGTCTGAGTCTTCTTAAAGTAATGATTGTGTGTGTGTGTGGGGGGGCGGGGGGTGGTATTTGTATGGTATATAATGTTTTGTATGTCTTTTATAATGTATTGTATTGTATTGTATTTGGACCTTGAGTCTGTGAATAAAGTTTATTATTATTATTATTATAAAGTTGCATTCCAAAATCATTACTAAACTCACCCCGAGTCACCTGGAGTTAATTCATGTTTGAAAACTATCTGCTGATCCATTGACTTCATGGAGACACAGCTGGGTGCAGGTGAGTCTTTCCTCTATAGCCAATCCATAATATTCCTCTCTTAACCAACTCATGACTAAACTCACCTTGAGTAACCTGGAGTTAGTTCATGTTTGAAAACTATCGGCTGATCCATTGACTTCAAGGACACACAGCTTGGTGCAGGTGAGTCCATTTTCTCCAGTTTCACTCTGACAAAAGAAAAAAGAAATTGCAAAATAAAGCAATATCAAAGAATTGAGAAAATACAAATAATTTTAGGGTGGAGATGACAATCCAGATATAGGTCACACACACACACACACACACACACACATTATCTAAATAGCCTAATATATAATATTCCGATCATTAAAACATTTAATAATAAATACCTTTTCTCTAGACTTGTCTGATCTGCTGATGCTTCTCGCTTCATCACAGATCTGAAACACAGTGTACCAGTATTTTAGTTCAGTTGGATCAACACTGTATTTTTCCACGGCCAGCTCGAAAGTGTCTGCTTCAGGCTACTGATTCTGACTCCAAGTGTGCCAGTCACATGAGTCAATACTTCCCTTTATTTGTATTTTGATAAAAGCTTACAAAAGCTTACAAGCCCTAATTAGACTGTATGTAAATGGCTCTTCACTTCACAAACTACCACAGCTACATGAATATACTGTATGGAATGTTAAAACAGGGGCCCGCTGGGAATAGTTAATCAAACTCTCTTGAAACAGTCTATGCCTTGTGACTTTGCACTCAGCATTTAAATTAATGGAGACCGTATGGCTCTTAGGTTAATTTAATTATCGACCTCTGCGATCCAATCTAAGTGAGTCAGGAGTTGATCAGATCAAGTGATAAGCTTCTTAGTCAAAGTAACTGCAAAACTTCACTTTGATTTGAGGTATCCTCTTTATCAGACAATTTATTCTAGTGGTATCTTCAAATCAATATGGATGGCAAACAGTCATATAACAGGTCACAAAGTAATATGAAAACACAAGTGTTATCCCTACCAGCCATGATATATCACATATCAAGGATATTGTGTTTAGAGAGTTTTGTGCATAGGTAGGTACCTTATTTTAAGTACCTAATCCACTACTTTACAATACAAATCTTAACATTGTTTTAATCCTTTAAACCTGATGGCTGTAACATGAGTTCTTCTGTGCTAAATTATCACAACTACATCACATGAAACTGCATGGCGTGGCCTTTCCAATGGTGCTGGTCACTAGTTTCTGTGATGAGTGGATAACGAGAAAATTGGGTTGAATTTATATCATAATGCAGGTGAATCTGTCATCAGACAGTAGGGTCCATGATGTTTTCCTGGAGCACTTTTTCCTGTATCGTTTAAAATCCCCCTCACGCCCCGATTGTTAAGTCACCTGTGGAAAGAACAGGATGGGAAAAATGGCATCTAATAATTTTGAGTGTCCCAATCAAAATCTACCTATCAAACTCAACTGTCATTTGCCCCCCATTTGAATCCAAATTCATGCAGTATTTTTTTAGTTATTTTGTTAACAAACAGATAAAGAAACAAACTGACTAACACCAAGGAAATTATAATCTCCTTGTTGGAGATTACAGTGGGGAAATTACAGTAGGCTACATATCATTATCTTTTACTACACAGATAATGACGATAAAGATCATTCTGTACAACACAAAAACATAGACAATTTAACAATTTCCATTTGCCACAAAAGTACTGTATTACTACCGGTAAACTCACCTTGAGTCACCTGGAGTTAGTTCTCCTTTGAAAACTATCGGCTGATCCATTGACTTCATGGACAAACAGCTGGGTGCAGGTGAGTCTGTCTTCTCCAGTTTTAATCTGACAACACAAGACATTGGTAAGGTGATGAGACCCAAAGCCTAGCTGTTCTTTTATGCGTTCTATATTAAATCCATAATGTTCCTCTCTTAACAAACTCATTATTAAACTCACCTAGAGTCACCTGGAGTTAATTCTCCTTTGAAAACTATCGGCTGATCCATTGACTTCATGGACAAACAGCTGGGTGCAGGTGAGTCCATCTTCTCCAGTTTTAATCTGACAACACAAGACATTGAATTTCAAAGTAAAGGAGACAAGGGTGATATCGGAACTAATATATAAGAATTGAGAAATACTACAGTAATCATTTTAGGATTCGTGGACAATTATTTAAAATATTTTATTTCCGTCATTTTGTGGTTTCAGGTCTTAAGAGATAAGACCCACATCTTATCTCTTTGTTGCCTACAATCAGATAATACATCATCTACATCATGATTAGTTTTTAAAAAGAGATAACAATCCAATGAACATGTTCATGCTACTCTAAATGAAGAACCATGAGTGTTGGTATAACCTACAGCCTTCATCGTTTCTAAATCTAGGACCTTAAATCAATGGCTTGTGTTTAAATTATATCCAAGAAGTCAGAGAATGCGCGCACGTGGCACAGGTGCTGGACCAAACATAAGCTAACTGAAAGGAAAATAAAGGTCCGCAACACTGTTTGATGCTCCCATTGGGTGTTTTTGTGTTTAAATTAGCAAACCCGTGATCAGCCTGGTATTTTTAACCCAGGAATTTAACAGACTCTAATGTTAAAAGGGTTTTAAATCTAGCACCTCACATGAAATCAATGGCAATTCAGTATGAACTTACCATGGTACAGCTATACTGAAAACTGCAATAATATTATTTAATTCGGATGGCCTTGCCCTCTGAAATATCTGATATGGAGTAGTGACTTGCATTTATAGATTTATTCTGGCTAATCAAATGGTTATAGGCAGAGCCATAGACAGAGGCTCTTGTTTTAGCAAGTTTGTGTTTCAAAGATATTTCTAAATTGGCCTCATTTGGGGGACTGGTGGGCTGACTACCTTTGGTCCAGTGTCCCTTGTTGGACCCTCAGATACACATCAGAAGACTGTACAGAGGTCTGCTGTTCAAGCCGGGTCATAAAGTAAAGATGGAAACAGTGACATTAGTGTGAGAATCATGTCTGCTTACAAAAGTAATTTGCCATTCAGACCTCCTGTTTAAAACACTGCATGTACTATACGAAGAATCCAAGTGCAAAGTCCTTAAAGTCCAATTATTACTTTAACATTATAATAAACAACTTGATTTTTGCACTTATCTGAAGATAGTCTTAAAGGGCTTTGCACTTAAAGTTTATGTCTTACGTGATGACAACTGCAACAATTTACCAGCTTTAAATGTTCTTCCATCTCAGCACATTCCAAGTCTTCAATCTTAAGGTCCTGCTGCAGACTGAACTTTTCATCCTGGATTTGGGGCTCTACCAGTGTGTGTCTCTGCAGTGCTGGAACTGTGTAGTGTTGCCTGACATGAGCCTCACAGTAAGACACCATGCAGGTCACACAGGACTTCACAGCTCTGAGTTTCCTCCCAGTGCAGAAATCACAGCTCACATCTCCAGCACCAGCATAGCAGTCAGCAGGAAGAACTGGGCTGAGGTGCTGGAGTTTCTGGACCACCTGTGCTAAGGCTGAGTTTGTGTAAAGTGCAGGACAGGAGCTGTATGTGTGTGAGCACTGGGGACAGGCATAGAGTCCTGCATGGTTAGGCTGGGCCCAGTATGAGGTGATGCACTGCCTGCAGTAACTGTGTCCACAGGGGATGGAGACTGGGTCCTTCAGCACTTCTGCACACACTGAACATCTGAAGTGGTCTTTTGTCAGGACACTGGCAGTCAGGTCACTGTAGAGACAAGAAGAGAGTAAAACACATTCATTTTGAGCAGCACAAAAGATTCTACCAACTCATCCTCCATTAGATAAGAATTTAAACCGTATTGATATTCTATGATGTTAATGTTCTATGTTTAGATTACATGTGAGATAAGACCCATGTGTGTACTGTATATGCAAATTTAATACATTAAGTCAATAGACTATACTCTTACCTAGATAGAATTAACTCTTTTGCAGTCATTGAATTGCCTTCTATAGCAGGAGTGACCTGTTTTGGTCCTTCATAAACTGCTTCATAGGAGCCAAGTCCAAAGCACTTTTCATTTAAGGGTTTGGTAGTTGCAACCTCCAATGGAGCTTTTCCTTCTAAGACTAAGAAAAGATAAAACATTAACGAAAAGACAGTACATAATGTGAATAAAGGGAACATGCACTAATCAAGAGACTTGTTTTGGCCAGCTGTTGACTTAGCATAACAACATTGATGGAGAGAAATACAGTAAATGTGAATATACTCGTGTTGAATGGTTTCCATCCAAAATGAATCTCAATATTTGCAAGTTAATCCACCGTTCGATAGCCAAGCTAGTTGGCATCCATTACACCTACATTTGTATACCCTATCAGAGCCAATATTACGAAAAATATAAGCCTACATACAGTATTTCTTTTTTTTGCCTTTAATCAGATAGGACAGTGTAGAGATGACAGGAAACAAGTGGGAGAGAGAGATGGGGTGGGATCGGGAAATTACCTAATGCTGAGTTCTGTGACCAAAAGTTGGTAGAATTGCATTTATTTTGCTCTTTTCTCTGAAGCGCCTTAAAATGTGGCTCAATTCACCTATTTACACAATTGGGAACAATGTCTTGTTTAAGGACACTTTGATAGGGTGAAGAGGAGCTGGATTTGAACCTGCAACCGCCCTTTGGTTACCAAGCAATGCCTTTACCTCTTGCACATTCATTAGTATTCAGCACACTGGTTGGATGGGTGAAGAAGCCAATTACTAAAAGATGCACTTAGAAGCATAAATGACTGTTGCTTGATGAAAGGTTTTATGGTCCCACAACATTGAGTGACATTTTTCATTAAATCTCATCACCCTATGAACAAACATACAAAAGGAGTAATTTACAGTAATTGACTACTGTACACATGTGATGTTAGGGTTGTTACTGTGTCCAGTGTTTAAATAAGAATTTACTGTATATAACTGCAACAGATACACTGTAACTTGAAGTTCAGATTATGCTAAAAATCACATTGAAGTGACTGAATGAAACTCAGCAGATGTAAAAACCATTACTTACTATGAGAGGAATCCTCCATGTTCCACACTCCACTACTTCCTGCCACCATCTCTTCTATCTTCTCCAGCAGTTCTGTCACCTGGCCACCATCACTCTTCTTATTGTCTACAACATGATACCTGTTCCCACATTTCTCTACAACCCACTGCAGAGCCTCTCCTCCACTCTCAATGTGCTGCTCAATGCTTGTGTCTCCCAGCCAGTCCCCTCTGGTGAACAGCACTATAGTGTGACTCCAGACTCTCTCACCCAGAAGCTCCATGTGTTCCTGCACTGCTCTTCTGTCTGTCTCTGTGAATGACTCACTCACATTAATGACCAGGAGTAGAGCATGGGGTCCTGGAGGACACAGAGACACACTGAGGACAATCTCTCGTTTATCACGTTCAGGAGTTAGCTCTACAGTGTAGTTCTTCCACCATCCTGGTGCCTCCACTACAGTGATGTGTCTCCCTGCTGTTTCTCCTTCTCTCTTCACACACTCAGCTGTTCTCCCTACAGTACCAAACTCCTCTCTGCCCAGGATGGTGTTTCCTGATGAACTCTTCCCTCCTTTTCTGTTTCCCAGCAGCACAATCCTCATGTCTGAGAGATGTGGTACACCACCTGCAAACACATATCATAGAACTCTGTGAAACATGTTGTACTGAATGTCATAATCATTCATTGTGATAACAAACAAGAGAAACATGTTTGTGTTTTAGGAAGAGTTGTTTACATTGGAACTATGATGGATATGTGGTAGCAGGGAATGTTACTGTAATACTGATAATTTCGCATGCTTCTGTGTATGTGTGTTTGAGTGTGTGTGTGTGTGTGTGTGTGTGTGTGTGCGTGCGTGCGTGCGTGCGTGCGTGCGTGCGTGCGTGTGTGTGTGAAGGGACAAGGACATAATACTGTGTGTGTTTGTGTCTGTGTGAAGAGAGAGCCGGATAAGTTGTGTGTGTGTGTGTGTGTGTGTGTGAGTGTGTATGTAAAGAAAGAGAGAGACAGAGAGAAAGGGGCACGTACAGTATGTGTGTGAATGTGTTTGTGTGTGTGAAGATAGAAAAAAAAGGAATGTGTTTGTGTAGAGAGGGACTATTGTCTGTGTGTGCGCCTGACTGTGTTTTGCTTGTGTGTGTCTTAAGAGAGAGAGTGTGTGTGTGTGTGTGTGTGTGACACAACATGTGTGTGTACAGTGCATGTATGATTGTGTGTGTGTAGTGTGTGTGTGACTGCTTGTGTGAGTGAGTGTTGTAAGTATCTGCTACAAGGTAAGAATGACAGAGTATAAGACTCAGAGACTAAAGTGTATTCATGCTGTATAATATTCAGATATACAGATAATGTTGTGTTGGTTTGAGAGCTGAGAATATCTGACCTGCTGCTGACCTGAGATTCTCTCTCCACAGCTGCACTCTCCTCTTCCTCTCCTCTGCTCTTCTCTCGTCTTCATTCTTCTTCTCTTGTAGTTTTCTAGATATATTTTGGTAAAAATGAAACAAATGGCCACTGTTTTCTGCCATCATCTCTTCTATCTTCTCCAGCAGCTCTGTCACCTGGCCACCATCACTCTTCTCATTGTCTACAACATGATACCTGTTCCCACATTTCTCTACAACCCACTGCAGAGCCTCTCCTCCACTCTCAATGTGCTGCTCAATGCTTGTGTCTCCCAGCCAGTCCCCATAGGTGAACAGCACTATAGTGTGACTCCAGACTCTCTCACCCAGAAGCTCCATGTGTTCCTGCACTGCTCTTCTGTCTGTCTCTGTGAATGACGTACTCACTCTAATGACCAGGAGTAGAGCATAGGGTCCTGGAGGACACAGAGACACACTGAGGACAATCTCTCGTTTATCACGTTCAGGAGTTTGCTCTACAGTGTATGCTCTTCCACCATCCTGGTGCCTCCACTACAGTGATGTGTCTCCCTGCTGTTTCTCCTTCTCTCTTCACACACTCAGCTGTTCTCCCTACAGTACCAAACTCCTCTCTGCCCAGGATGGTGTTTCCTGATGAACTCTTCCCGTGTCCTCTGTTTCCCAGCAGCACAATCCTCATGTCTGAGAGATGTGGCACACCACCTGCAAACAAATATCACAGCAGTCTGTGAAACATGTTTCGTACTGACATGTCGTAATCATTTACACTGACAACAATAAAAACCATTTGTGTGCTTTAGGAGCTGTTGCTTATATTGTGAACAAGGATGGACATCTTGTAGCAGTACATGTTAGTGTCAAAACTGCCAATTACAATTTCACATGCTTGTGTGTGTGTGTGTGTGTGTAAAGTTATGCATTTACATACTTTGGGAAGGAGAGACTTGGACTTGTACAGTTAAGAACACTGAGCTGTGTGTGTGTGAAGACTTGACGACTCTTACAAACACTAAGCTTGTGTATGTCATGAGAGAACACAATACTGTGTGTGCGTGTTTCCATATGAACAGAGAAGGAGTGTGTGCATAAGTGTGTGTGTGTGTGTGTGTGTGTTATCACAGAAATGAGACAATACTGTATGTGTATATCTCTCACCTGCTGATGATCTGAGAGTTTCGCTCCAAATTTGTATCTTCATCTTCCTCTCCTCAGCTCTTCTCTCTTCTTCATTCTTCTTCTCTTGTAGTTTTTTAGAAATATTTCTGTCAAAATCAAACAAATGGCCTCTGTTTCCTGCCACCATCTCTTCTATCTTCTCCAGCAGTTCTGTCACCTGGCCACCATCACTCTTCTCATTGTCTACAACATGATACCTGTTCCCACATTTCTCTACAACCCACTGCAGAGCCTCTCCTCCACTCTCAATGTGCTGCTCAATGCTTGTGTCTCCCAGACAGTCCCCATAGGTGAACAGCACTATAGTGTGACTCCAGACTCTCTCACCCAGAAGCTCCATGTGGTCCTGCACTGCTCTTCTGTCTCTCTCTGTGTATGACTGACTCACATCAATGACCAGGAGTAGAGCATGGGGTCCTGGAGGACACAGAGACACACTGAGGACAATCTCTCGTTTATCACGTTCAGGAGTTTCCTCTACAGTGATGTTCTTCCACCATCCTGGTGCCTCCACTACAGTGATGTGTCTCCCTGCTGTTTCTCCTTCTCTCTTCACACACTCAGCTGTTCTCCCTGCAGTATCAAACTCCTCTCTGCCCAGGATGGTGTTTCCTGATGAACTCTTCCCTTCGTCTTTGCTTCCCAGCAGCACAATCCTCATGTCTGAGAGATGTGGTACAACAACTGCAAACAAATATCACAGCAGTCTGTGAAACTAATCACACGACACACATACTGATGCAGAACTCAGTGGCTTTTTCTACATACATTAGTCACTAAAAATCACTTCATGTGTTATAATGGTGTGTGTTATGTACCTATACTGTGAAAGTGCTGGGGATCTGGTGGTGGCTTCTTAAGGAGAATCAGAGTTTTCAAACATCAAGGTGTGCATATGTGTGTGTGGGTGCACACGTGTGTGTGTGTGTGTGTGTGTGTGTGTGTGTGTGTGTGTGTGTGTGTGTGTGTGTGTGTGTGAGTGTGAGTGCATGGTTCTTTATCCCTCTATCCCTCTCACCTGCTGATGATCTGAGAGTCTTTCTCTGCAGCTGCACCTTCATCTTCCTCTCCTCTGCTCTTCTCTCTTCTTCATTCTTCTTCTCTTGTAGTTTTCTAGAAATATTTCTGTCAAAATCAAACAAATGGCCACTGTTTCCTGACACCATCTCTTCTATCTTCTCCAGCAGCTCTGTCACCTGGCCACCGTCACTCTTCTCATTGTCTACAACATGATACCTGTTCCCACATTTCTCTACAACCCACTGCAGAGCCTCTCCTCCACTCTCAATGTGCTGCTCAATGCTTCTGTCTCCCAGACTGTCCCCATAGGTGAACAGCACTATAGTGTGACTCCAGACTCTCTCACCCAGAAGCTCCATGTGTTCCTGCACTGCTCTTCTGTCTCTGTCTGTGAATGAGTTGCTCACATTAATGAGCAGGAGTAGAGCATGGGGTCCTGGAGGACACAGAGACACACTGAGGACAATCTCTCGTTTATCACGTTCAGGAGTTAGCTCTACAGTGACGTTACAAAACCATCCTGGTGCCTTCACTACAGTGATGTGTCTCCCTGCTGTTTCTCCTTCTCTCTTCACACACTCAGCTGTTCTCCCTGCAGTACCAAACTCCTCTCTGCCCAGTATGGTGTTTCCTGATGAACTCTTCCCTTCAAATCTGCATCCCAGCAGCACAATCCTCATGTCTGAGAGATGTGGTACAACACCTGCAAACACATATCATAGAACTCTGTGAAACATGTTGCACTAATCATTCACGGTGATAACAAACAAGAAAACAATTTTTGTGTTTTAGGATGAGTTGTTTATATTGGACCAATGATGGAGATCTGGTAGCAGAGTATGTTAGTGTAATACTGATAATTTCACATGGTATATCAGAGACAGGAGCAATCATCAAAATTTTGGTGTTGATGATTCTATTTCATCCTAGACACTCCAGAAAAGGGGCTAAACATGTTAAAAACCAAACTTCCCCTTTAAGTGTGTGTGAGTGTGTGTATGTAAAAGTACATGTGTGAACAGTACGTGTGTGTGTGTGTGTGTGTGTGTGTGTGTGTGTGTGTGTGTGTGTGTGTGTGTGTGTGTGTGTGTGTGTGAATGTTGTAGGCACGTAAAACAAAGTAAGAATGACAGAGTATAGGACTAAGAGACAAAAGTGTACTCATGCTGTATAATATTTACAGATAATTGTGTTGGTTTGAGAGCTGAGAATGTCTCACCTGCTGATGATCTGAGATTCTCTCTCCACCGCTGCATCTTCTTCTTCCTCTCCTGTGCTCTTCTCTCTTCTTTTTCTTCTTCTCTTGTAGCTTTCTAGAAATATTTCTATCAAAATCAAACAAATGGCCACTGTTTCCTGCCACCATCTCTTCTATCTTCTCCAGCAGTTCTGTCACCTGGCCACCATCACTCTTCTTATTGTCTACGACATGATACCTGTTCCCACATTTCTCTACAAGCCACTGCAGAGCCTCTCCTCCACTCTCAATGTGCTGCTCAATGCTTGTGTCTCCCAGACAGTCCCCATAGGTGAACAGCACTATAGTGTGACTCCAGACTCTCTCACCCAGAAGCTCCAGGTGTTCCTGCACTGCTCTTCTGTCTGTCTCTGTGAATGACGTACTCACTCTAATGACCAGGAGTAGAGCATGGGGTCCTGGAGGACACAGAGACACACTGAGGACAATCTCTCGTTTATCATGTCCAGGAGTATCCTCTACAGTGTTGCTCTTCCACCATCCTGGTGCCTCCACTAGAGTGATGCGTCTCCCTCCCTTTTGTCTCGTTCTCTTCACACACTTAGCTGTTCTTCCTGAGGTGCCAAACAGCTTTCTTCCCAAGATTTTATTTCCTGATAAACTCTTTCCAGCATATCTGCCTCCCAGCAGCACAATCCTCATGTCTGAGAGGTATGGTACAACACCTGCAAACACACATCATAGCATTCAGTCAAACATAACATACATATACCTGTCAATGGTCTTTGAAAAATCCTGTAGTAGAGTCACTCTTTCGTGTTTCACTACCGTCTGCTTAATCTACACAATATAACCGATGCAAACTAGCATTTTGTAACCTTTCCTAAAAGTAACAGGTACTTGTGTGATTGCTTTTAGACGTTGGACCGCATGCTGGTGATTAAATAAGGTGGCTATTACAATCAACAAGTTTGTTGCATATCATTGCGGGCTACTCAGACTCAGACAACTTGCCATCAACTTGTAGTTCACCATATCGTAAGATGAAGAGAAGGGGTTGAATTAGACCCTAATGAACATCATATTTGTAGGGTGTGATTAGATCATGGAAGTTTTCATTTAAAGTCATGGTTCTGAACATTTGTTGGTGATAATTGTGGGAACCCTGTAGGCCTATAAAGCTACAGAAGATTTCTAAGAAGATATGAAAAGTCGAATGCTCCTAGGAATGGGTCATGTTGGTCTTAAATTGGTTGGTCTTAAACTACATATTACTTACTACTTCATGCTCAGGATCAGTATACGAGTAGTATCTAGTATGCAATTCCGAACACTGCTAAGGACTAGGAAGTAACACAAGGGCAAGGAACTGAACACAAGGGTGAAGCTACACACTAAAAGTCCAACAGAACAGACCAGACTGTGACAGAGGGGCTATGTCTTATAAAAGCAGGGCTGATAGTGAAAAAAATCCTGAGCCTGTAATTTTCTTCCACCGCGGGGAGGTGGGTGTGGGTGGGGTGCTATTTGCATCACTCTTTTAGAACACTATATAATAGGTTGTGAGCAAATTCAGAGTGAAATTCAAATTCATTGTACGAGGGTACAATGAGAAGAAAACGTTTAAATGTTAGTTTAATCCTACTTCAATCCCAATTTTTTATATCTCATATCAAGCATTATTTCCCAGTCTTGTTGGTACGCCTGAAATCAGGCATGGTTCCTGAATACTATCAGGCCTGTAAAAGGACTTCTGTGTCAGAGATGCTGGTTTTGGTTTACCACTCTGCCGGTCAGTACAAGCAACGCTCTGCAAATCACTCTCAGTGCATGTCTGAAAGAATTATCTGAAATTCTGAGTTTTTTTGTCATTCTTCTCAGAGTTGGTGATATCCCTACTGTTTTATTTCTACGATATATATATATATATATATATATCTATATGAAGAAGAGAGAGAGAGAGAGAGAGAGAGAGAGAGAGAGAGAGAGAGAGAGAGAGAGAGAGAGAGAGAGAGAGAGAGAGAGAGAGAGAGAGAGAGAGAGAGAGAGAGAGAGAGAGAGAGAGACTATAGCGGCTAAGGTCATGACAGTATGTCAACTTACTTGAATTCTGAAGAGTTGCCATCTTCAGTAACAGGTGAATCTGTTACGATAATCTGCAGAGTTAGAGACATAAACATCTATCTGTAATTAGAGAAGAAAAAGGGGTTTCACAAGTTTTGCGGCTGCTGCATCAAAAGGCCATCTCTGATGTGAGCTCAAGGAATTTCTGAAAAATTATTGTGATGTTAGTGAGACCCCTAGAGAACACAGAGGGAGAAAAGTTTTGTTGTACTTTTGTGAGATCTTGCAAAGTTTTTTCTTTTGTTATAGGCGATTCAAAAAACTCCACAATATCTGACTCCATGTGAAAAGGAGTGTATTGAGGAGAAGGGGGGTGCTGGCTTGAGACCAGTGGGGGTGTCGGTGAGAACACTATGAGTTCCAGTCAGATTACCAGTTCAGTTTGTTTATTCAGGATACAACATCCAGGACGGGAGATGAATGCTTGTCTGAACTGAGTGTATGGGTGTGTGTGTAACTGGTGTGTGTGTCAGGAGTGTGTGTGATAGGAGTTACAGGAGTATGTGTGTGTGGTCTCTAGGGAGGAAGGGAAATGGGAAAGGCAAACAATTAGCCCCAGGTCACAATCAGCCAATACAAAACAATACAACATTAGCACATAGGCTAACACAAAGCACAGCATATCACATGGCCCATAAATAATACTAGAGTTAAGGAACACATAAATACTACAGGCGGATATCAGTTTGATTAGCTAAGTCACAAACACAAACCAATGATCAAGCCAAGCAGTTAGGCAAACAATGACAGCATGGCCACCAAACAAGAAAGCACAGGTCTGCTCAATGATTCAGTCACTAAATAGGCATACACGAAATATAAACTCAAATAAGCATACAGAAGATAGACTCACATGGTCAGAAACGCACACAAAGCACAGGAGATTCACAGGATAACAGCAGCTTAAGATTCAGCAAGATAACAGCTTCAGTTTGGAGCCTGAGCAGACAAAGAGTTCGACATGGGCACAGGTGTCTCTTATAAGTGGCATGGGCCTGGGTGATTGGCTGAAGGTGAACTGGGGAAATTGGGAGCTGGGAAGGGGTGTGGCCAACAGAGCCTGCATGGAATTGAAACTTCCAAACAGCCGCCCCCAAATTTGGGGTGCAAATTTGCAAGTGAGGGGTTAAGGGGGGTCAGGTAGGGCAGGGAGGGGGATGAGGCGGGCAACGGGTCTGGTGTAGGTCTTGCCCTTGACCTGGACATCTGCCACCCTACACCGGCCGTCCCGGCTAGGATGGAGGGCAGTGACTTTGCCAACTGGCCAGAGTGATCGGGGGAGCTGGGGGTCAAGGATGAGGACCACAGTGTTAAGCTGAAGATTGGGCTGGTCAGTGCGCCACTTTTGCCGTGACTGGAGGGAGGGGAGGTAATTCCTGAGGAAGTGGGCCCAGAAGTGGTCCGCGAGGACCTGACTGTGCCGCCACTGCCGGCGGCTGCGGAGCTCGGAGTCGGGATACGTCACCAGGGGGAGGGAGGAGTCGTGCCGCCCCATGAGCAACAGGTTAGGGGTCACCGGGTCAGGATCAGCTGCATCAGATGAGACATACCCCAATGGTTTTGAATTGAGGATGCCTTCAATTTCAATCATCACTGTGCGCAACACCTCTTCAGTGACGGATTGGGCGCCCAGGGTGGTCGTCAGTGCAGCTTTGATGGAGCGGATCTCGCGTTCCCACATGCCGCCGAAGTGGGGTGCATGCGGGGGGTTGAATTTGAAGGTGATCCTCTGTCTGGCCAGGATCGCCTGAAGATCAGCGGTCAGGGCTTGGTAGGCCTCCTTCAACTCTCTCATGCCCCCAGTGAAGTTGGTTCCTCTGTCAGAAAGCAGCTCAAAGGGTTTACCTCTGCGGGCAATAAAGCGTCTGAGTGCCATTAAGAAGGAATCTGTATTCATGTGACTAAGAAGCTCTAAATGTACGCACCTTGTTGTCAGACATTTGAAAATTATCCCCCACCTTTTCTCAGCACGTCTGCCAATTTTCACTGTGAAGGGCCCAAAGCAATCTGTGCCGGTGGAATAGAAAGGAGGTTTGCAGAGGCGAAGGCGAGCTGGAGGAAGGTCTGCCATCTGGGGGACAAGGGGCTTAGCACGGGACTGCTGGCACTTGGGACACCTCCTCTGATGTTTGCGGACGGCCTCACGACCTCTCAGGATCCAGTAGCGCCTCCTCAGCTCTGCAAAGAGCCGCTCTGGTCCGGGATGTTGAAGGTGGTCATCACAATCCTTTATCACAAGCTGTGTGACGGAGTGGGCGGGGTCAAGCACAACAGGATGGATGACATCAGGGGGCAGGTCACTGCTTTGCCTTAGCCGTCCACCAACTCGGATGAGGCCAGACTCAGGATCTAATTCTGGGGCGAGAGAGAGGAGACGACTGGAATGGAGGAGGGGCTTACGTGTCTGCAGGCAGGCCAGGTCACTTGGGAAGGAGTCCAACTGGGCCTGTCTGAGGATGGCAATCTCCGCTTCACGGTAGGCATCTGCTGATGGTGTTGCAGGAGGGTCTGCCGCCCCGTGAAGGGATGTCACAGTGTGGTCGAGGAGGTCCTGGTAGGTGGCAAACTGGCTTGGATCAGGAATGGAGGAGGTTGGGTTGAGGAACGTGGCACCGCAGAAACTGGGTTTTCGCAGCTCATCGGAGTCGTCAGGTTGGTCTGAGGCAGGATTGGTTGGCCAGAATTCAGGAGGTTGGTACAGGAAGGCAGGTCCTTGGTTCCATCTACAGGGCTCACCTAGGTCAGACAGCGACTTCCCTCTGGTTACGTCATCAGCTGGGTTGTTCATGGAATCCACATAACGCCACTCCTGGCCTTGAGTGAGCTCTTGTATCTCAGCAATCCTGGTTCCGACAAAGACCTTATAACGACATGAGTCAGAAAGCAGCCAATAGAGAACAGTGGTAGAATCAGACCATAAAAAGGCCTTACCAGAGTGGATGGTGAGCTCAGCTTGGAGAAGGCTAAACAGCTGGGCACCTATGAGTGCGGCGCACAACTCAAGGCGAGGAATGGACAGGCGCTTTTGGGGGAGACACGGGACCGTGCCATCAGGAAGGACACATTCACCTGCTGTTGAACATCTTCTGTGCGCATGTAGGCAACTGCACCATAGGAGTGTTCTGATGCATCACAGAAGATGTGGAGGTGTTGAGTGGCTGAGGAGAGGTCTACTGAGGAAGGAGTGAGGCAGCGAGGCAGAGTGATGGTGGAGAGACTAGGGAGCTCACTTTCCCATGACAGCCAGGCCTGAAGGAGGTTGTGGGGGAGGTTTGGGTCATCCCAGTCTCGTGTCGTGCCCCACAAGTGCTGTACAATGACCTTCGCTCGGGTTGTGAAGGGAAGGATGTAGCCAAGCGGGTCGTACTGACTTGCAAGAACCCTGTAGATATGGCGCATGGTTGGGGTGCTGCACTCAATGGCTCGATGTTTGTACCTCAGTGTGTCTGAGTGGCAGTTCCAATGAAGGCCTAGAGTGGACTCCAGGGGGTCGAGAGAAGGGTGATGTGACAGCCACAGCTCAGCCTGATCTGACCGGGCATCCGGAGGTAGGTCACAGATGACGTGGGGGTCATTACTGGCCCATTGCCTGATCTCATAGCCGCCAGTGGAGAGGGTCTTGCGCAGGCTGTGAAGGAGGTCCTTGGCTTCCTCTGGCGTGGGCAGGCTTTGAAGGCAGTTGTCCACATAGAAGCAATTGTGCACAGACTGGACAACACTCTCATCTGCCTGGGCGTCTTTCACAATTCTTTGGAGTGTGTAGATGGCGCAACAGGGACTGGATGTAGTGCCAAACGGGAGGACTTGCCATTCATACACAGTGGGAGGAGATCTGCTGTCCAGGTCACGCCAGACGAAGCGCAGGAGAGGTCTGTCTTGGGGGAGCAGGCGGACCTGGTGGAACATCGACTTGATATCCCCACTGATGGCAACCTTGTGTTGCCTGAAACGGAGTAAGACGCCAAGGAGAGGGGGCCCAAGAGTTGGACCGGGGAGCAGCTGGGAGTTCAGACACTGGTCATGGTAGGAGAAGGAACAATCAAACACAATGCGATCTTTACCATTATGTCGGACAATGTGATGAGGTATGTACCAGGACTCCGGAACATCTGTTACTTCAGATGAGGACAACTTCTTGACATACCCAGCATCGACCAATTTCTGAACCTCTCTGTTATAGGTCTCCGCCTGCTGTGGGTTCTGATGGAGGCGCCTCTCACAGCTGCGAAGACGGGACATGACTGCTTCTTTGGGGGCCTTCAGGGGTGGCCAGGGGTCTGTGCGAAGGAGGGGAGTAGCATACCTTAGGACTCCATCGACAGGCACTCTGAGGGTCTGGGTGTCAAGCTGGTGGATGGCTTGCTGGTCCTGCTTAGACCGGACAACTAGCTTTGGACTTCGCTGGGGTAGGGCATCCAGCTGCCATAATTTCTGCACATTATGCTGGAGTTCATCAGGTGGGCATTTGAAGGAGATGTAGTGACACTTTGTGGAGGATGGGCTAACGATGTCTCTTGCAGGGCCCTGCAAGGTCCAGCCGAGCCGGGTCTTGACCGCTGCAGGGGCCCCGGGGGGACCCAACTTCACAGGCTCTATGGGGGTGATGAGGTGGGTGTGGTCAGCTCCGAGAAGGAGCAGGGGACTGACTTTGTCTAGCTGCGTGAGGGGGAGTTTGCGGAGGTGAGCGTAGCGCTTCTGGAGTGACATCACAGGGTGAGAATGCTCAGAAAGGGATAGCTGGTCTGCAGTGAAGGCATGGCTGATTGTATAGGCTTTCCCTGGATGAGCTTTGGGAATGAGGGTGAAGGACACGGTGGCTCCATTGAGAGTTTGAACGTCTTGCCTCACTGTCCTCAGCTTCATGCTTTCAGGCTCTCCCATCAGCTGGAGCTTCTGAGCTGCAGGCTGGAGGAGGATCGATCTCTCGGACCCATCATCCAGTATTGCATGTGTGTCTAGGATTCTGCTTCCATTGCGCAGGGTCACAGCAACTACCTTCAGCAGTACTTTGTTGCAATCGCTAGGGTGGTCGAGATAAAGATTCTGGGCTTGCCTCTGATTGACGTCACACAGGATTTGAATATGCTTCCCACCGCACTGGTTACAGCGTCCCTTCAGGTCACACTGGGTAGCAAAGTGGTCTCGTGCACATCGCCAGCAACGCTTCTGCTCTCTAATCCAGCTGGTTCGCTCATCCTTGGTCAGCTGGAGGAAGTGGTCACATTTGCTGACGTGGTGCTCAAGGGACTTGCAATAGGCACACACAGGACTACGGTCAATGGTAGTGGTAGGCGGCTTTGGTGGGACAACTTGTGCTTTGGGGGAGGTGACAGGAGAGGAATTCTTAGCACCGTGGAGAATGGCTGTACCCCTTGACAGAGGAGGAGGCGGTGACCTGGTGGGCTGAGGTGTTCTGTCCCGCTTAGGCTGGCAGCGGGCTTCTCGTTGCAGCCAGTTGGAGAAGTCTAGGAGGTTATAGGACAGGGGACCTGATTGACTTATGCTTAGACTTCTCTTGAACTGAGAGAACTGCTCAGCAGGTAGCTTCTCCAGCAGCCGCTCGACGTGTGAGCCACAGGTCAGCTCAGAGAGGCCTTGACTACCCATGGACTGGAGGAGACCAACGTGGGCTTGTACTCGCAGGGCGAACTGATCTAGGCTACGGCCATCACCTGGGCGGATTGCAGGCATCTCCATGATTGCTCTGAGCTCCTTCAGAGCAAGCTGCCGGGGCTGGCCATAGCGCTCATCCAGAGCTTGGATAGCCTGGGTGTAGGGGTTCGGGGCGTGGACATAGGCTAGTGCAAGTCGTTTCGCCTGATCTACCTTTAGATGATCCAGTAGGATGTGATATTTATATTGCTCAGACTCTCCTGGATCTATCAGGTTGGATAGGGACATCTTCAACATCATATACTGGCTCTCATCCTCTCTAGTGAGGTCAGGGAATGAGGGGCCTTGAATCTTCCTATAAGCTGACAGCAGACGGCCCATAGGGGGAGGGAAGTGGCTGGGCAGGGCTACTGAAGTAGGATAATAGGGCTGCACATTAGCGGACTGATATGAAGTAGGATAATAGGCCTGCACATTAGTGGACTGGTACGATGGCTGTGTGGCAATAGCTAGAGGTTGAGAGGGCAGTGTATGGACTGAGTATGTGGGGCTAGCTGAGGCTGGCACTTGAGAAGTTGCAAGAGGGAGGCTAATCTGAGGAGGGTGTGTAGGCTGTGAAGGCTGGGCCATGGGCTGGACAGAGGGGACATGGCTAATACGAGGGGAAGGAGACTGCAGCTGAGGTTGAGGAGGGGGCCACTGGGCACTAGTAGTGACTGGAGGTGGTACTATAGCTTGGGTCTGTGAAGGAGCTGCTGCCTGAGGGCTACGCCTATGGGGGCGAGGGGATGAGGAGCTTGAAGAGCTTGAGGAATGGGCGCTACCTGTCATACACTGTTGTATTAGCCTACCCTGGTTTCTTACCTCTTCTAACAACTGCTGTAGGAGGGCAGTCTGAGGGTCAGTGACTGGGGCTACCGGAGGGGCAGGTGGGTGCTCATCGGGGGCTGGGGCTACCTGGGGGTCAGATGGATGCTCAACATCAGGGGCTGAGGCTGCTTGGACAGCGGCTTGTGCAGAAGGGCTTGAAGGGGCTGCCAGGGTCTCACTCTCTGTGGGTAGCTCTTGCTCCTCGTCCTCGACCTCCACCTCTTCCTCAGTCTCTTCGGGAGGCAGCTGGAAATCATCTTCCTCTGACTCAGGCCTGGGATTGGGGTGGTACTCAGGACCGATACCGAAGATGTCTGAAGAGTGAAGGGGCTCTTGCTCCAATGGTGGTTGCTGAGGTGGCCGGCTATATGGTGGGGCGAAGTCGCCATAGCGGTCAGGAGGTTGGGTTTGACGGCGTGGACGGTCATCCATGAGGGCAGGCAGGTGTGACTGGATATCCACTGGTCGTCAAGCGGCTCCGGCTCGAAGGACCATGAAAAGGAGTGTATTGAGGAGAAGGGGGGTGCTGGCTTGAGACCAGTGGGGGTGTCGGTGAGAACACTATGAGTTCCAGTCAGATTACCAGTTCAGTTTGTTTATTCAGGATACAACATCCAGGACGGGAGATGAATGCTTGTCTGAACTGAGTGTATGGGTGTGTGTGTAACTGGTGTGTGTGTCAGGAGTGTGTGTGATAGGAGTTACAGGAGTATGTGTGTGTGGTCTCTAGGGAGGAAGGGAAATGGGAAAGGCAAACAATTAGCCCCAGGTCACAATCAGCCAATACAAAACAATACAACATTAGCACATAGGCTAACACAAAGCACAGCATATCACATGGCCCATAAATAATACTAGAGTTAAGGAACACATAAATACTACAGGCGGATATCAGTTTGATTAGCTAAGTCACAAACACAAACCAATGATCAAGCCAAGCAGTTAGGCAAACAATGACAGCATGGCCACCAAACAAGAAAGCACAGGTCTGCTCAATGATTCAGTCACTAAATAGGCATACACGAAATATAAACTCAAATAAGCATACAGAAGATATAGACTCACATGGTCAGAAACGCACACAAAGCACAGGAGATTCACAGGATAACAGCAGCTTAAGATTCAGCAAGATAACAGCTTCAGTTTGGAGCCTGAGCAGACAAAGAGTTCGACATGGGCACAGGTGTCTCTTATAAGTGGCATGGGCCTGGGTGATTGGCTGAAGGTGAACTGGGGAAATTGGGAGCTGGGAAGGGGTGTGGCCAACAGAGCCTGCATGGAATTGAAACTTCCAAACACCATGTATAAAAGATGCCAATGATAGTAACACTTTTGTCGAGCATTTCTGTTTTCAAGACAACAGAAATATATTACAGTGAAAGGATTCATTTCTTCAGTTACCAGACCAACAAGCATACTACTGGCAACCTGGTGAGTTCTGGACTGGTTAGGGAAGTCTGGCCAAAACACAGATTAAAATACATACTGTAGAATAGGTTACAGGTGACTGGGTGTTCAGATTGCATGATGTTATTCAAAATTTCATCACAAAGCTTAAAGGTGCAATGTGATTTCCCGAGCAATTTCACTTTTATCTCAAATCGCAGGCATCTCCCCTTGATTTGCAAGCTGTTTGACCCCTAAATACACTGAGAAAAAATCCTGTTTCAGGAGACAACATAGGGGCTGTAATCGTCAAACAAACAAAAACAATACAATAACAATAACATAGCAGTGTTAACACGCAAACAAACAAAATATAACAACCCACATTCTAGCACATCACTCACAAGATCGATGGTCGGGAGTCACAAACTCCTTCCCACAACCGTCTTTAGCTGGAACCTGGTTTGTTTTATTTTGGTGTACAATCCGGCCCCATATGTTTGTTTGAGTTTTACAGCTTCTGTGTTGTCTCCCAAGACCGGACTTTTTCACAGTGTATTCAGGAGGCAGACAGCTAGCAAATCAAGGGAAAATGCCTGCAACTAGATAAAATGAAATCACTCAGAAAACCATGCAGGAACTCATACTGCGCCTTTAATGCTTTAGTTTAGGCTATTTAAGTCATATGGTTCACTATTTGACGTTTGGCAAATAGGCCATTTGTAATGGAGGAGATTGAGCCCTTTATTTATATACTACGACACTTTTTTTTTTTTTTATCTCAACTGAAACCCACAAATTATTGAATAGTCTAGAACACTTTGTTTATGTGGGCTTTCCTAACACATGTAACAATCACATACAGTACACATCTGCCAACTCTGGGCAGATGTGCATGTGATTGTCAGAAAATAGGCTATAGACCAGGTGTTCCCAACTTTTTTCAGCTTGCGAGCTACTTTTGAGATGACAAGGTTGAAAAGATCAACCACATAAAAACAGAAAAAAACACCAGGTGCACTTTTTTTGCAGTTCTGTATATACTGGCCTTTGCTTCAAATCTACTGCTATATGACGTTTTCATTGTACTCTCATTAAACTGGTCCATCAGTTTGTATTATGAAGTAACCACACTGACAGAACAGTCAAAATTTTGTTAACTTGACCTAGGCTATCGTCTCACGTCACTCCACAGTAGATTTGCTGTCTACCTTCAAAAACAGCCCTCATTGTACTGGCTAAGTGCATATTAAACTTTTGCATTAAGACTTTGTTTGCATCACTTTACAAGACAAATTACTAAGACTCGATTTACCGCAAGTTAGGCAGTAGTTTGCAGCAGTTGTGTTGATCTTGTTCATATCAATTGCATGTTAAGGCCAAAACAAGGAGAAATGAAACCGGAATATCCAAGCCTTTTTTTTTTTCTTTTATCTAGGAACTGCTCTGGCGATCGACTGGTAGGGCACCGCTGCTGTAGACAAACAATTCAACTTCACATCAAGACCTTCAAAATCTCTTGCCAGATGGTAGCAATTGTCACAGTCCAAGGTGGGGATAAGTATAGGTATTTATAAGTACGCCTATCTTATACTACTCTGTCACAGGGCCTCCTCATTCGCAGAAGAGCAGGAGAGCAGTCAACCGGCAGAACAGAGCCCCGTATGGACTTTGAAAAAAAGCATTTGGTACATCTTGCAAAACTTGCAACTCTGAACTACTGACATGCTCTTGACAAAATTATAATAATATAAAAATATCAGCTGTAGTCTAATTACTCCAGTACTTGGTTGGAGTCATTTTACACTTTCTTCATATCTTGCCGGGCGAGTGTCTAGACAAGGCCTAAGTTTAAATCGCCTGTTCCAAAGTAGGGAAGAATAAATTGAAATTTGCCTTTGGCTCACCGATAAAAAAAAAAAAGAAATACAGTCATCACACCTCTCAGACATAAACACACAGTCATACAGTCATCACACCTCAGTCAAGAAAAAGATAATGAATATGATTAAATACACTAAGTAAGTGTAGAAATAGTATCTCAGTTTGGTATCATCACATGGTTTGGTGTACTGATGGAATTTTGAATAAAGAATTTCTTAAATAGACCTTTTGCCAACGACACTCTATAGCGCCTCCCAGACTTCAAGAGTTCAAACTGGCTGACACTATCCTATTGAGATTGTTCCTAGATTTACAGCTTGGGTACCCAAACCAGGCAGAGAGGTTTATAATATCTTCGGATGGTAAATTTAGGACTGTATGTTAAGTAAATTTATTATATGGCTCTCTACAATGTTGAGGCCATTCACAAAGCCCCTTTAAATGGAAGTTCAAGGGGGGACTCAGAAGTTGCAGTAAAAACTCAATTGCAACTTAGGCTGCTGGAACTTAGGGTTTCTATTGGAAGTGGTGTTGGTGGGTGACCTGTAGGTGGCTTTCTTCCCTCTTAGTCTAATATCAATCCCAATGCCCCAGTGCAGTGACAGGGACATGTGCTGTAGGAGAGGCAGTATTTCGAATGACATGTTAAAGCAAGGTCTTGGCTCACAGTGGTCATAAAAGATCCCATGACACTTGTCACAAAGAGGAGGGGCTTCCCCGGTGTCCTGGCTAAAGTCCCAAAACCTGGCTCATTCAATCTGCCCCCTAGTCTTCCTCCACTGTAATTGATTCATTGTCCATTCCTCTTATTTGTCCAGTTACTGTACTCTCCCCCTCAAGCTACTGTGTGATGAGCGTTTTGGCGCATAATGACTGCCGTGCCTCACCCAGGTGGGTGCAACAGTGAAGGTGGTTAGTAAGGTCCTCCTTCCACTGTAAAATCACTTTAGAAATGTAGCAGTCGTAGATCCACAGTTTCACACAAGCCAGTGTTTTGGTTGTCCAATGTGACTAGCTTGTCTTAGGCCTGACAAATACTGAAGTAACTTGACGAGGCCTGATCTTACAAGTAGGGTTGCCATCTATGTCTGACATAAAACCTGCATTAATCCATGAGATAGATTTGTATGCGTTTTTTAAAGGGCTTGGGTTTTTAAATGCCATGTAAATCGATATTTAGTGTCAGCTGAGGGCCATATGCTGCCATTTTTTCCCCCAAATACCAAGACATGTTCCCTCCATATGTATTCAAAAGTGTCAGTCATTATTATGCATAAAAGAAACTTTCAAAATCCACAAAGCTAATGCGTTTTTCCCCCACAATTTCAAACAGAATGAGATATCATACTGATTGACCATACTGGATACTGCATTGTGAATTCTGTCTGCCATTTTAGATTCTGTGAAGGGTTTGGGCCTGATGGGTGCTTATTCCTGATTAGGCCTAACAATTGTGGCCTGTCTTTCCAATATTAAACTTCATTTTGTGTCATATTAATTATAGACCAATGCTAAATAAACTGCCAACTTGTTAGAAAAAAACAGACAGAACAATCTACTAGGCTACTGATGACAAGACAGCCCACATAACTGCATGCCTGCATAAAGCTTAAAGAAAGTTTAATATTATAGTCTATTTCTATTATCTTCCTCCCATCTTTCGAATGAGATGTTAAAGTGAGGTCCTGACTCACAGTGATCATAAAAGATCCCAAATATGACAACCACGGCCATTCCAGCACTTTTTTTTCCCAGGAAATTAATCACACTTGTCAATTTGTCTCTATGTACTACTTTGTCACTTATTTGTCTTTTTTTTAATTAGCTTTATTATTAATCCCTAAATTCAAACATCCTAGCATATAACAAGACACATAGGCAACACATAATAGTAAGTACTGTCCTGTAAAGGTTGCCAAGTAACTGGACAGGCAAGGTACAAAAAGTATCAAGTAAAACAAACATCCCATAATATGTACAATAATATGTACAGAAATATTTTTTTATGTCAGCACTTAAAGGCTACTTTAACACCAGAAACTATGACAAATGAAGGGTAAAGTGGTTACACAGTATTAGGCCTAATAAATTGCACAACACAAGAAGTAAATCTACAAAGGCACAATAATGCTTGATGGGTTGGGATCTGGCCTAATGAAGCCAGTGTAGGAGTCCAGTTTGTAAGGTGAAGACAGAGCCTATGCCTTGCTTCCCTTCAGGTGTGTTCTGAACTTTGAACAGAAGCATTTTGTTCATTGTAAATATAGTGAGACAGTAATCTGACTGAATAAAATGAATGACTTGACATGCAAGAATGGTGTGGTACATCAGAAAAAATCTTTCATTGTAGGCTAAGCACCGCACCAGTCACCAGCCAAATGCTAAATTTTGAGCGAGGCAGATCTGCGAACCGTGGCATAGCGTTATTTAACCCTCACTTTTGGCCTACTTACCTTAAATAATGACAAGACCGTACGTTATAGTAGGCTGCTTTTTAACAGCTTTGCGGCAGATATTTTTGTTAAAATTACCAAATAAGTTACAGTAAGACATAACCCATAGCTCTACGACGACAAAGCGAAAGTAAAACCATGATGCGGAAGCGAGAGAAATTATGCACTGCTGGTAGGCCTACTGCCGCGAGAGGGCGCGCGCGGATAAGTGAGGACAGAGCCGTATACGCTCTGAGTGAGGACAGAGCCGTATAGATCTCTAGCTCTGATATGAATAGGGAACTACGCAAGATCTGATATCACCAAGTAATTAAGAGTCCGGGAGGGAAGCAACTACACCTCCGAATGAGAGTGAATGAGCAGCGCCTCCCCATGTCCGGCAACCACGGATGCGGTGCCCTTGAGCAAGGCCCCCAAACTGCTCCCCGGGCGCTGTACTAACGGCTGCCCACTGCTCCGTGTGTGGGTGTGCGCGCCCCAAGAAGTGTACAACAAACCTCTCAACAACTGTGTGTGTCTGTATGCGTGTGTGTGTGTATACGTGTGTGTGTGTATACCCCCTGGATGGGTCAAATGCAGAGAAAGAATTTCCTTCTCGAAGGACAAATAAAGTACTCTTACTATCAATAAGTTTCAGATCAACATGGTACAGCGCCACCAATGGGTCAAATTTTTTCGAAAACGTTTCTCCAAAATACAGGATTACACAAATGAGTGATTATGCCTCAATTAAGGCACCAGAAGTATTGTTATCTTTAGCATCATTCACCCTATATGTATTTAGTAGTTTAGTCTGGTAGTATGCAAGCACCATAACAATACCAGCAACAGCGTATCAACCACCAGTGTACAACCACTGTCACTATGACAACCTACAAATCAATATGTTTTTAATATAGTGATAGTAATTAAATCAGTTTACCAAAAACTATGTAAAGACCATGGTGCACCAAGGGAGAGACAGCATGCTACCCGCAAAAATCCATCAGCTCTGCTGCTCTAACTAAACAGGAAGTTTCCTGACTATTTATACAGCCCAGGTCGACGGAAAATGACGTTGGACGTCCCCAGTTGACGTGGACCCAATGCGTGGACCCACAGAGTCAGACCATAGTGCCAGGGTGGCAGGAGCGGTTTCTGGCATAGGCCATATGGGCGGTCGCCCAGGGCGGCATCGTCGTGGGGGCGGCATCGCGGACCCGAAGTTTTTTTTTTTTTGAGCACGCGAGCGCCGAAAAATACAGCCGCGGGTGAAGCGGTTTTGCTTCATTGTCTTTCGGAAGCTTTATTATGGGTATATTTGCGCCTACAATGGAGGTATTTGGTATCAAATTAAAGTAGACAACCAGACGCATGCATTGGTACCACTTGTAATGTACTTGCTTGAAAATAAGGGGGTTCAATTTCAGTGTAAAGATGACTCACATTTTGACAAGGGAAATATCTTTATCTGGTGTTATAAACTTGGCTTAGTTATCTGCTGGAGTTCCATCCAATAACCAAGAGTTCAAAAAATAAAACTAAACAAAAACAATCACTACACATTATGGTATAATTTGAACAGAAGAGTTGTCTATCACCCATTTGCAGAAAATGAGCACCCCAAATCCCTAAAGGTTTGCCTGCTTTCAGACTTCAGTGCTGAAGTCTCACACACAAGAAAAGGGAGGGGTTTGGGGTTCAGATCTTTTCCTTTGCTGTAGCAGCTAGACATGCAGAGAGAAACTAATAGCTACCATAAGTACCATAAGAGTTTAGCAAAAAAAAAATAGAAAAAATGGAAATTAGCAGCAATACCTTTGGTTTAAGTAAGGGGATTATTTTTATTATTTTTATTTTTCTATATTTTTATCCTCTTGTTCAAGGCCATGATAGTATGATGAGGCGTGCTGCATCATTTTTATGTTATTATTATTATATATATATATTTTTTTTTTTTTTTGGGAGGGGGGGTGGCAGATAAGGTGTTCGCCCAGGGCACCAAAAAGGGTAGGACCGCCCCTGCAGGGTGGTAACCTGAGAGCAGATAGCTGTTTACAGATAGACAGGGGAGAAAAATAGGCCATCCTTGTACCGGACCAGAAAGGACATGATATACTGCCTTATCTGTGATGATGGAACAGCAGGAACAGAATGACTTAAGAACATACGCACACACATATCTCATGGAAAGAAAGTTGAGTCAGGCCAAGCTCAAACATAAAGACATAAAAACCATATGGTTATGCAAATAGTAATATTAAATTCTAATCGCATTCTTTCAATAGCAACCAGCATGGCAACCACCATTACTACAGCAAAGACCAACCAACTATCTCAAGTACCCTAACAACATCTTATAGGCCATCTCCATATGACAGCAACCTATCAACAGGCATAGACCAGGATTAAGAGAGTAGGCTTAACACCATGAATACTGGTGAATAGGCCACTGACTACATGTATGTACCTAATTTAGGACATGGTAGGCTATGACAGCAGAGATCCCAAATTCAACACAAGTACAGTAACTGAGCTGGTGTCATTGTGTCATATGGGCCATCTGATGGGCAAACTGTAGCTGATATATAATTTTGGATCTTGATTGTGGTGTTAAACTAGTTATAATAGTTTTAAGACTGTGAAGAGGGATTAAAAACCTTGCATTTCTGTCATTTTCTTTAAGATTCTTGAATTGAGAAAATGTATTAAGAGTTTTAGTCTTAAAATAAGGAAAAAAAATCTTGTTACTTTCTTGAGATCATTTGTAAATTTTAAAATCCATCTTGATATTAGCTGGAAAATCTTATTAAGAAAAAGTTAGATCCATTTTCTGAAAATAAGAATATTTCTTAAGTAAAAATTGCTTGACAAGATTTTATTTCTATCTAGACTTAAAATAAGGAAATAAATCTTATTGCTTTCTTGAGATCATTTGTCAATTTCCACTATATCTTATTACTGGTTAAATTCATCTTGATATTAGCTAGAAAATCTTAATAAGAAAAAGTTAGATAATTTTTCTCAAAATAAGAAAATGTTTTGCTTGATATAAATTGCTTGACAAGATTATATTTCTATTTATACTTAAAATAAGACTTTTTTTTCAAGAAACAAGACTTTTTTTACTTGCTTAGAAATCACTTTTTGCAGTGTGGCGTACTGGTTTTGGTCCTGTTTTAACAAAGGATTATCAGTTACATTCACAACCAATGGACAACAGCTGAAGCAGAGAGGGTGAAGTGCCCTTGAGCAAGCCCCCATCCCATTGTGACGGGTTAATGCACTTCATCTGTGGGCTGTGCGTTTCACCAACTGGGTTAAAAGCACAGACCTTTCCCTCGCTTTTCCTTCTATGTAATTTAAGATTAGACATTGTATTACAGAACTATACAATGTCTATCGATGGACAAATAAACACTAACTAACTAACTATTTCTGTTTCCAGGGGGATCCAATCATGTCAAACATTGTACACTGTACTGCTGGGGAAGAGTATCTGGGAGGAGTTCCTCAGGAAACGCTATTCTGGGCAATACAAGTTTTTAATGCCTCAGCAAGGACTGAGTGTGTGAAGAGAGAAGGAGAAACAGCAGGGAGACACATTACTGTAAATGGAGGCACCAGGATAGTGGTATGACAGCACTGTAGAGATAACTCCTGAACATGATAAACGAGAGATTGTCCTCAGTGTGTCTCTGTGCCCTCCAGGACCCCATGCTCTACTCCTGCTCATTGAGATGGTGTCTTCCAGGACCCCACATTATGCTCCTGCTCATCAATGTGAGTAAGAAATGCATATAGATACACAGACGAGCAGTGCAGGAACACATGTAGCTTCTGGGTGAGAGAGTCTGGAGTCACACTATAGTGCTGTTCACCTACAGGGACTGTCTGGGAGACACAAGCATTGAGCAGCACATGGAGTGGAGGAAAGGTTCTGCAGTGGGTTGTAGAGAAATGTGGGAACAGGTTTACCTCACTCACGTCAGATGTAGCGCTACGCGCGACTTATTTCAGGAGCCAGAAATCCTTGAATCTAACTGGACAAACGGCTTGTCCATCAATTTAATCGACGTACACTTCAGCCAACCACATCGAAACCAACCAATGACGCTGGTTACGTTTGTTGGATTGGTTGAATTCAAAACAGTTGCTTCTTTGCTACGTCACACCCTCTACAGCAGCCAGCAGCCCTGATTGGTCCGGTTAGGAAATATTGGGCTTGAAATTCCTCCCAATGGCATCAACATCAGATAGTTGCGCGGAGGCCTTACGAAAGTTACGTAGCGCATGATCTGACGTGAGTGAGGTAAGGAACAGGTATCATGCTGTAGACAATCAGAAGACTGATGGTGGCCAGGTGACAGAACTGCTGGAGAAGATAGAGGAGATTGCAAGAAGCGTTGGGGAATGGAGTATGAACATGCCTCCTAAATGTAAATTTACTAAAGATTAATTTAAAGGAGAAATCCGGTGTGATAAGGACCACAGGTTTATTGCAACATCATAAAGAGTTCAAACATTTACATAATTTTGAGAATAATTTTGACACCTTCTTGCAGGCCAGAGGAGACAAGGTGGCCAAATCGCTGTTTTAAACCGTAAAATAAGTACCCCCATACGTCATCAATAGTATAATGACAGTTCCAACATTTAAATCAAGGCATTGAAAACTTGCAATTGTACAGTAAGCTACAGTACATGCCGCCTAGCAATATGCCCCTGGAAGCTACAACTACCAAGCGGTCTTCTGCACGAACATATCAACATTCTGCTCCCTTTTTATGATGTTGCAATATAATTGTGGTCCCTATCACACCGTCATTCTCCTTTGAGATATATACTGTATAAATGCAAAATAATAAGAAATGTGCATATAATATGATAATGTGAAATGCATGTTTTGAATTAAAATACACTTTACTATTTTGTTTCCACTGTGCAGTCAGTGAAGGTGGACCTGATGACTCTGGATATAACTCTGAAAAATCAGCCCTTGACCCTGCGCTCTGAAAGCCCTTTAGGAAGCTCAACCCGACTGACTCGACTCAGAGTTCTAAATTTGGCCCAGGTGAGACAACCACAATAGTGGATCTGTTGGAGAGTCACTCCCCATGGTGAATGTAAACTATGTGCTGAATTAGTAATCTTTGATGTTTGACTGCATATCATTTTTCAGCCTTCCAAGTGACAGTTCATTTTGGTAGGGTTTCAGACTTCCTCAAAGTTTTCTCTGTGGTACAACGAAGTTCAAGAACTAGCTTTGACTCAGGGTAAATAGGAGAAACTATTTCTCACACACAGCAATGGTGTACAGGTAAAAGTTTAAAGCATTTTGGCCCAGAGGCACCAAAACATAATAAACATGGTAAAAGCAAAGTCGGGCGGGTATAGTGACACAACCTATGCGCTGCCCTTTTTTTCATCAGAACCACCTTAACTTGAGAATGTAAACAACAGATCATACGGTAGTATAACTAAGGTCACCTGAGGCCAGGTCTCTGAGGTCACCTGAAAATCTTTGAGAAGTCCAAGAGGATACCAAATGTTTTCTGATATAATTTAATAATCTTTAATAATCTTTAATCTCTCTCTGCAGGCATTTATCTCCCCCCAACATAGTGCGCATGATGGGTGTAGCGAGAAGTGAGACTCAAATTCTCATTGCAAATGAGTTCATCCATGGGGCCAATCGAGCAGAAGTTATTTCTACAGAGACGATCAAGGTATATTGCATTATCATATTGGATGTTGGGTTAACTAGCTAGGTATTTTCCCATACAGCATCAGTGCATCAGTGGCTGACTGAATTATTATTCAAATTGTCTAAATTCTCACTGATGCATGAAAATTTCACTTTCATTTTACATCAGTTCCGTGATGAGAAGCGAGTGGTATAACTTTTCTTATTCCACTTCTTATACTCTACTCATAGACTAATGCAAATACTGTATGTCAGTAACCACATCAGTAGATTCAGGAAACATAACAGAGGTCTGGATGGGTTGGAACTTGGACATCTGTATTACTGGGGCCACTCATGGATTCTACCCTGCAGTTCTGTACCATATTACGTAAGGGATAATGAACGACACGGCGTGCACATATAGAAAAATAATGCACGGGTTCGAAGTTCTAAAAGCCTTAACTTCGAACCCGTGCATTATTTTTTCTATATGTGCACGCCGTGGAGTTCATTATCCCGCTTATACCACTGTTGCCACTTCTCCGCTATGTGGTTTGACTAACAACATGCCCGTTTTGATGGCTAGGTGGCTAGCTGATGGTTGAAGACAAGCTAGTTGTCAGAACTACTTCTTTCCGCCACAAATCGTCTCAATCAAAACTTACCAAGATAAACTGCCGTTACTAGTTCTAATTAGGGTTGTGCGATATATTATCGTCTGCGGTATATCGGGGAAAAAAAATTCCCGCGATAGGAATTTTGACATATCGGCAAAAACGAAAAACTAGTCAGAAAATGTTTTGTTTGCGTCTAATGAAGCTTATGAGAAACTGCATATGCAACGCGCTCACTCGCAGCCTTACCAAGCTCCGCCCATGCCTTCAGCCAGAGACACTTATGCTTCAGCTCAAGCTGTTTGAGTGCAGCTATGGAGGTAGCTGGCGTAGCCTAACCTAAAGCCTATTCAAATTCAGACCGAAGATTTAAGACAGCATGAGACAACCGCAGCGGTGTGAATCAAAGTTTTCATGTAGTTGCAAGTAGTTTCAATCCGCTAAACATTCAACATGTTAAATCACAGTTGCAAGGTTTCTTGCCGATATGTCAGGGCTGCATCAACAAGGGCAGGCAAACTTTGGTCAGTGGAGAGATTGAGCGAACTGAAGTAGAGTCGTTGCATAGACTGGTGTAGCCTATGCGCACATATTGAACACGGTTTTTTTTCTCTTCACAAATGGGTTAGGCTACTGTTTGAGTGCAGCTATGGAAGTAGCTGGCGTAGCTTAACCTAAAGCCTATTCAAATTCAGACCGAAGATTTAGCTAGTAGTTGCAAGTAGTTTCAAGCCGCTAAACATTCAACATGTCAAATCACAGTTTCAAGGTTTCTTGCCGCGATGTCAGGGCAGCATCAACAAGGACAGGCAAACTTTGATCAGTGGAGAGATGGAGCGAACTGAAGTTGCATAGACTGGTGTATGCGCACTGTCGCGCATATAGCCTATTGCACGTGTTTTTTTCTCTTCACAAATACGTTAGTCACAGAAGGCCTATAGCTTATGATACGCGGGGAGAATTGCTTATTCTTTCTCCGTTGCGGTTACGGACGTGTTGATTATCTGAGCGCAAATGGAAGCACAAATAAACTAGACGCAATCTGACTCAATGCTGACCTAGCGATCTAAAAGGGGTGGTTGGTTCTGGCACTTTGGGAATGATTTTCTATGTTATCTCCCTTCAGAACGCCATTCTCTTCTCTGATTGGCTGCTAGGTGGCCATTAATTCCAGATACCCAAGTAGCAAAAAATCCGCGGCCCGAAAGCGGCTCGATTGCGGCATGAACACTCGGCCGAGACTCGGGATTGAATCTAGGTCCGATTTCACTCCCGAGCGCTCGGCGCTTTAACGGCCCGAGTACAGAACGCCGAATGTTAATTAATCGGCCCGCTTGTGGTGTGGGCGTCAAGCCAGGGGGAAAATGCACTCGGCCCGCTGCCGGCACCCCGAGTGAGAGCACGCAGGCTACCCTCCCTGTAAAATATTGATATTTAAGCTACTTTTCCGAAGATTAAATTACCCTAATACTTTGCTTTTATCCCATTTAAATTGTTTAGATTTCATTGCATTTTTACTTTCGCTTTTGCCCGTCTTGAAACATTTATCGAAGGAGACTTTGAATTGGATTCATTTCAAACAGCGAAAATATCAACACAAATAATAAAAGTCTTTAAACTTACAAGGGCAAATAGCTGTTACCAAAAATAAAAACACTATGTCTTGGACAAGATGGTGACAAAAAGCATGGGCTAATTTCATAATATATAGTTTAACTTGCTAATTTCCATTGCAGACATTACAATAGCCTCCTGAATATTCAAATCATTAAGTAAACCATAACACATTTGTCAAGAAAACTTTTTATTAAATGCCATCCACTGGACCACAGGCTGTGTCATGTAAAAAGGTATGAATATTTCAGCAGTAGCTTTAGTCTTGTTGATGTGCAGCAGGGGGTAGATGCAGCAGACTTTCCAGGTGTTGTGGTTGTGCAGCTGGTAGTTGTGTAGAACATACGCCCTTCAAGTGGTACATCCTTGGCTGCAAAACACAAAGAATAAAAGCAAGCATTAGTAAACTATTGGAATTACAATGGTAAAGACAAACATGCTCCACACTGTCTGGAATACAAACACAAATAGAACTGATCAAGAGATATATTGACCCTTATTTATGAAACAAACACAGACATCAGTGCAAGCCTGAGTGCAGAAATCACTTGTGACCGGGGTCATGTGATATGAAGACACAAGGAAATACAATTCCTTTTCTTCATACCTCCTTCACATTATCATGTTTGTTATTACTTGTCACCATAAGAGACCTATCACAGAGTTTTCATTTGTCAGAGACGGATTGTTATGAATGTTTGGATGCTTTTAAAGTGTGACTTACATTTGAATGTTGATGCCAAATCCTTTTAGCAGCATCTTTCATTCTGGTTTGTGGCTGTTGCTGGGTGCAGCAGATCCGTCAAGTGCTGTGACATCCTGCTTGGCAGGAACTGAGTAGGACATGAGATGAAAGGTGTTGAGATCAACTGTAAACACCACTATTCCACACAAAAACCTACTAAATTGATTGTGATGGATGTGTAAAGAAGATTTTAAGTAATTATGCAAAGCTGACTTCAGTAAAAACAGGTATTACCTTATCTCCAAGGGTGAAGACAGTTGCATGCAGCAGTTGTCTGGTGGTCTGTTACAGGAGTTGGGGAACACTCAGTGCAGATAGTCTAGGAAAACTCCATCAGGGCACTGTGTGGTGAAGAGATTTAGGGAAAGATGCCATCTAGATGTTATCAGGGATGAGGTTGGATGTCATGGTCAGGAGCTGTGAAGTTCAGTGTAGAAGAGCAATGGTGACAAACTCTATGCAATGAGGTCCCTCTGGCTGTGATCAATTTGATTGGAGATTAATGTCCTCATCCCGCTGCCCAACTATCAAAAGGAAAAAGATAGACCTTCAATGACTTTTTGTGATGAGTACTTTATGAAAAAGTTACTTGCAAGGTTTTTTGTCATGCTAAACTATTCTGCAATAGAATGGGCTGTTATATAAACAGACACATTTTACCTTAACCAACATGAGGCCATAAATTAGCCTACATAAGGCATCTTGGCCATAATTTGTGATCAAAACAATCCAAATAAATTAAACCCAAATTGTCGTGAGAAGAGGAAGAGACATTTGCACACATCATGTGCACACACTCACAAGTCTCACACGACAGATCACACGGAGAACTGTTGAACACACTGCAGACCCCTGTATGTTTATCAAAGTAGGCATTCAGGATAAACATCCAACATATATTAATATTTACGAAATATTTCATCTATGCCACCCCACCCCTATCCCTAGTCAAATACAACAGGTTTTAGCCTTAGGCTAGGCGGATAACGTTAGCAACGTGTTTTGATGATTTTGCAATGTCAGAAATCTGAGATTTGTTTTACTTCAGTGAACAGTCAAATATGTCAGGTAAATTATTTAAAAAAAGATTTGTTCAAAATGATTAAATTGCTAAGACTGGCATTTCGTGTTAACTTTACAGCTAGCGTTACAGCTAACGTTAGCAGTAAGCTAACAAATCGGCAGGATTATGAGAAATTATTGTGAACAACTCTAAGCTAAAACCTGCTGAATTCATACTGCAAACATGCACAACATATTTAAGACGATGTTGAATTATGTAAATCTCAAACATGCAAGGATAAGAAGACAAACTTACCAGACAAGTTCACTCTACCGTTGTCAGCCCTCAAATGATCATTTGAAAACATCAGGGAGGAGTTCTTTTTACCGTTGACCTCGGCTTGGATGTTGGAATGGGTAACTGGACCGAGTGTCTGCGGCTTGCCAGGTAAATACGGAACTGGGCCAGTACAACATTTCCGTCCTCATGCCTGCTATGGCAAACTGCAATCGGCACAATTAGGTTTGCCGCAGCTCAGCCGCTGTCACAGCAAACTGCAATCGGTACAGTTAGGTTTGCCGCAGCTCAGCCGAATGCCGTAACTGAGCCGATTACCCCCGGACGTTTTCCAGAATCGGGCCGAGTTTTTTTGCTACTTGGGTAACCGGCTACTTTGGAAGTAGTTCCAAAAAATAACTCATCTAATAACTGATTACCGTTCCATATGAATGCCTTTCAGAATGGTAACTATAACAACAATAAGCAACCTGGTAGATCTACTTTCAACTGAAAGTAGTACCCAAACCGAACAGGTTAGCTTCTTTTAAATTTGAGTTGCATATTTCTTTTACGTTTTATACGCTTCTTCAAATATACGAGAGATAGATAGATACGGGAGATAAGCGGGATAACGACCTCCGAGGTGTCCAGTTATTTATTTATAATTGTCTTGGCGGAATAACTCCGTCTTCGCGCTGCGCGCGTCGCCGGAGTTCTAGATTCCGCCTCGACAATTATAAATGAATAACTGGACACCTCGTCGGCCGTTATCCCTTACTTAACTGTCGGCTCTCGTCTGTGTCAACATTGCTGCTAATATTCTGTTTGTTTGGGAGAGGCGTGGTCACTCACTCACACAGTGGCACTCACTCACTCAGGTACACTTAGTTTTCCTTTAGGATCATAATTTTATATTTCCTACACAAACAACTCAAGTGAATATTTATAGGCAGCAATTCATTTACAATTGATTACCTGTACAACATTTTCAAGAAGTGTCTATCTAAACCTTGAAAACGCAACATTTAAACCCAAGCATTTTCAAGGGTTTCAGGCACCTGTATGGTTCATGTGTTAAACTGTAGGCCTAATATACTTTTTATCGTCAGTTATCGTTATCGTGATAAAAAACAGAAAATATCGTGATATACTTTTAAGTCCATATCGCCCAACCCTAGTTATAATGTACAGTTGCTAAGTCAGTCGTTAATTCCATCTCCCCTTGTCAAGCGCTAAGTCCAAAGATTCTAACATGTCTTGGGCTCTGTAAATTCACCGTCTCCCATACTTCCAAACAAAGTGTGACAGAATTAAAAACCATCGCGGTCACAAGTTACAATGTTGCTGTGTCATGAACGTTGGTCGGGTCACTAAATTGTGAGCTTGTGTTAACGTGACAGTTTATTTAAAAGTCAGGGCGAGTTGGGCGAATTGATATGCAAGTCTGAATATGGACGGAAAAGTGGAACTACTTCATAGCCGTGCAGTTACCTGAAAAATAATGCACGTTCTAAATAGGGCATCACAATAGGAAATTTGACCAAGCAGTGGTATAAAACATAATAATATATCCTGTATAAAACTTTCAGTTGGAGCTCGAGGATAAGCTGTTTGAGGCTTTAGATATTGCCATGGCTGTTGAGTACATACATGGAAAAGGCATCATTCATCAAGATCTGAATCCAGCTAATATCATGGTAAGTGTTCGACATGAGGGATAGGGGAGCTGTGCTGTATTTTTGTTGTTGTTGTTGTTGTTTGTCTGTAAATGAAAATTTCTGAAGTGTTGCACCAAAAATGCATCAAATTCGGCGTGAATATTGAAACTGAGCAAGAATGTATTCTGATGGTAATGTACTGATAAAATTATCATGGATTGTTACTTTGGATTTCAGTAGATTGCAGCAGAAAACAAACAGACTGGGGCTTGGCAAACCTGAAGGAGGACAAGAGGAAGCAGTCAGACAGGGGCTCACTGTGGACTTAGAGGAGGAACCCAACACTACATGGCCCCAGAGTGCCTAATAGACTGTGAGGACTCCAGCACCATGCAGACATGTGGTCCCTTGGCATCACTATTCTGGAGATGTTCACCAACTCTAAGCCCTGGTCAAACTGTGGTGTGCAGGAGCTTCGGAAACTTCTTAAACAAAAACTTCCCCTTGTGCTGCCTAGATTACAATCTGATCTTTATGATGTTGTGAAACCCCTGATAAACCATGAGCCCAAGTCTCGCACGGGTGCCAAAGATCTTGTAATAATTTTGAAATCGAAGGTTGATATCACGAAAAGGTATGGGTACAAATGGTAGGGAAATACTTTAATATTGAATATTGATTGGTGATTCTGATTAGCCTAGAATCTAGACTTACTCTAGCGGTGGCAAATAGATTTGCTCAGCCAGCATGCCTAGTAGCAAGCCATAGGGAATTTGTGTTTAAGATGGTCTTTGCCGAAAACAACGGTCTTCATTCCTCTGATTGGTCATAGTGCTTTTCTATTGAGTGCAGAAGCAGTATGTAAGATAATGGCCTTCTATCTATCGATGCCAGACTATACATTTTAATGTTACAGGATGGCTTGCCAGGCTAGATTCTGATGTCAGTTACTCAATAATATATACTGCTTTGGATATGACTAATAGTCATGATTAAGTGTAAACCACAAGGTTGAAAGAGGCAATGTAACTACTTCCCATTTCCATGGGAAAGAAAGGTATGGTTTCAGACCTCCTCAAAGTTTTCTCAGTGGTGCTATAGGTAAGGAACGAAGTTCAACAACTAGCTTTGACTCAGGGTAAATAGGAGAAACAATTTCTCACACACAGCAATGGTGTACAGGTAAAAGTTTTTGCATATTATGTTATTAACAAAAGGTGGTGTTTATCATAGGTTATCATGCAATGTCACTTATGATGTCATGACTCACTGAATAAAATGATATGACCTAAAGATAAACAGATGTGTAAAATGTGTCAGGAGCAGTAGAATGAGACTAGGAGTTTGTCAAAATAACATTTCTACACATGTTGATTAATTGCCTAAAAGACAAACAAAAGCGTTTGAATTGGGAACTATCAAATAAATGAAAATGACACTGTTCACATTTCTCAGCATCATTTAATGAAATTCAGTTACCCAAAGCAGCAAAAATACTACAGTATTTCATGATTACAGCTTTACTTTATTGCCAATACACTGTACAGTCTTGGATGACGGCCAGGTGACAGAACTGCCGGAGAAGATAGAAGAGATGGCAAGAAGCGTCGGGGAATGGAGTATGAATAGTCCTCCTAATTGTAAATGATCAAAGATTCATTTTGAAATATATGACAGCAGCCTAGAACTCTATAGGTACTAGTAGCTCTGGCATAGCATGCAGCGGCAGTTTGAAAGATTCCATCCATGGGCCCTAGCAGGCTCTAACCTTTTCACTGCCCTAGGCCAGATTTCAGTTTTTCCCCCTCTTATCTAGAAAACTTGTTCTTGTACTGAGTTGTGCATTCAGGGAAGGCCGGTCTGATGATGACTTCTCAATGGGAATGGGAATGATGGGAATGGGAATGATCATCTTTGACTTATGGAAGATTGTATGCTGTTGCTCAAAAAAAAAAAAAAAAAAAAATATATATATATATATATATATATATATATATATATATATTTTTTTTTTTTTTTTTTTTGAGCAACAGCATACAATCTTTCATAAGTCAAAGATGATCATTTCTGAAATTCTGTTGACTGAAGCTGAGACATACCAAATACATTCTTGGAAAGACATCAATCAAGATCTAAAGACATCAAATACAATGGTTAATATTCAATATGATGTTCAAAGGGATATAGGAGCTTTACCAGCTAAAAGGACAAGAGTGTCATGGCAGAGAAGGAGAGAGATACTGAAACTGGTGGAATAACGGATGAGTTTATTTAAAGGTAAGTTAAATACAGCAATAACAGTTAAACTGGCTACAAATCATAATCAAATAGGACAAATAATGAGATATAACCCAATAACAAAACCAAGAATGGATAGATATACAGTACAACAAACCTGAGAGGGGAAAAGAGAGCCAGAGAGAAAGAGAGAGAGAATAAAGAGCAAGATGGTCTCCCCAGCTAAGCAAAGACAGGGAAGTTCTGAACAATGAAGATGTCTCTTATATTCCACACAGCCCATTGGCACATATTAAGAATGCCTTAACCTTTCAGTCTTGCTCAGATTAAGTTGGAATGTTCTGAATGTTACATCATGATATACTAAGTAATCAAAATAGAGTAAATGCTACAGCGACATTACAACATTATTTTTAATTATTAATCAGAAATTAGAATCAACAAGTTTACTGCTAAATGAGAAAATTAACTACGCGTACTGTAGATGCATACACCAATGAGATTCAGTGACAATGATAAAAGGAAAGGAATGGAAATGGAAAAATAACCACATTATAATTCCCCCTTGGTATCTTAAAAAATCTGATGGCACACCACAATGATATGAAGTACCATAGTGAAGTGTATGTCCAGTACAAGAGCTGCAAAAACTGATCTGTACTGTTGTTGATGATGTGGGCCTGCCTTCCCATGGCAGCCATTACTGCCTTGTGGCCCTCGCCATATGTGCTGCAGCAGTTGCCTGCTACCCAGTGCCACTTGTTTATACTTTCCTGTGCAACTTGCAAACTGTCTCAAGGTTTAATGTTGAGTGTAGGAAAAGGCAACAGTCAAGGCTTCATTCCTAATCCTTCAGTTTAAACACTGACCAGTTTAAACAGCTCACTGAACCGCTTTCAGGTCTTCGGTCCTAATATCACACTTAATATGACGCTTCTTTGGTTCTTGGTGTGTACTGTCCACCAGTGTGTGTCTTTGCAGTGCTGGAACTGTGTAGTGTTGCCTGATATGAGACTCACAGTAAGAGGCCATGCAGGTCACACATGATTTCACAGCTCTGAGTTTCCTCCCAGTGCAGAAATCACAGGCTACGTCTCCAGCACCAGCATAGCAGTCAGCAGGAAGAACTGGACTTAGGTGCTGGAGTTTCTGGACCACCTGTGCTAAGGCTGAGTTTGTGTAAAGTGCAGGACAGGAGCTGTATGTGTGTGAGCACTGGGGACAGGCATAGAGTCCTGCATGGTTAGGCTGGGCCCAGTGTGAGGTGATGCACTGCCTGCAGTAACTGTGTCCACAGGGGATGGAGACTGGGTCCTTCAGCACTTCTGCACACACTGAACATCTGAAGGTGTCGTCCTTTAACACACTCGATATGAACTCCCTGCAGAGAGAAAATGAGAGTGCAGAAGTGTTTTTACTCTAAGATTGTACGTTTATGAATTTAATGTATAAAATAAAGCCTATCTGTTGTTTCTGCTGAAATACATACAGTACAGCCAAAGCTAGAATTTTTGTGGGGCTATCCATTCAGCCTATACAGTACTATCCAATGTCATTACTTCTACCGCTTCACCAAAGGCATCGCTAACTTTGAAAGGCAGGGGGATGTGGGCTTAGAGACCCTTTGCCACAGGAGTGAATATGCACAGAGACAAAACACAAAACAAACGGAGAGACAAAATACAAAACAAATGGAGAGATTCTCTCTCTCAGCAACATATTGATAAACATTTAAGTTCAAGTTAAAAATCAAAGTACTCACTCAATGTCACGTGGAATTATTTGTCCTCTGAAAACTAGTGGCTCATCTATTGACTGCAGGGATAGACAGCTGGGTGCAGGTGAATCTGACTTCTCATGCTTCACACTGGAATCATTAATATTTTAAATGATCTGAACATGTGCATACAGTACAATCATCTCTAATTCATACAGTATATGCCACAGCCATCCATAACCTATAATTTCTCAACAAAATCATTACTGAGCTCACCTTGACTCATGAGGAGTTAATGCTCCTCTGAAAACTAGTGGCTCATCCATTGACTTCAGAGACACACCACTGGGTGCAGGAGAAATCATCCTTTCCTGTTTCAATCTGAGAACACATTGAAAATGCATTAAAAGTGAAACATGCACTCACTCACTTACTCCGGATTCCTACATACCGTACCTTCTATTTCAAAATTCCATACTTATTCCATACTCAAACTTTGATGCTTTGCGGTAATTTTGTCTGACCAAAAAAGATGCCCAGTCTAAACGGAAACCATTGGTCGTACTACGTCTGATTGGTCTGTCAATTTGTGTCTTTGGTCTGCTTATTTATGACCAATTTAATGTAATGTGTTGAATCGCCAACAAAGCCTTTGGCAGCAATAGCTTTCAGGGCCTTTGTGTTAAGTTTTTTAATTCTACTTTTCAAGACGGCAAAGGGACCCTGTGATTTACTTTTACAAAAGCTTTACAGCCAGGCATACGGTGAAATCTAAGAGCTGAGATAGCAGAAATAAATAGAAGTTTAGGAAACCATCCCTCCTAGGAAAATTATTACTGAACTCACCTTGAGTCATGTGGAGTTAATGCCCCTGTGAAAACTAGTGGCTCATCCATTGACTTGAGGGACACACCGCTGGGTGTAGGAGATTGTGTGCTCTCCAGTTTCAATCTGAAATCACAACACATTAAAAAATATAAGCGCCAAGGCCTATGTTAGAACTAGCATTGAAGAGCATTAAGTCTGCATTGGGCCTTATCAGAGAGCTTAAGAGACTGCAGGGGTGTCGTGGGAGGTCAGAGAGATATTTAGGTGCAAGATCATAGAAGGTCTTGAAGGTAACACAATTTTGAAGGTGATACGGAACATGGCTAGTAACCAGTGGAGCTGGCATGAAAATCTGATTTGTTTCTTACAATCTTTTTAAAACCCTGATCAAAGTGAATGCATGAATGAATCAATGCTTAATGCTATGACCAAAGTATGTCAAGCGTTTTTAGTATTTTAAAAAAGCGTTTTGGAATCATGGGACAACGTTGCACAGGCAAACACATTAAAACCCATTGTATCCTCTTAACAGTACCTGCGGGAGATCTTAAAAACTCAGCTACCGACAGAGCACCGAAAGTTTGACTTGTATACATGATGAAAAAGCTGTAACAGCTTCAGCAACTGAATTCCACTTTGCAGAAAGATTTTATTATTCACATGAGTCACACAATCACACAAGTGAGATAATTAATTTTAGCAGCCCTTAATGGAATATAGGGCCATAGAAAGGCTTACAATAATCTGAAAATATGCCTAAAAAGAAACATGTTTCACATCTGTTCGGTTTCTAAGAAATCTTCCTTGACTGGTAGAATGAACACAGAAAAGGCAGTGGAAAACAAACACGACCATTTTATTTCTACTTCCATGTGTGGATGTTAGGATGCTAGTCTAGTGCCATATAGTTTAGACACAACACAATCCACTTCCACATCCCATGTGCCAGGGGGCAGTGTGTTGGTTTGCACCTGTGTTCGATTAGAGATATAACCCGAGACATGGAGGTTTGTGGGAGGAACACAACACCCCGGGAATCGTTGTGAGAGGACGAGAGTCGGGCCTCTGTTGTGGACGCGCACTATTTGAGTGTAGATCGACCATCATCCATTGGAGGCTGTTTTCACAGCTCAACGTGAACTACCGTCTATCGCTGCTTGTGCAGGCCGCCATCGGGCTATGCTAGGGTTCGCCCCGCAGGTAAGCCACACGCTGTTTTCTCCCCTGGCTGCATACATCATTAGCTCATACATACACTATATCTCACGTTATCGCACTACACCGTAGTTTATTTACCCCTAGACAGATAGCCTTGTGTATCGAGTAAGGTAGTGTGTGGGTTTACGGGTATGGTTGAGATAGCCTAGGACTGGATGGTAACAGTTGTCTCAACAGTGGAACACCACCATAGTCCCCCTTTTTTTTTCGACATTGGCATCCATATTTATCACATTCCTTCTAATAATAAATCACAAGCCCTACTGATCTCACCTCAAATCACGTGGAGTTAATGCTCCTCCAAACACAAGTGGCTCATCTATTGACTGCAGGGATAGACAGCTGGGTGCAGGTGAATCTGACTTCTCATGCTTCACACTGGAATCATTAATATTTTAAATGATCTGAACATGTGCATACAGTACAATCATCTCTAATTCATACAGTATATGCCACAGCCATCCATAACCTATAATTTCTCAACAAAATCACTAGTGAACTCACCTTGACTCACAAGGAGTTAGTGCTCCTCTGAAAACTAGTTGCTCATCCATTGACTTCAGAGAGACACCGCTGGGTGCAGGAGAAATTATCCTTTCCTGTTTCAATCTGAGAACACATTCAATTATCCTTTCCTGTTTCAATGTATTTTGAAATGAATTTAAGTCCATCTAGCACAATCATCTCCAACTCACATGTGCCACACTATCAAGTAAATCACTACTGAACTCACCTTGAAACACGTGGAGTTAATGGTCCTTTGAAAACTAGTGGCTCATCCATTGACTTCAGGGACACACCACTGGGTGCAGGTGAATTTGACTTCTCATGCTTCACACTGAAATCAAATATTTTCTGAGTAAGTGCATCCACTACAGTCATCTCCCACTGATACACGCCACAGTCATCCATAATCTATCATTTCTCACTCTCAAGAAAATCCCTTCCAAACTCACCTTGTCTCACAAGGAATTAATGCTTCTTTGAAAACTAGTGGCTCATCCATTGACTTCAGAGACACACCGCTGGGTGCAGGAGAAATTATCCTTTCCTGTTTCAATCTGAGAACACAACACATTGAAAATGTTAAAAAATGAAAATGTAGTTGTGTTTAAGAGCTGAGAAAATGAATTCTAGTTACTTTGACTGTTTTAATTATCTACTACAATGGCAGGAGTGGATAAAGTAGAATACTTGGGATAAGATCATTCAAAATTCAAGGAATTCAACCTAGAAGGGAGGTCTTGCAGTAATTCAAGTAGATTCAAATAAAAAGTCTGTGTTGTCACAGTAATAACAGTACATAGACAAAACTTTCAAGATGGTGATTTAAAAATTGATAGCTTGGCCATGTTTTCCAATGCAATTCTGCTCAATTATAATCTCCCTTCAGTGCTATATATCCGTTCTATACTTTTAAATATAATATCATATAAATATATAAATACCTTTTCTCTTGAATGGTCTGATGAGGTGATGCCTCTCTCTTCATCCTGTATCTAAAATAGTGATTTTTACTTCACACAGATGCATCTTTTTTATTACTGTTGAAGATATAGTCTCTTTCACATTTAGGCTACATTACATTTCTATTAACTACAAACAAAATATTTTAAGCCGCTGAGCGGAAAGCCGGAAGAATGATAATGATGATTGGTTGTAGATAACTTGTCTGATAACTAGGTTAAGCTAGGCTCGGCTGACTACGCAAACACATCCAAGAAGGATATTTGTAGTCTTACAATTACCTTCTGTCTTTCCAAAACAAATCAGATCTTATTTTAGATAATCTTGATGTGGCCTGTTGATGTGAAATATGTTAGACTAACTACCTTTGATCTGGTGCTCCTTGTTGAATCCTTGGATCTGCAGCACCTGGAGACTGTTCAGACAGATGGAAACAGACAGCATGTAACTAGTCATTAAGATTTTCTGAAAAGCACTGCACAAACAAACTTTACAATGTATGTTTACATTTTGTTGTTGACTTACAGATACAGTACATGTCTCTACATCAGCCATGACAGCACTTCTTACTACAAACACAAGTACTTACATTTCTGTAGCTGTTTTCAGGATAACCAAAGTACTTTACAGTGGAAGGGGGACCTCACTTACCACCACCAATGTGGAGTAGTACCCACCTGGATAATGCATGGCAGCCATTATGCACCTGAATGCTCACCACACAACAGCTTTAACGACAGTAACTTGCCTGCTTTAGATGTTCAAGAGTCTCCGCCCATTTCAAGTCTTCAATCTTGAGGTCCTGCTGCTGACAGAGCTTTTCTTCCTGACTCTTGGGCTCCACCAGTGTGTGTCTCTGCAGTGCTGGTACTGTGTAGTGTTGCCTGATATGAGACTCACAGTAAGACACCATGCAGGTCAGACAGGACTTCACAGCTCTGAGTTTCCTCCCAGTGCAGAAATCACAGGCCACATCTCCAGCACCAGCATAGCAGTCAGCAGGAAGAACTGGACTTAGGTGCTGGAGTTTCTGGACCACCTGTGCTAAGGCTGAGTTTGTGTAAAGTGCAGGACAGGAGCTGTATGTGTGTGAGCACTGGGGACAGGCATAGAGTCCTGCATGGTTAGGCTGGGCCCAGTGTGAGGTGATGCACTGCCTGCAGTAACTGTGTCCACAGGGGATGGAGACTGGGTCCTTCAGCACCTCAGCACACACTGAACATCTGAAGTGGTCTTTTGTCAGGACACTGGCAGTCTGGTCACTGTAGAGACACAAGAAGAGAGTAATGTATTCATTTTGTGCAGCACAGAAGATTGGGCCAACTCATGTATCATAATTTAAACAGTATTGACATTTTATGATGTTAATGATCTATGTTTAGATTACATGTGAGATAAGACCCATGTGTGTACTGTATATGCAAATGTAATACATTAATAAAATAGACTGTACTCTTACCTAGATTGAATAATCTCTTGTGCAGTCATTGAATTGCCTTCTATAGCAGGAGTGCCCTGTTTTGGTCCTTCATAAACTGCTTCATAGGCGCCAGGTCCAAAGCACTTTTCATTTAAGGTTTTGGTAGTTGCAACCTCCAAAGGAGCTTTTCCTTCTAAGACTAGGAAAAGATAAAACATTAACGAAATAGACAGTACATAATGTGAATCTCAAAGTGTGAACATGCACTAATCAAGATGAATTGTTTTGGCTAGCTGTTGGCTTAGCATAACAACATTGATGGAAAGAAATACAGTAAATGTGAATATACTCGTGTTGAATGGTTTCCATCCAAAATGAATCTCAATATTTGCAAGTTAATCCACCGTTCGAAAGAACATTCTAACCACTGAGCTGAAAAGCCAGCTAGCCAAGCTAGTTGGCATCTGTTACACCTACATTTGTAAACCCTAACAGTGTCAATATTACGAAAAATATAAGCCTACATACAGTATTTCTGATGCCGTACTATGAGTGATTTCCTTTACTCAATGTAGCAATACTGGATTCACAAAACTGAATCAGACTGACTCCCAAACCAATATCAGAGGAAGATACTAATGATGCAGTGAGGCTAACGCAGCTCAGCCAGTACCTCCATTAAATCTCACCACCTTTCATTAAATCTCACCACCCTATGAACAAACATACATAAACCACAAGGAGTAATTTTAATACTCACTTGACTACAAATTTACAGTAATTGACTACTGTATACATGTGATGTTAAGGTAGTTACTGTGTTCAGTGATAGTAAATAAGAATTTACTGTATATAACTGCAACAGATACACTGTAACTTCAAATTCAGATTATGCTAAAAATCACATTGAAGTCACTGAATGAAACTCAGCAGATGTAAAACCACCACTTACTATGAGAGGAATCCTCCATGTTCCACACTCCACTACTTCCTGCCACCATCTCTTCTATCTTCTCCAGCAGCTCTGTCACCTGGCCACCATCACTCTTCTTATTGTCTACAACATGATACCTGTTCCCACATTTCTCTACAACCCACTGCAGAGCCTCTCCTCCACTCTCAATGTGCTGCTCAATGCTTGTGTCTCCCAGCCAGTCCCCATAGCTGAACAGCACTATAGTGTGACTCCAGACTCTCTCACCCAGAAGCTCCATGTGTTCCTGCACTGCTCTTCTGTGTGTCTCTGTGAATGAGTAACTCACATCAATGACCAGGAGTAGAGCATGGGGTCCTGGAGGACACAGAGACACACTGAGGACAATCTCTCGTTTATCACGTTCAGGAGTTTGCTCTACAGTGTAGCTCTTCCACCATCCTGGTGCCTCCACTACAGTGATGTGTCTCCCTGCTGTTTCTCCTTCTCTCTTCACACACTCAGCTGTTCTCCCTACAGTATCAAACTCCTCTCTGCCCAGGATGGTGTTTCCTGATGAACTCTTCCCTTCTCTTCTGTTTCCCAGCAGCACAATCCTCATGTCTGAGAGATGTGGTACAACACCTGCAAACAAATATCACAGAACTCTGTAATCATGACATTCAGTATGACATGTTTCATTCACTGTGATAAGAAACAAGAAAACCATTTGTGTGCTTTAGGAAGAGTTGCTTATATTGGAACAATGATGGAGATCTGGCAGCAGGGTATGTTAGTGTAATACTGATAATTCCACATGCTTGTGTGTGTGTGTGTGTGTGTCTGTGTCGTGTGTGTGTGTGTGTGTGTGTGCTGTGTGTGTGTGTGTGTGTGTGTGTGTGTGTGTAAACAAGGACACAATACTGTGTGTGCTTGTGTGTGTGTGTGTGTGTGTGTGTGTGTGTGTCTACATGGGTGTGTGTACAATACATGTATGACTGTGTGTGTGTGTGTGAGTGAAAGTTTGTGTGAGTGAGTGTTGTAGGCATCTGCTACAAAGTAAGAATGACAGTGTAAGACTCAGAGACTAAAGTGTATTCCTGCTGAATAATATTTACAGATAATGTTGTGTTGGTTTGAGAGTTGAGAATGTCTCACCTGCTGATGATCTGAGAGTTTCTCTCCACAGCTGCACCTTCATCTTCCTCTCCTCTGCTCTTCTCTTTTCTTCATTCTTCTTCTCTTGGAGTTTTCTAGAAATATTTCTGTCAAAATCAAACAAATGGCCACTGTTTCCTGCCACCATCTCTTCTATCTTCTCCAGCAGTTCTGTCACCTGGCCACCATCACTCTTCTTATTGTCTACAACATGATACCTGTTCCCACATTTCTCTACAAGCCACTGCAGAGCCTCTCCTCCACTCTCAATGTGCTGCTCAATGCTTGTGTCTCCCAGCAAGTCCCCATAGGTGAACAGCACTATAGTGTGACTCCAGACTCTCTCACCCAGAAGCTCCATGTGTTCCTGCACTGCTCTTCTGTATGTATCTGTGAATGATACACTCACATTAATGACCAGGAGTAGAGCATGGGGTCCTGGAGGACACAGAGACACACTGAGGACAATCTCTCGTTTATCACGTTCAGGAGTTTGCTCTACAGTGTAGTTATAAAACCATCCTGGTGCCTCCACTAGAGTGATGTGTCTCCCTGCTGTTTCTCCTTCTCTCTTCACACACTCAGCTGTTCTCCCTACAGTATCAAACTCCTCTCTGCCCAGGATGGTGTTTCCTGATGAACTCTTCCCTCCTTTTATGAATCCCAGCAGCACAATCCTCATGTCTGAGAGATGTGGCACACCACCTGCAAACAAATATCACAGGACTCTGTGAAACATGTCATACTGAATGTCATGATTATTCACTGTGATAAGAAACAAGAAAACCATTTGTGTGCTTTAGGAAGAGCTGCTTATATTGGAACAATGATGGAGATCTGGCAGCAGGGTATGTTAGTGTAATACTGATAATTTCACATGCTTGTGTGTGTGTGTGTGTGTGTGTGTGTGTGTGTGTGTGTGTGTGTGTGTGTGTGTGTGTGTGTGTGTGTGTGTGTAAACAAGGACGCAATACTGTGTGTGTTTTTGTGTGTGTGTCTGTGTGAAGACAGAGTGGGATAAGTTGTGTTTGTGTGTGTGTGTAGAGGGAGAAAAAAGTAGGCAATACAGTGTGTGTGTGTGTGTGTGAGAGAGAGAGAGAGAGAGAGAGAGAGAGAGAGAGAGAGAGAGAGAGAGAGAGAGAGTGTGTATGTGTGTGAAGATGGAACAAAAAGGAATGTGTTTGTGTAGAGAGGAGACTACTGTTTGTGTTTGTGTGTGCGCATGACAGTGTTTTGCTAGCGTACATATGTTTAAGAGAGTGTGTGAGACTACCTGTGTGTGTGACTATATGCGTGTGTGTACAATACATGCATGACTGTGTGTGTGTGTGTGTGTGTGTGTGTGTGTTTGTGTGTGTGAAAGTTTGTGTGAGTGAGTCGTGTTGTAGGCATCTGCTACAAAGTAAGAATGACAGTGTAAGACTCAGAGACTAAAGTGTATTCCTGCTGAATAATATTTACAGATAATGTTGTGTTGGTTTGAGAACTGAGAATGTCTCACCTGCTGATGATCTGAGAGTTTCTCTCCACAGCTGCACCTTCCTCTTCCTCTCCTCTGCTCCTCTCTTTTCTTCATTCTTCTTCTCTTGGAGTTTTCTAGAAATATTTCTGTCAAAATTAAACAAATGGCCACTGTTTCCTGCCACCATCTCTTCTATCTTCTCCAGCAGTTCTGTCACCTGGCCACCATCACTCTTCTTATTGTCTACAACATGATACCTGTTCCCACATTTCTCTACAACCCACTGCAGAGCCTCTCCTCCACTCTCAATGTGCTGCTCAATGCTTGTGTCTCCCAGACAGTCTCCTCTGTTGAACAGCACTATAGTGTGACTCCAGACTCTCTCACCCAGAAGCTCCATGTGTTCCTGCACTGCTCTTCTGTCTGTCTCTGTGAATGAGTACACTCACATTAATGACCAGGAGTAGAGCATGGGGTCCTGGAGGACACAGAGACACACTGAGGACAATCTCTCGTTTATCACGTTCAGGAGTTAGCTCTACAGTGTAGTTATTCCACCATCCTGGTGCCTCCACTACAGTGATGTGTCTCCCTGCTGTTTCTCCTTCTCTCTTCACACACTCAGCTGTTCTCCCTACAGTACCAAACTCCTCTCTGCCCAGGATGGTGTTTCCTGATGAACTCTTCCCTTCTCTTCTGTTTCCCAGCAGCACAATCCTCATGTCTGAGAGATGTGGTACACCACCTGCAACCAAATATCACAACACATCTAAGTCATAATAATTCACACTGACGACAAACTGGAAAAAAATCTTTGTATGTAGGCAATATTACTGTACATTGAATGTAATATTGCCTCGAGTAATATTGCATTTAGTGTGTGTGTGTGTGTGTGTGTTCATATGTGTTTGTGTGTATGAGTGCGAGTTTGTTTTCCACATTTCTCAACATCTCTCATGTTGTGTTCCATATCTCTCTTATGTGGTTCACCACTGGAAAACATAAAGCATTTTCTATTATTTTCTAAACATAGTTCGGGGGAACCCGTAGGATGATTGACAGCCATCTACTCAACCATCACCTGCCCTCCAAGAAATTTAAACCCCCTGCTCCATTTCACAAGTACCTCTACTCTCACACCCCTCTACATACATTGGGGGTGCAAGTGGACATTGTTCTTTGTGATCTCCACTTGTACCACTGCAGAACAAAGGGCAGCTGCCAAGCCAAACGCGTACATTCATGTTACACCAAGCACTAAAGGTGGACTAGTGAAATTACACTGAAATATCTTTGTGATGAATATTTGTTAAATGTTAAAATGATCATCCTGCTGTTTGAACAAATTGGATTTGTTCTGTACGTGGTCGTTATAGGAAAGAAAGGACTGACACTGAAACCAAAATCAAGATAAGACGGTTTACTTGGTTAGACAAGACAAAGGTTCAACAATGGTTCAACAGCTATAGAGCGGCTGGAGAATGCATTCTACCCCCACACAGGATTCACCCCACATACAGTATATACCTCCTTAAGCTATATTTGCACATGGCCAAGTGCCCAGAATCTCACAAGATGCCATGTTTCACAGTTAGTCAGTAGGTTAGAAACAGTGTTCAGCCTCATTACCTGATGATTATTTTTCCAATAATAATTACTCTTACAATACCTCTCCCCTCATAAAACCCACAAACACCATGCCCATTCCCCACAGCAACAGCACATTGTCTCTTCTCTCCTGACATTCCCTCTCCATGACCCCTGGCAGCTGGGTTAGCCCCTGATCCGTGAATTTTCCCAAGGTTCTTCCTGAGATAAGGGAGTTATTCCTTGTCCCTGTTGCTCTGAGTGCTCCTTGTTGGTGTGCCCCGGCCCCTGCCAAATCTCTTATCTGGCCATTTTCCTACTGCACTTCTGTAATTGCACAAATAGGCAAATTTCACAGCATTTTTTACAGTAGTAATCATATGCATTTGACAATAAAAACTCCTTGTATCCTTGAACGTCAAGCAGGACCTTGTTAAGCATCGTGGTGTGTAGAGCCCACAGTAATGCACAGCAGCCATTATTTACCAGAACACTCACCACACACTAGCTTGAGGGGAAGTGAGAATGAATGAGCAGTCTATAATTAAAGTGGAAGGAAGAACTACAGGCCAGACAAAACTCATTGGACTAAACTGCACTACCCAAAACCTCTCCAACACCAAAGCGCTCGTCTTCCCAGCCAAGCCACCCAAAACACCATAACATGTCTTTCTCCTCAGGTAGCAAGTAACGTGAGGGTCATCACTGATCATCACTGACTGTCTGCCTCTGTCTGCCTTTAGCATTATTTATAAGGGACTCAGACCACATGCAAAATCCATATTTAAAAAGCTGATAGGGTTTCTCATTATCTCGGCCCTTTAAAAGGCCAATGTTAATCTGGCCATAACATTATTGCAAATAGAAAACTTACTGAAAAATAGATTAGATAAATAAATAGATTTTTTAACTGGTTCAGGTAGCCTTCATTTTCAAAAGTTCCTAGCAAAGTGACTGATTTGGTTAATTTTTGTTCCATGAGCTGGTATAAATCCTTCAATTCTGAACACAATTGACTTACCTTTTATGTTAGTGCTCTGTCAAATAGAATGTTGGACATATACAGACAAAACTCACATCACCTCTAGCCACAGCCTCCAAGAGGGATACACATACATGCGTAAGACAGATAAAAGAAGAATGGTCTTCTGGTGCAACTTCGCTGGGACTCATCGCATGGGAAAAAAGCCAGCAGAGCATATTATATTGTCTGTAACACCACAGAAGACGCACCCTACAACAGCCAATGGCTGTTCAACACCAGATGAGATGGTCAAACCTTTTCAAATATATAAAAACAAGTTCAACTCTTAAAATGATAATTTCAAGCAGAAAAAAAAAACATTTTTACGCAGTTTTGTAAGTGAGTATCAGTGGGCAAGGGGCGACGCACAGGGGACAAATACTTGAAATACTTGAAGCTAAATACTTAGCTTCGTTGTCTAGGGGAATGTACTACTAACCCTGCCCTCTAGAACACCCTGTAACCTAAATGTATGCGGTAATACGTGTAAGCATGTATGAAACTAAACGTGGATGTGTGTCCAGAGGGAGATTAGCTTACCTCTGCTGTGGACCAGCCCTGTCACTGGCTCCTTGCCGACCAACCCAAGCGTTAGTGTTCTTAGTTCAAAGTTGGAGGCGATGTTCTTTACCTCCAAGATGTTAACCGGTCCACGATTAATCCGACAAGTACCACAAAAAACTCCCAGCTGCCGACACGCAGCCTCCATGTGGGCTTCTCACCCGTTCCACAAACACAACGACTTCTCCTACAACTCTATTTAAGGACTGACCACCAGCAGAGGCAGCGAGCGGTATGGGATGGAAATAGGTTTGTGTAGTGTCTAAGTGTGACTTCCACGCTGACCCTACCCTGTTTCGTAACAATCAGTGTGTGCATGAGTGTGTGTGTGTCTCACCTGGTGGTGCAGTAATGTAGGGCACGGGAAGGGAATGGTCGTAGTGCAGTTGCTCTGGTCTTTGGGTGTTCATTGTGGGCACCGACCACTGGTGCACCTGCTGAGGGGTGTAGTCAGTTGTGTGCGGGTTCCCCAGGGCCAGAGTCTCAGGGTAGGCCCTATTCGGGAAGGGCCAGTAGGGGTTCCGGTAGCCTGGTCCCAGGTGATGGGGCAGGTAGTCGAGAGCTGTGCACACAAAATGAACAAAAGAACCAATAAACAACTGGATAATGAATGTTTACACTATGTGGAACTTTTGAGTTAAGAATAATTCCAACTGTCTGATGATGATAATAATGATGAGCCTTGTTATGAGAGACAGACCAACAAACAAGTTGAATTCCGAGGCAACAAAAGATGCAAGAGAGGGATGGACCACACAAATAAAGAGAGAAAGAGAACTATAGGGTCAAACTATTTTCTATGACCTTCCCAGACTAAAAAGCATAATTTCCATCAACAATTGCACAATATACAATTTGGATGCGGAGACGAAACAAACAAATAATCAAAATAAAAGGAAAATAAATATAATTTTTAGGGATGACAACTACTTAATTACCAAAATGATCTTATATTCCATGACTTTGTCCACAAAAATATCAAACTGACTTTCCAGAAATATCATGGCCAGTAGAAATCCTGGGATTAGAACAGAAGAGGGCATAAAAACAAAGTGCCTATTTCCCAAAAGTAAATTAAGACGCAGTGTTAGTTATAACAGGGCACGGACGTTAAGCTCACGCCTGTAGCTGGTGATCCTAATTAAGCTAATTGCTCAGCTGATTTTAACATAGAGGGCCATATTTAAAGCTGCACCCCTCTGCCATTCCATGCTTTCCCCTGCCAGCGGAATTACCACCCACCTCCTCCCCAGCTCCACCTTTATGCCATGTCTGACTTTGTAACATGACATTAATGTTGTTGTTGACTGCTCTGCTCAGCTCTCCCTGCCTCTGGCTTTCTATGTAAGCACATGGATGGGCAGGTAGTTCCCCAGAACAGGGCCCTACCTCCAAACATAAATGACTGCGTTCATGGTTCCTATTTTAGACTTTAGTGAACCTGACAGAACTACACTTTTGGGAAATGGAGGCCTGATTGATAAGCAAGAGGGCTCTGCATACACTAACACTACAGTAACTGTAGACATACCAGGATTGAGGGAGGTGACACGAGGCAGGCTGGTAGGGTCAAAGGTCAGTCATCTGCCGCTGGTAGACATCTTGGCTCTGGCCCTGCTGGTGTTTGTATGGATCCAGGTGGGCAGCCTGGTGCTCGGCAACGCTAGGCATGGGCCACTTGTGTGTGTAGGAGCTCATTCTTCACAGGGTTGGGGTGGACTTCCGCTCCTGGGAATGGGCCTTACTGCTGGGGCATAGAGCAACAATAACAACATGGCAACGTGTTGATTCACTCCGGATTCCTTTAAAAAGAGAACATTCTCAAACATATTTAAACTGCTGTCATAAGTTACATCTAATAAAACTCTCTCGCGTCAGCAATGTGTGACAAACCAAATTTGCCTTTAAGTAAGAAAAAGTGATATTCATGTGCAGGCGCTTCCCTTCAACATTGCAGCATTTCAGTAAACTGGGAGACAAATGCCAGGGGTGCTGGGTAGGCTAAATTTAAACATCAGAGCCACACAGCTCACTCCTCACTTCTGACCCTTGTCTTCACTTCTAGTTTTTAGAAACAAAGTGAAATGTCCTCCAACTCCTGCAAGGCCTAGTCATTAGCCCACATCGTTCATGGTAGGCTTGGCTCTCTCCAGGACCAGGGCCTAGGCCGTCG
>JAODXP020000065.1:25419-37433 GCA_027497455.2 Sardinella longiceps | reverse complement strand
TAAAGCAATTAAAGTGATAGCTCTGACTAATCCCAATTCATAATGCAGACATCCAGCCACTTACCGAATTTGCCATGATAACGATTTTAGCAATGATATTAGGTGAAAACATGCGTACGTTATTGATTACAGTACACTAATGTACTCTGATATATAGCTCACTTTGACAATTTGCTTCACTCTATTTACTCTAACATTCATCATGGAGTAGTAACCCAGCTGAACTGTCACATCTCATGTTATCAGTATACATTTGATACAAAAAAGAAGAAAAAACAACAGCTCCCACGGATTGTTGAAACTAGGCTTCTATCACTTACTCTTGTCTTGCCAGCCTGTTCCCAAAACCTTTGAAAATATGAACAAAAGTAAGGATCAGATCAGGGCCGTCGCAATAGGACAGTCAAACCAGGCAATTGCAGGGGCCCCAGGCTGAAAGGTCCCCCCAAGAATGACTTGTCAATCATAATCAATAAACAAACTGTTTTTCAATAAAATATGACAGAGTTAGGCAATTGTAAGTTCATATATTAATGAAAGTTGCTTGAAGATTATATCAATGTGGTTTATGTAGGTGTTTATGGGAGGTGAAGGGCTCGCATGCCCTGTTTGCCCTGTTCAAGTACCTTGAGAACGGCCCTGGATCAGAATATGGGTTCACTTTCAGATTTCAAGAATGCTAATCTCCAAATTATATCTTTTGTACATCCATGGTTATCTTGAATGAAGTTTGTAGCGTGATTGCTATCGTAACTCCAAAATTTTACTAAATGTAAATTTAAAAGTACAGAAAACTATAGTCCAACTTCGCATGTTAGTTCACTACACTCCCAAATGCACCTTGTTGCTACTTTCCTCACAGTCTGTTTCTCCACAGGGACAAGAAAGGACATTCCACACATTATAGTAACATTACCATGAGTATTTTGAATGTTCCTGCCTGATTTTTTTGAAGTCTTTAAATAAAATGTCAATGTGTATGGAGGTGGCTTTCATGCAGCTTCTCTGTTTTGTACATACAGTATTGATTGATATTACTGTATTATCATCTGGAACTAATAACTCTTTACTCCCTGAAATACCGTCTAGATGAAGGTTAGTCGATTAGTTAATCTGATTTAAGTAAGGCTATACACTGGTTAGACAACTCTGACTTCGATAACTGTGAAATACGGTGAAGCTCTAAAATGCCATATATAGAAAACACTTTCTTTTTTCAAAATATATTGTGGTAGTGACTAGAGGGTTCCAAAGACAAGCCAAACTGCCCTTAACTATGCAAGTGTGTGTAGATTCTGTAGAACACTTTATAAAGACAACAGTTTGTCTTGGTGTCAGTGCCATCTTGAGGTAAAAGTCTGAACTGAACTGAAGAGTCTGAACAATCAAGAGTGGGTTGGGTTGATTACTTGGCAGAAGGAGGCCAGAGGCCAGATATGAGGTCAAAGGTTGATTATTCTCTTCCAATCATAAAAAATAAGTGCGCAGTGTGCTGCATCACCCGAAGGCCTTGATTTCTCTTACGTAACATACATAGACAGAAATGCTTTTAACCGCTCAAGGATATTTCAACTAGTTGAACACAGTTGAATTTGTTGAATTCTTAAGGATATGCAAACACGGGTACAGTTATGGTGACCAACTAAAAGAACAGCTTGGATAAGATAGACTACTTCCTGTTTCATAAGTGGTAAGTAATATGCATACAAATATAAACTGTACATATAAATTCTACAAATATACATATTTGTTTGAGCCAGGGATTCATTCTGTGTTGTCAAAATATTGGTTAAGCCTACTGTTAGTTCAGTTTCAACTCTTGATATACAGAGATTATTTTTTAATGGGAGTGCAAAGTCCATGATCAGTCTTGGAACTGTACAGTATGTGTCTACGGTAAACAATAAAAAAGGATTTTTCTTTTATTTTGATGCTACTTTTCCAGTTCTCCAGTTGTTTTCCAACTTCTTGTTACATTCACATCACATTATCAAACAGAGCTGTCATTCTCCAGTTGTCAACCATTGAACAAGGAAAACCCATAGGCGTTACCCCTGGCACCAGGGTTTTAAGCGTTAAGGGTGGTCATTGGGTGGTCTAAAGCAAGACAAATCTTAGTTCTTTTTTTGACTGAAGGAGTCATTAAATAAACTCAAACCGCATACCGTGTATTTATGAAATGTTTTATGCCCTATCAAAAGTTTGGTGCCTTACGAACGGTGCGTGCTCTGCTTGACCATAGCAATGGCAGTGATTATCAGTTTACAAAGGTTAGGCAAAATAGGATACAATTGGCTAAACTAGAAAAGAGGGTTTTAACGTAAATGTAAATAAAAGTAAAGTCCTTCTAAGGCTTCTCCTATACAAGTGTCTCTGATAAAAGTAATAATTTTCTGCCAGTGTGGTTTATTAATATCAGATTGCAAAGTTAGATAACAAGCAAATCTCCCCTGCCTGGATCAGAATGGCTGGCTAGACATTCTCAATCCTAACAAGTATCATACTGAAAGTTAAGTACAGTTCCTGTCAAGTTTTATTTGTCACTCTGTTGAAAGACTAATGCTTGTTGATATCACTATGCCAAAAATTTTTTTCAGAATTTTTAAAGTATCAAGTAAAATGCATCAGAAACTGTATTTTGCTATGACACTTCTTTAGGAACATCAACAAACATCACTAACCAAATGTTGCAATGTTGTTTTAAAGCGAAGGTTTGGTGTAATTCAAGCATAGTTGCATTGTACGAGCCTGCAGACTGTACTACATAGCGAGTGGAATGAAAGAATTTGGAAGAACTTAGGCCGAATGCGAGCGCAAATGCAAACGAGCACTTTACATTGAGTCAGTGGATCAAACAACAATCGAAACCAAAAATAAGATTACATGTTCTGTTGACTCAATGTACACTACTTGTTCGTTTTTGCGTTCCCATTCGGTCTATGTTCCAAATTCATAAATTAAAGGAATAGGCCACCCCAAAATGAAATTTAGTCTTACCATATTCCCCTGTGTTGGATAAGTGACCAAAAGTGTTTTTCATTCACCCCTGTGGTTGTCCTTATCCAGAAGCGCAGCGTTAGCTTAGCTTAGCATAGAGCGCCGTAATTTGGAGTTTCCATTTAGCCAGTCGTTCTCAAAATAGTCATAAATGAACTCAAGATTTTTCTTAATTTCGTTGTTTCACCTGTACATTCAAACCGAGTACAAATTACGGCGCTCTATGCTAAGCTAAGCTAACACTGTGCTTTTGGATACGGACAACCACGGGCATGAATGAAAAACACTTTTGGTCACTTATCCAACTCAGGGGAATATGGTAAGAGACTAAATTTCGTTTTGGGGTGGCCTATTCCTTTAAGATTCTAAATGAGCCAACTAGCCGAGACTGGACCATTCGTCCACATTTTGGTGTCAACAATCATTCTATTTTGTCCAAGACACCCCAGAAAAGTGCTTATGCTAAATGCTAAATACCTTTAAAGCATTCAGAATTATGTGTCATGATTCTCCCAGGTGGTGTTCCACACATCTCAGACATGAGGATTGTGCTGCTTGGAGGCAGAAATGGAGGGAAGAGTTCATCAGGAAACACCATCCTGGGCAGAGAGAAGTTTGATACCTCAGGAAGAACAGCTGAGTGTGTGAAGAGAGAAGGAGAAACAGCAGGGAGACACATCACTGTAGTGGAGGCACCAGGATGGTGGAGGAATCTGACTGTAGAGGAAACTCCTGAACGTGATAAACGAGAGATTATCCTGAGTGTGTCACTGTGTCCTCCAGGACCCCATGCTGTAGTCCTGGTCATTAATGTGAGCGAGTCATTCAAAGACACCAACAGAAGAGCAGTACAGGAACACTTAGAGCTTCTGAGTGAGAAAGTATGGAGTCACACGATAGTGCTCTTCACCTGTGGAAAACAGCTGGGAGACACAACCATTGAGCAGCACATTGAGAGTGAAGGAAAGGCTCTGAAGTGGGTTGTAGAGAAATGTGGGAACAGGTATCATGTTGTAGACAATGAGAAGAGTGATGGTGACCAGGTGACAGAGTTGCTGGAGAAGATAGAACAAATGATGGCAGGTGACCGTCACCTTGAGTATGATGCAAAGATTCTGAAAGAACTGCAGGAGAAGAAGAAAGAAGAAAAGAGAAGAGCAGAGGAGAGGAAGATGAAGGTGAAGAAGCAGAGGGAAACTCTCAGATCACCAGGTGAGAGAACTGCACATGAAACTGCTCAGGGTAAATGTGTGTTCACTCAATATGTACTGTGTTTTTATTAGTGCGGTCAAACGATTAAAAAAATTAATCTGATTAATCACAAAATTTTTGCAATGATTAATCGTGATTAATCACTTTTAATCGCAACTCATTTCCTCCTGTAAGAATTTGGATGCTGGGGATGTTGGATCCTTATTTTGCCCTTTAAAGGCCCTGATAGTAAATAGTTGGCTTTGTTCGTCTCAAATGGGGTGATTCACACTTGTCCCCTACCCTCAAGGATTCCCCAAACATATTGTTGGACATTCAGGAGCTAGGCCATAATCTTTGCATAGTTTGAGTTGATAGCCGAGCCATTTTCTATCTGAAATTGAACACAATACATGCTATGAAAGTGGAACCATATCCATCAGGATTAATCTCAGTTAATTTTTGTAATCCGAGTCAATTTTTTTGGATTAATCACGTAATTAATTTTTATGTCTTTCTGTCTCCTTGTGTTAACCTCACCAAACACTATCTCTCTATGTTCACTCACTGTGTGTGTGTGAGTGTGTGACAGAGAGAGAGAGGGGGGTCCGATACCTACGTGTTTAGCCTATAGTCATTGTAACAATACATGTATTCATTTACACATTAGAGCTCTTGTATGATTTACCGTCTTGTCCTTTTCTACCTCTCTCTATAGTGATTCAAGCATTGAAATCATTCTTGGTGGACGCATACATGTACTGTATGTGTGTTTAAAAGAAGGTTTGCAATGCACTTACCTTGTTTTTGAAGGTCTGTGTTTCTCTGTGATGTTTTCAATGCTCGATTCAATACTATGGTCGAAGTATCATGCTATGTAAAGCCTTTTTTCTAGTATGTTAAAAAGAGGTTAGAGATTTGGATGCGGGGGCCAACATTGCACTGATACGCTCATTGAAACCAATGAAATGAAATGAAACCAACCGACAGTACAACCAACAGTAATCGCAGCAGATCTTAATAATCCAGCTTCAGTCGTAATTTTCATATTATTGTAAACAAAAGCTTGACTCGTATTCATGATGAAAAGGAGTTTTAATAGCTTCAGTGTCGGAGCTTCACTTTAATTGAGACTCACTGACTGTTTCTCAAAGTCGGGAATGCTTCTTAGGTAGAACACTCGCCTTGGAAGTCCTACACTACAGAGACAAGGTTCCTTCAGTGCATCCTTGAAAAATCTATGAATAAAGGACTCCGTCCTTGAAAGATTTTAGAAGTATCCTTGGGACAGTACTGGAACAGTACTTGAAGAGAAGAGTTTGCAAATGTACTCATTGGCAACTGACAATTACGTGGAATATACTCAAAAAAGCAACCTTCCAAGCATGCTTCCTTGACTTTGAGAAACACTCACTGTATCCTCGCATGCCCTGTGTGGAGCAAATATTCATACTGTAGTTATGCATTCTGCGTCTTGATTCTCCCAGGTGGTGTTCCACATATTTCAAACATGAGGATTGTACTGCTGGGGAATAGAAAGGGAGGGAAGAGTTCATCAGGAAACACTATCCTGGGCAGGAAGGTTTTTGGCACCTCAGTAAGAACCGCTGAGTGTGTGAAGAAAGAAGGAGAAGCAGCAGGGAGACGCATCACTCTAGTAGAGGCACCAGGATGGTGGATGAACTACACTCTAACACAAACACCTGAACATGATAGAAAAGAAATTATCCTCAGTGTGTCACAGTGTCCTCCAGGACCCCATGCTCTACTCCTGGTTATTAATGTGAGCCACTCGTTCACAGATGTAGACAAAACTACAGTGCTGGAACACATGGAGCTTCTGGGTGAGAAAGTCTGGAGACACACTATAGTCATGTTCACCAGAGGGGACTGGCTGGGAGACACAAGCATTGAGCAGCACATTGAGAGTGAAGGAAAGGCTCTGAAGTGGGTTGTAGAGAAATGTGGGAACAGGTATCATGTCATATCAGACATTAAGAAGAGTGATGGTGGCCAGGTGACAGAGCTGCTGGAGAGGATAGAAGAGATGGTGGCAGGAAACAAGGGCCGTCACTTTGAATTTGATGCAAAGAAAATGAAAGAACTGATGGAGAAGAAGAAAGACGAAAAGAGAAGAGCCAAGGAAAGGAAGGAGAAGGTGAAGAAGCAGAGAGAAGCTCTCAGATCATCACCAGGTGAGAGGACTTGCTTGATGTGCACATGAGGCATGTTAATTTACACATTACAGCTCCAGCTCTTATCTGATTCACTATCCCTCATTCATTAACAGCCCATCCCACCCACACACACCTCTGCCTAAACTAATACATAACAAACCACATAAAGGAACTGGTAGCAGAATTCGGTAACACTTTATTTGAAGGTACTGTCATAAGACTAACATGACACTGCCATTAACTATGACATGACGTTGTCAAGAATCTGTCATAAACTTTATAAACCTGTCATGACTTCTGACATACCTGAACCCTTACCTTAACCATGACAAATACCGGTTGACACTTAATGACAGAAGTCATGATAGGTGTATAAAGTTTATGACAGATTCATGACGTCATGTCATAATTAACTAGAAAAGTGCTCAGAGAGCGCAGACCTCCGCCAAGGCAATGTGGTCACAGACACAATATAAATTCCAGATCATTTTCTGGATCACCGATCGCCACCAAAATCGAATCAGTTCTTGCTTGTCCCAATATACACATTGTCCGCAAATTTCATCCAAATCCGTGCAGTACTTTTCGAGTGATCCTGCTGGCAGACAAACAGACAGACAAACCAACGCGACTGAAAACATAACCTCCTTGGCGGAGGTAATGACAGAGTCATGTCAGTCTTATGGCGGTACCTTCAAATGAAGTGTGACCCAGAATTCTACCACTGTCACAAAATCCAGAGCAAACAGCTTACACCAAGAGACATATGAAAACACACACACACACACACACACACTTAAAGTAATGGTTTGGCATCATTCAAGTAAAGCCCTGTTCACCGAATTTGGGCAATGGGAAATGTAAAGTTAATGAGAACTTCACATTGAGTCAAAGGAAGTTACAACATTCAAAACCGAAAGTAAAATTAGAAGTTCCACTGACTCAATGTAAGCATTTGTCTGTTTCTGCAACACTGAAAGCATGGCGTAGACTAGTGCATCAAATGACATTGCTTGGTGTGTACTGTAACAGAATATCATGGTTTCCAGGTGGTGTTCCACATATTTCAGACATGAGAATTGTGCTGCTTGGAAACAGAGCTGGAGGGAAGAGTTCATCAGGGAACACCATCCTGGGCAGAAAGGTGTTTGACACCTCGAGAAGAACAGCTGAGTGTGTGATGAGAGAAGGAGAAACAGCAGGGAGACACATCACTGTAGTCGAAGCACCAGGATGGTGGAGGGACTACACTGTAGCTGCTACTTCTGAAAGTGATAAACAAGAGATTATCAACAGTGTGTCTCTGTGTCCTCCAGGACCCCATGCTCTACTCCTGGTTATTAATGTGAGTCACTCATTCACAGAGACACATGGAAGAGCAGTGAAGGGACACCTGGAGCTTCTGGGTGAGAGAGTCTGGAGTCACACTATAGTGCTGTTCACCAGAGGGGACTGGCTGGGACACACAAGCATTGAGAAGCACATTGAGAGTGGAGAGGCTCTGAAGTGGGTTGTAGAGAAATGTGGGAACAGGTATCATGTTGTAGACAATAAGAAGAGTGATCGTGTTCAGGTGACAGAGCTGCTGGAGAAGATAGAAGAGATGGTGGCAGGAAACAGGGGCCGCGTTTTCCTGATCAATGAAAGTATGGATTTTGCTCCAAAATGTAAGTACACAACTTCAGTCATTGGAAACCTATAGTATGGCACACATTGTAGCATACAGTAAATTATCATTTAATGTTGAAAATGAAATGAAATGATTGATTCACTGAATGCCTCTATTTATGCATGTATGTGTACAGTCCGTGATGACAAGGGCAGTGGATCATCTGGATACGGATCTGGTGAATCTAAACTTAGATCAGGGATTTTCAAGGGCCTTAAGCGTCTGGTGCAAAGAACCAGTGAACATGACAAAACTGCTGAGCAGTTCAACGAAAGTATGGATTTTGCTCCAAAATGTTAGTACACAACTTCAGTCTTTGAAAACCTACAGTAGGCCATGGCACACATTGTAGCATACAATAAATGATCATTTAATGTTGAAAATGAAATGAAAGGATTGATTCACTGAATGCCTCTATTTATGCGTACTGTATGTGTACAGTCAGTGATGACAAGGCCAGTGGATCATCTGGACACGGATCTGGTGAATCTAGACTTGGATCAGGGATTGTCAAGGGCCAGAAGAGTCCGTTGCAAAGAACCAGTGAACATGACGGTGAAACTGGGGAGCAGGATTTACCTTTGGGATCAAAATATGAAGACAGCCTAACACCACAAAACACAGAGGAACAATGTATGTGTACAGTTCTGTTTTACAGTAGTTCTGTATTTTTATCGGAGTAATGTGACTGATATCTTATAGCATTGTGTACTTTTTAAAATCTTTCCTTCATAATGTGATTTTGGGTACATCAGTCATAAGGGGCAAGGGGTACCCAACCTTTTTTTTCTCTGAGGGTCAATCTACTACTATTTTACATCTGTATAGCTGATAGTCATCAAGATAATTATTATATAACACTGGCTCGCAATGGCTTCTTGGCGGCGAACCCAGACGTTCATATTCTTAGTTCAAAGTTGAAGGCAACAATGTTCTCTGCCTCCAATGTCTCGACCCGCTCGCGGTTATCCAACAAGTTCCACAACCCCCACTTCTTCTCCTACTTACGCTACTTAAGGACTGGCCACCAGCAGTGGCAGCCAGCTCCCCCTGGGGTATGGGATGTGAATCGGTTCGTGTAGTGTCTATGTGTGACTCCTACCACTGACCCTAACCTGTTTCATGACACCTACAGATACATTTATTATTTTGCAACCTTACAAGATTTATTTATATTTCCTGTGATCCTTTGGAGAGGTTTTCCTAAGCAGCTGGTGAGCTTTCTCCCAAGCTACCTGTTGGAAACCCCTGCTTTAGTCAGTCATGCAGAGCCAATTTACAATTAACTTTCTCTACATTAAATACCAAAGTCTGAGAACCTAGACAGTGTAAGTACACTTCACCAACTTAACAGGAGAGTCACAATAAAAACGACCACAGTTTGCTCTCATGCTGTTTTCTGTTCTGATTTCAAACACATTTACTGGCACAGCTGGATGAGACAATACTGAATGAATAATAATTTATCTTATGGTCAGATGCAGTTACACTCTTCTGGCTCTAACTGATGTATGTTCACAGTTAAGACTTTTTTTTTTTTTTTGTAATAGCTCCACATTTATTACTTTACTTCTATAATTGTGTCGGTGGAGCTTTCGTTTGATATCTACAGCATATATGACTCAATATTAACCAAAATGCCACTTATGCCCTCTAGGTTCTCCTTCAATATTGTTTCATGTTGCATTTGTCAGTGCAAAACATTTAATCTTTAAAGAAAAGGTCTAATGTTTATGATTTGTGTGTTTTATTTGATATAGGCTACTGTTCATATGTACTGTAATAAAATGTATGTTGTCCTGATTTCTAGACTACCTGAAGAAAACGTTTGTTGATGCATCTACAATAATAGTAGACGGCAGTTTGTACATCGGAGGCGGATCCTATGGAAAAGTTTACAGAGGAACATATCAGGGAACTCCTACTGCTGTAAAGATTATACCCACTGGAGACAGTTCAGTCATTACAAATGAGTTTCTTATACCCTTGTAAGTATGGGATCGAGTAAAATGAAATGCTTCAATGAAATTGAAGGCATTATCAATTCCTCAAAATGGTGTTTGTCAGACTGTGGTCAAAGAATTCGAAATAGATAACATAGTTCCACATGGTTTTCAGCATTCTTAAGATGCCATGGTCACCATATTACAAAACCTACAGTATGTGACCGAAAACCTGTGCAGAATACCTCATTAAAGCAATAATCCGGAGTGAATCAACATGTAGCCCTGCTGTTTCAGAGTGCTGTTATTAATAGCCACAACAATGACTGAATTTCATACAACATAGACCATGATAGCAAAATGGCAGTTAACGGTAACAGAATGGGGCATGTCAAAACAAAACCAAATTGATGGCTGTTTCACCATCTTGGTCTACATTGCAAAAAATTCAGTAATTGAGGTGGCTATCTATAGCACTTAGCACTGTTAAAAAACAATAGGGCTACATGTTGATTTACTCCGGCTAATTCTCTTAACAGTAAGAAATTGAAAAGAGAAAACGTTTCTCATATTCCTGTAATTCACCTCCACAGGCGATTGTCTCACCCTAACATTGTGCGGATGATGGCTGTAGCCAAGACTAAGACCCAGATCCTCATAGCTAATGAGTATATCCATGGGGCCAACCTGCAACAGGTTCTTCATAAAGACACTCCCACAAAGGTAAGAGAATTCTAACTTATACGTATTCTAAGGCCCAGTCCCATTTCTCTTCCCTAACACTAGCACTCGTTTTCGAGTTCCCTCCAAGATGAGACACCCCTCGATTGTGTAGTGAGAAGTGCGAATCTTCCCCTAATAAATGGGACAACACTTGCGTAAAAACGTCTTCACCTGTTTTACGCGTCTGAACGGATATAAGGCTCTAAACCGGCATAAACTGTTTAAAAGCCGTCATCCACAAATTATCATTGAGAAAATCACCCACATGAGAGGATCTGGTAATTCTGTTGAAAGATTTGCGCACTTTGAAAAATATCGATCTTTTTAATAGTCATGTTTTGATACACCAGTGCTGAATTCAACTGTATTTACATCAAACTAAGATATCCCGACATTAAAAAATATGTAAACATGCTTAATTGCAACAGTAGCTATATTTTTGAGGCTCTTATCCAGAGCTGAGGACAGAGATCGGGTACCGACACTCAATCATTTTGTTTAGCTGATCAGTTCGCAAAGAACCAGGTAATTTCATCTTCACTTCAACTTCACTTTGTTCGAAGTCTGCACCAGACCTCCCTCCGTTTGAAGGGGCGATTTGAAGGGCTGAAAGCCACTATCCCTCGGTCCCGAAAGTATTGGGACACCCTACACTTACACATGAACGCGCAAACCGAGTGTTAGGGCCAAAATCGAGTTACCTCACTCACGTCAGATCATGCGCTACGTAACTTTCGTAAGGCACTTCCGCGCAACGATCTGATGTTGAAGCCCATCAGAGAGATTTCAAGCCATTATTCTCTAACCGGACCAATCAGGGCCGCTGGCTGCTGTAGAGGGTGTGACGTAGCGAAGAAGCAACTGTTTTGAATCCAACCAATCCAACAAACGTAACGAGCGTCTTCGGTCGGTTTCGATGTGGTTGGCTGCAGTGTACGTCAATTAAATTGATGGACAAGCCGTTTGCCCAGTTAGATTCAAGGATTTCTGGCTCCTGAAATAATTCGTCTATCGCTGAATATCAGATGAACGCGCGTAGCGCTACATCTGACGTGAGTGAGGTAAAAATCGAGGGGAAGTGATAGTGAAGTGATAGTAATGGGACTGGGCCTAATTCTAACTAAACTTATTTCACATAAATACACAAATCACTACCCAAAATACAGCAGGCTACTGCTACTACAGGATACTGCCACAGAAATTTTGTTAGCCTAATATTTTATACCCCTTTGAAAGTTGCCTTTTTGATGTGCAGTCTTATTTGACAATAGATCTCTTGCCTTCAACCTCAACTCTTGCCTTCAACCTCAAGTA
>JAODXP020000065.1:0-25319 GCA_027497455.2 Sardinella longiceps | reverse complement strand
CCTCTGAGTGTGGAAGTTAAAGACATGGAGAGTAACCAGGCAGAGCCGGAGTCAGACAGGCTGAGGTGAGAGAGGGGAGAGGCGGATGGAGAGACCTGAGTGGAAGTCAAAGACATGGAGAGTGAAAAGGGAGAGCCTGAGTCAGACAGACTGAATGGCCCAGAGCCTGAGATGGCACTTTCCAGGCAGCACTGTCTGAAAGGCATTACCTTAGTGTAGGGTCCATGATGTTTTCCTTGAGCACTTTTTAGTGTACTGCTTAAAAACCCCCTCACTCTCCGATTGCAAACAATTATCTAAACGCGTGGAATGATCAGGACAGGAAAAACGGCATCCAATAGGACAAAATAATTAAAGTGATTGAACGACGATATGTCTATCAAACTCAACTGTTATTTGCCCTCACCCCACTGCGCCATAGACCATGCTAATTCTGTACATTGGAAGCAGTACTTTGACATGAAAACTGAGGAAGCGTGTATTTTCAAATTTAGCCACGCAAACATTACTATTGAACCCCACCTTTAACCCTAACCCTCTTAACCTTCACCCTAACCCCATTGTAAGCCAAAAGTCAGACTATACAGTAGTTCACTGAAAGCCCAACACTGTCTAGTCTGATGTGTTCAACCATTATAAATCTACACCGCACTGCTGTAGTAAGCTTTGTTTCCAGTGAGAGCTTTGTGTTCAGTGGTTATAACAATAATTTCCCTATGTGTGTGTGTGTGTGTGTGTGTGAGAGAGAGAGAGAGAGAGAGAGAGAGAGAGAGAGAGAGAGAGAGAGAGAGAGAGAGAGAGAGAGAGAGTCTATCATAAACATCAGGACAGATGTTTGAGGTGTTTTCCTCTGTTCTTTCTCAGTGTGACATAAGATATTTTACACATCAAATTGAGCAGAAGATCCCATCATGAATCAGGACCACAATGACCTTCTGAGCTTGAATGAGTGGTTAGCAGCACTGTTGTATATTAGCTTTGATAGCCTCTGCTGCCCTTTAAGAGAGCACAAAAAAGGGGTGAAAAACAACTTAATCTTCATCTTGCCTCCTTTTAGCGTCTAATCCGCTGTGAGGCATCCGCCCGCTAGCGGCTTTAGGAGATCAAACCGGCTGCTAACCCGCCGAGACGCTAATGCCCCCCCAGACAATACAGGAATTGTGAGCAAAGGGGCTTTGGAAACTTTTAACTTTTACCACCGGATTCATTTCAGAGCTAATTAAATATTGTGTATATGTGGGTGTGTATGGGTGTGAGTGTGTGTGTTCAGAGGGTTTATGTTTTTGATTTGTTATTTTTTTGTTTTGTTTTTTCACCTCTAAATTTCCCAAGAAAAGATCCCCACTCTGTTTTTAATGTGCCATCAGCCATAATAGTTTCTGTGTTCTGTGTCAAGACAAGAGGGACTAAGGCAAATCAGACAAAATCTGACCTTTATCTCTGAATGACCGAAATTAAAAAATCAAGGAATGTATTTGTCATTTATTTGAACATACAGTACCGCCGTGCTATGCCACATTTTACCGTCATCTTCACAATTTTGGTTGGCTCTTCTCATCTTTGCAGTGCAACATGGACTGAGTGTGCATGTGTGTGTGTGTGTGTGTAGGCTATGTGTGTGTGTGCATTTACAGTATGTGAGTCACTCTGATGGGAAATGGCTACAAAAACACACACTCTTCTGTATAACTCTACATAGTGTCTAAATTATAAGGGTAAATTGTATCTGAAGAATACAAATATTCTTGCAATTACCTTCAAGTCCAAAGACTTTTTAGGAGGCTTATGTGTTTTCCAGAGGCATATATCTCTTGATGACTCTGATCCATTTAATAATTTAAATTTAAATTTAATCAATTTACCTGATTATCTCTCTACCTCAGTGAGCTCCGCTATGTATACAAGTTTTCATCATTTGTACCTCCAAATTAACCTGACTCCGCCAGATGGACTTGCATGTCCATCTGGGAACGATCCGAAGAAGTTTTGGTTTGTTAGTTTCGTTTTCGTTAGTTTAGTTTTGGCTGATTGGATAAGGCATCTGTCTATCACGACCTATGTTGGTGATAGACGGAGCCAAATCAACCAATCAGACCAACGAAGCATATTACGTACGTACTGACATACGTACATGTTCTTTAGACCCGCCTCTCGTTGTGCTGCACCTCAACCTGCCTCAAAGCCAACGCTATGATTGGTTTGTTTGATATTAGCAACCTGCTCCAAATTCTCGTCTATGGAGAATAGCCAAGACTGAACCACAGATCCTTCAGGAACCAGATATGTCGTGGTAGTTCATGTCTATGGGAGCAAATTGGAGTCATCCGAGCTAGCAGCCACTAGCCTTGCCACGCCCTCCCAGTGAGCTGCCACCCTAATCAGTGGCAGCTGGCACGCCAAGCAGTCAACCTCCGTAGATGCAAAAGCCAAGTAAAGCTAGATAGCGCAAATTTATTTTTTTTACATTTTTGTACAAGATGGACATTGATATATGTATTGTATGATTTTGACATGATCTAAAAAGGAAAAAAAAAACTTCAGCACATTAACAGACTTGGTGCACACACCTGATTAAAAGTTCATTTTCTACGGAATGGAGAGTCACATAGTCTTGACAATAATATGAAATGGGGCAGGGGGGTTAGGTGATCACAATACTATGTCCAAAATGTACATCCATTACTCAGAAAAATAAGGCTTTTAAAATTTCGGTGGAATTCTTGGATTCTCTCATAGACTTCAATGTTACAGAATGAGCTTCTCCACTGCATAAATGCTAGCGCCGCCCAGAACTACCTTATTTGGTATTAGCCTCATGACTCCAGTTAGTGGGTCCTCATGATTTATCTCCATAAAGAAGGATCTCTGACTGAGCTGCGAGTGAAGACCTGAAGCTCGCGAGATCAGTTTTGGTCTCACGAGGCTACCTCCAACATGCTAAGATCAGAAAACCTCTGTATATATAAGGTGGAGCAAAGACTTTCAAGATTAGCTAAATATGAAAAGATGTTACTCAAGCACCTACAAAAAAAATCCTAAGGGCAATTCAGTCCATGCATTTATTCCATCCAATAGTGGCAGTGTGACACAGTGAGTAAATGTACACTATTATACCAGAACAGTATAGGCAGCCTGTTGCTTCTGTGGCATCCACCAGGGGGCAGTGGAACTTTAGTATGCTTGCCTCAGCCACGGACATGGGAACAGGAGCGTAAATATAAGTTTATAGTCACATTTTTCTACTGGCCAGATATTGAGCCCTGAATTCCCATGGGCAAATAGGCCAGCTGTCTTATTTATTTCTCACCACAAGGAATGAATGGAACACACAACACAGAGATGTGGGTCATTTCCATATCATGATCGTTGTATGTCTGCAAAACCGCTGGCTTTGTCTAATCAAGAAAGTTATGTGATGTAATGTGAATAAAGAAAAAAAGACATCTTAACATAAAATAAACAAATAAATAAATAGGCCTAAATAAATAAAAAATGCAATGATTTTGTCCTTTGAAAAAAGTGCTCCCCTGTACAAACATCTTTGAGAAACACTTCTCCATAATTACAAAGCCCTACATCTTGAGATTGAGGCACTGATTATGGGAGTAGATGTCTCCTCTGCTATAATACACAGCTAAACAATAATAACATTAATCACAAACATTAAACAAAAATAAATCACGTAGGCTACAGATCTACATTGCAAGAAGTGCAGACAGTTACCAAGATAGACAGTAGTCAAAGATTTGGTCAGCAGCAAAACACACACTATTGATTGGCCTACTCTATAGCAGTGGTTCCTAAACTTTTATCTGCCGCGTACCCCCTGAAACAATCTGATCCTACCGAGTACCCCTGCACCACAGAGATCTTCCCTTAAAGGAAAGTACCGGAGTGAATTCAAGCATAGCCCTGCTGAAAGAGCTTGCTAAATGCGCTAGTTAGTAAGTGGAACAAAATAATTTGGTAGGCTACAGCACAGACCGAACGCGAATCAATGGGACCTGGGGCCGTATTCTCAAAGAATCTTATCTTAACTTTAGGAGTACTCCTAAACTGCACTAAAAGTTTTTATGTAGGAGTTATTTCTTAAAAGTAATTCACAATGCCTCTGAGACCTACTTTTAGCTAGGATAAAAGGCAACTCTTAGGCTAAAATAAAAGTTGTGTTGCTATGGTTGACGTCAGCTCTCATGCACGAGCCTGCTTGCATTTACATCAGCGATTGGTTGATGAGTGACAGGTGGGCGTAATCTGCGTGATGTGCTCTGGCTGAGCTCCGCTGTTCTCCTGTGTGACGATTGCAGCGCATATCACAAGCCGTAAATGAAACGGTAACGAGATTCGCGGTGGAATAATAAAGTATCTTTGCACCGTTTTTCCTGCACTTTTGAGAGCACATTTAGAAAGAGAGGAAGTACAGAAATTCAACTTGACTGTGAAAAAGTGCATATATATTTTAACACGGGTTTTGGTGGTGTGTTTGCATTCCTTGTAAGGTGCATAATCATTCCTTAATGATGGATGCTTAAATGATTCTTCACGTGCGTCTCCGAAAGATTAAGGACGTAATGCATGCCTATTGCGATGTGTTAGGAGTTGCTCTTAGTGACTTGGAAGTCCTCTGGACTTCTCCTAAGCTGTCCCAGACTTAGGTGCTACTTTTAGCGCTAAATTGTTTTGTGAATTAGGCTACTCTTATCCCAAAAAGTTAGGAGTCCTAAACTTACGACTGGCATGCCCATTTTTTTAGGAGTTCCTCCTAAATTGGACTGATAAGAGCTACTTTTAGCCTTAAGATTCTTTGAGAATATGGCCCCTGGCTGTTGGAAACCGAAAGTAAGATCTGAGGTTAGATGACTCAATGTAAAGTGTTTCGCATTCGCGTTAGGTCTATGCTGTTCGAAATTCTTTAATTTCATGCGAGGATATAGTGCTGTTAGAAGGCACGTGCAGCAGAGGCTATGCTTAAACTTACTCAGGTATTTTCCTTTAAGAATTAAGATTTTCGTTATGTTTTTGGCACTAACACTATGTGAACACATTACTTAAGAGTACACAGCAATGTATTAGCAATACATAGCCATAGTTTGAGTAAAAGATCTTTTTTATATGATCTTTATGCTGGTGAGGGCCGAGAGCCCATTTACAAATTGATTTTGTGTACCCCCTAGAACCCATCCAAGTACCCCCAGGGTTAGCCCTCTCGTACCCCAGTTGGACAACCACTGCTCTATAGAGTCACAGTAGCCTAGTTCTTCAGTTCTTGCAAAAGGTTATAGCTTTTGCAACATCACCTTTATTTACAGTAGCCTATATCCATTATAAACCTATGGAGGTATATTATAGGCATACGGATGTGACTAAAGATGTCCCCTTATAACTTCCTTCCCTATAATTTTATATTAACACAGTGGGCCTACTTTTTGTGTTGCTGTAAAATGCAGGAAGACCGGTGCTGCGTTGTGGCCCCTTCCTCGTACGGCAAACATTTTATTTTCACTTTCACTTGTTGAAACACAGGAAGTTGTGCCGTTAGCCTACAAATAATGATCAGAATGCAGTAAATTGATTTCAGTTTTTATCAGCAAAATACATTTACATAACTTAAAAAATGTCGTTTTAATTCTTTTCAAGGCCGACTCGTTCAACTGGACACAATAAATCGGCGCTTGACGTTATTGGTAAGTTCATATCCAGCTGTAAAAGACAACCCTTCATATGCTACAGTATATGGGATTTTGGAAGACAAGACCCTCTTGGCTAGAACGTTTACTGAAACATTCGTTTGTCTCATGACGTTATGAGTGTGCTAAGCTTAGATGCTTAAAAATGGTCCTCAGAATTAATCGATACATTTGGGACTTACTGAGTTTTCTCCCGGACCAGCTTGTTCTGGGCTATTTGCGAGTTGCCTTTTATCGTGATTGTTGGTCCGTAGGCGTATGCCTATCGTATTTTAACGCAGCCTAACAACAGAACTTTCATCTGTCGACCATGCGTATAACGCCAGGCCAAGTCCACTAGTCTAAGTTAGTCTTCTTGAGATAAAACTAAAGCTTAGCTTAATGCGTTGGCCTAAATGACAGATTCTTTAGGTTGACTTTGGCTAATAACCCTCCTGCAGGCTTGAATCTAGGCTAGGCCTACTACAAAAGTAAGCTGTTGAAAGTATCCCAATTAAGAATTCTTATAGTGCTAGTCTTGTGCTTTATAGATTCTGTCAATCTTATACCTATACTTAGTATAGGTGCGTATGAGGCTTACTTTCACCCCTGCTCGGCACCCAGTCATTTCTCTTTTATGGGAGGTCATGGAAATTCTGCTTTTTGATCAGGGAAGGTCATTGAAAAATCAGGGAATTTTAAGTCTGATCTGGAGTGGGAACCCTGGCATGCATTTAGGTATTTAATATCATTTTGAGTCAGGTAACCAAATGCAGAACACAGTAGGCTAATAATAACTGCTTAAGGCTGCCAGATGTACTGATGTGTTTTTTGCTACCTTCCAGACAGCACTTTCTTAAAGGCATTACCTTAACCCTAACCCTTCGCCCTCACACTAACCCTAGATTTGGGGGAGTTGGACCTTCAAGAAAGCGCTGCCTGGAAGGCACCGTAGAGGGCAACAAAATTCCCAAAACGTACTGATGTATTCTAGCTAGGAGCTCAAGTCTGATCACTGATTGTCTGTGGATCTGTATAGGACACATTCGTAGGACATCCTGCAACTGAAGATGAGTGCTAATGCCAAATCAGGTAAATCAACACTCACTTTTGCTCATTATCCTGATCATTTCTCTGTCCTTAATTTAATTCAGAATACCAATTTTAAACATAATAAATGTCTCCTCTAAACCATACGTCCTGAACCTGAAAGACAGATCTGGGACTCCAGGCAACATTGAATGATGGCTCTCTTGTGGATTTCACGGGTACTACACTTGCAGGATTTGGGATTAGCTTGTCAAACAATATAATGCGCAGTGTTTCCCACAGATTAGGTAGCAATTTGTGGTGGTCCACTGTGCGATGAGGGTGGTGACCAGGGGGGAGGGGGCGTCGCCCGGGCGATCGATCGTCGACATTGGGGTCGCCCCAGGGTGGGTAGTGGGTAGATGGCCAGGGGGGAAGGGGCGTTGCCCGATGGGGCACAAATTTAAGTTGGCAACAGCTTTACTTTACTTTATTTACTGAACAAATAAATAAATTAGGTAAAGTTTAAAGGCTGCAATCACAGTGTAATTAAGTAGCCTATTATTTCATCAATTAATCAAGTAATGGGATAAAACTTTTTTAGGTTTTAAACAGCAATAAAATGCCTGTTAAAATGACCAAGCTGTTGCCTATTATTATCCTATTCTTCATCAAAAAATGTTTTTATCCCAACTGTTCAATGTAAAAGAGAAACCTTCTCTGTAGGCTTATCTCCTGCACCAAATCAATAAGGAACATACATGCATGATGAGGAGACCGGTAGGGAGGGAGCAGTGTCTGTGTGCGCAACAGAAGGGAAAGAGGAAGAGAGCGCGTGTGCTTTCCAATTCTAATATGGTTAATCATTACAAGCATAGGCAAGAAATTATTGCAAATATAGTAAGTAGCGCTTGTGTTTATTGATCGTAAATCAACTAGCGTTGACAGTTAACTTTGACGCTTTGGTGACTTTAGTGATCTGCTATTAACGTGCAGATTTTTTTTTCTGTAAAGATGGGCATTGACAGCTTTGGTAAGCCACGTCCACAGGCTACACATATTCTCTTGATTAAACGTTAAAACACAACGCCAGGTGTTCTACCCATGATCATGGTATGAATTCTAGTTGTTGTTTAATTAGCCTCTTGCTTTAAACTAATAATGTTAGCGTAGCAAAAGGTAACATTGCCAATGGAGCAGTGTAACTTTCAGATGCCGCTATATGGCCTCATCACGCAGTGATAATGATGCGACCGACCTTTTATGTAGGTCTATGCGTAAAAAAAATCCGGGGGACGTAGGCAAGGCGGCGGGCATTTTTTGGCAAGGTGTTTTTAGCTTTAAAGCGCTGTGGGAAACCCTGGTGCATGTGCGTGAATGAGAAGAAGGGGCATTATGAAAGAATGGGACGATACAGGTGTGAGGGAAGTGGAATGATACGCAACTGACTTTTTTTTTTTTTTTTTTTTTTTTTAATCGTGAGTCTTATTATGTGGCGATAGGATTCCATTCTGTGGCGGCCCGCCACACAATGGTCTATGTATGGGAACACTGATGCGTGAAAACTATCATCTCTGGTTCGTACTCTTTGGTTTGAAAATAAAATCAAATCGATTAGTGAGGATGTAATATATGCTATTTTTTTCTAAAATTCGGAAAACAGTCCTGCCTAGTGTCTCTGTAACTCTCTGTCAGGATTTGTGGATTTAGGATGTAGACACTATGACTATAAAATATGGACAGGGCAAAACAGTGAGTGCACGGAATCAACTTTTATGTCTTGTTATATAATATTAATTCAATGCTGATGAACATGCATTTTCCTTGAATTTAATGAATTCATCTTATGAATATGCACTCCTTTGAATTGAATAAAAATCTGCAATTAAAATGGCCATAGATATGAAAATGCTTTGGCTGCCCTTTCGTAGATTCTGGAGTGTATTCACTTCTAAACTCTTTCGAGTCCTGAGTTCTCCATTCGTAGATATTTCCAGCCTGCTCTAGATAATCACGGGAGGTATACTGAAGCACACTAGGCCTGCACGATTAATCGTTAAAAAATCGCGATCTCGATTCACTCATGTGCACGATTTCATTTTGAAATGACCTCGATTCGCATTTAATTTTACGAGCCGACTGCATCACCAACTCGTTCTGATATGAGCACTCTAAAGCGCTGCCGGTTACATTAGCCCTTGTTTTCAGGCAGAGCGGTAGAGATGGTTTCACCCTCAGCCAATGACAAGCGCCTTTAAGACACGTGTTTCACTCGTGTGGTGAGGGCGGGAGTTGGGAAAGTCAGCAGAGTTGCATTCGGTGGTGTGGAAGTAGGCTACCGGTACTTTGGTTTCAAGCTAGACGACAAGGGTCAGTCTAATGTGATTTACAATTCTTTGCCTTTCTTTGCAGCACCGCAAGGTAGCCTACAAATCTTTGCCAGCACCTCAAACGTCACTAACGTTACAAAGTGCGGTATGATGAAGCCGAAAAAGGCAAGAGATCCGAAAGTGGTCCAACAACGCAGACACTACTACAGACACCTTGCGCAATGCGAAGCCATAGTAGCCTATACCCCGACAATTCCAGTAGGAATAAGAAAATAACCTAGCTTAGACCACAGGGCTTAGACTACTATCGAACAAAAAGATATGGTTCCAATAAACACAATAAACGTGATTTCGTAAAATAATCCATACATTGGACAAACGCTACTCAATTAAACGTTACCCGCCCGTAACTGTTTTTCATAATGTTGTACTGCCATCTATGTGAGCTGAAGTCCGTTGACAGACTCCGTGCCATAATCAGGGTCACACGTAAGACCATGTGAGAGGCAGCTGTCCCAAAGAAAATATAATTTATACTGTTTTGTAAAGGCCAAATTAATATTAATTTTCTTTTGTGACTGACACCTTAGTAGGCATTTGTGTTTTATTACACTGTATTTTAGAGCCTACTTGACTGGTCAATTGAATGTTGTTTTTTTTTTCATTGAAGCCTTCATTGGCATAGCCTACATGTAGAGTTGGATCAAGAAACATTAAACTAGTTATAAAAGACCAGCAATTTGATGATGATGAAGGAATTTTTTTGATATTGCATCATGGCCAGTAGCCTATGCATTTTATTTTCTTTTATGTTCTTTGAAGCCTTTGTTTACAGGCTTGTGCCAATACAATACTGTCAATTTGTTTTGTCATGTGTGCAATTAACTTCACACTTAGTGAAGGAAAAAAATCGTGCCAGTGAATCGTGATATCAATTCTAAGCTAAAAAATCGTGATTCATATTTTTCCCTGAATCGTGCAGCCCTAAAGCACACCTTTGTACACATGTTAAATTGTGAATACTAATGCTAAAACTAGATGTATGATGTAGCAGTGCATAAAAGCGCCATCATACACATCCCAAAGAAAATGTATCACGCTACATACAGTAGTCTTGATGTATCTTTAAAGAGACACTGTTTTTGCTGTTTTATTTTTTAATCTGCAAATTCTGCTGTGTCTTGTTATATAATGTGTAACTAGTTGCTTTGAAGTGGGGAAAAAAACATTTGTACATTTCTGATGGCAGAAAACCATAGCAGTTGCTTTCAACTTGATGATAAGATTTTGACCCAAAAAAAAAAGAAATGGAGCAAAGCAAAGAGAAGAGCAGAGGAGAGGAAGATGATGGTGCAGAAGCAGAGAGAGACTCTCAGATCATCAGCAGGTGAGAAACATTTTAACCTTTGAAATATATAGCCTACATGAGAAATAAATTTCCCAAATTGGAGCCGTCACTGCTATTGCTTTGCTGAGCCAATGAGAATGGTTTGTTCATTGCTCTATTTCACACACGCACACACACACACGCACACAGATATACTCTGGTAATGGTAAAAAAGCAGTCACATTTTCACTTTCGTATTTGTTCATGTTAGGTCCTCCAATAGGAAGAGGCATTAGTGTGACTGTTATACTTTATAGTCGTCTTTATCAGGGTTGGAAATTTTGTCCACGCTCATCCATTGCAAGTGTACACGTCCACACTTCTTCTTGAGCAGAAAAGGTGTCACATTTTCACAATAAAAAATGCATTGCTGATGTCACTGACAGACTGACATGATCTCTGTTTCAGGTGGAGTTCCACACATCTCACACATGAGGATTGTGCTGCTGGGAAACAGAAATGCTGGGAAGAGTTCATCAGGAAACACCATCCTGGGCAGAGAGGAGTTTGATACTGTAGGGAGAACAGCTGAGTGTGTGAAGAGAGAAGGAGAAACAGTAGGGAGACACATCACTGTAGTGGAGGCACCAGGATGGTGGAATGACCGCACTGTAAAGGAAACTCCTGAACGTGATACACAAGAGATTGTGCTCAGTGTGTCTCTGTGTCCTCCAGGACCCCATGCGCTACTCCTGCTCATTGATGTCAGTAACACATTCACAGAGACACACAGAAGAGCAGTGCAGGAACACCTGGAGCTTCTGGGTGAGAGAGTCTGGAGTCACACTATAGTGCTGTTCACCAGAGGAGACTGGTTGGGAGACACAAGCATTGAGCAGCACATTGAGAGTGGAGGAGAGACTCTACAGTGGGTTGTAGCAAAATGTGGGAACAGGTATCATGTTGTAGACAATAATAAAAGTGATGGTGGCCAGGTGACAGAGCTGCTGGAGAAGATAGAAGAGATGGTGGCAGGAAATGTAGGCCGTCAGTTTGAGTTTGATGCACAGATTTGCAAAACACTGCAGGAGAAGAAAACGGAAGAAGATAGAAGAGCAGAGAAGAGGAAGATGAAGGTGCAGAAACAGAGAGCAACTCTCAGATCATCAGCAGGTGATGGTAATTTTATCTGTCTAACATGCACCTAACTGTGCATTCAGACCGAGACCGATTCAGGCAACATGGGCGACGGAAGTAATTGACTTTGTATGGAGACCGGCGATTTTGGCGACAAAAGTGGCAGGAGATTTGGGCGATAAAATCAAGTTAAACTTTGGTTAACTTTATGTAATGAGCTATGATGCGTTTGGGAGATTACCAATCAGAATGTCGATTTACAGGGGAGATGCCTGTTGAGAAGCAGGATTGTACGTTTGAATGCTAACGTCATGGGCAACTTTGCCGTTTTGGTTGCTGTGCTCAAGCGATGTTTCTTGGGAGCCTTCGGCGACTCTTGGCAATTTATCGTTTGTGGTCTGAACGCACAGTGAGACATTGATGAGGATATTACAATTCCTATACAGTTCTTCCTGTCACACCTGTTATCTACAGAAGGATATTCATGATCACTCTGCACTTTACTTAGTCTCTAGGACACAGTTAACACACACACACACACAGATGCACATACATTCTTTTTAATGTTAAGTTATACATTATGCAGTGATTATCACATCTGTCTGTCTTTCTCAATATCCATAACACTCGTCTTTAGAACTCTCTATCTAGGACACATACACACACACACACACACACACACACACACAGTGCACAGCATTAGCACTTTTACAGAGAGAGTGTCAGATTTACAATTCCACACTAGGGCCGGTGATAACTTGCATCAGTATGATCTCTGTTTCAGTTGGAGTTCCACACATCTCACACATGAGGATTGTGCTGCTGGGACACAGATATGCTGGGAAGAGTTCATCAGGAAACACCATCCTGGGCAGAGAGGAGTTTAATACTGTAGGGAGAACAGCTGAGTGTGTGAAGAGAGAAGGAGAAACAGTAGGGAGACACATCACTGTAGTGGAGGCACCAGGATGGTGGAATGACCGCACTGTAAAGGAAACTCCTGAACGTGATACACAAGAGATTGTCCTCAGTGTGTCTCTGTGTCCTCCAGGACCCCATGCTCTACTCCTGCTCATTGATGTGAGTGAGACATTCACAGAGACAAACAGAAGAGCAGTGCAGGAACACCTGGAGCTTCTGGGTGAGAGAGTCTGGAGTCACACTATAGTGCTGTTCACCAGAGGGGAATGGCTTGGAGACACAAGCATTGAGCAGCACATTGAGAGTGGAGGAGAGACTCTACAGTGGGTTGTAGCAAAATGTGGGAACAGGTATCATGTTGTAGACAATAATAAAAGTGATGGTGGCCAGGTGACAGAGCTGCTGGAGAAGATAGAAGAGATGGTGGCAGGAAATGTAGGCCGTCAGTTTGAGTTTGATGCACAGATTTGCAAAACACTGCAGGAGAAGAAAACGGAAGAAGATAGAAGAGCAGAGAAGAGGAAGATGAAGGTGCAGAAACAGAGAGCAACTCTCAGATCATCAGCAGGTGATGGTAATTTTATCTGTCTAACATGCACCTAACTGTGCATTCAGACCGAGACCGATTCAGGCAACATGGGCGACGGAAGTAATTGACTTTGTATGGAGACCGGCGATTTTGGCAACAAAAGTGGCAGGTGATTTGGGCGATAAAATCAAGTTAAACTTTGGTTAACTTTATGTAATGAGCTATGATGCGTTTGGGAGATTACCAATCAGAATGTCGATTTACAGGGGAGATGCCTGTTGAGAAGCAGGATTGTACGTTTGAATGCTAACGTCATGGGCAACTTTGCCGTTTTGGTTGCTGTGCTCAAGCGATGTTTCTTGGGAGCCTTCGGCGACTCTTGGCAATTTATCGTTTGTGGTCTGAACGCACAGTGAGACATTGATGAGGATATTACAATTCCTATACAGTTCTTCCTGTCACACCTGTTATCTACAGAAGGATATTCATGATCACTCTGCACTTTACTTAGTCTCTAGGACACAGTTAACACACACACACACACAGATGCACATACATTCTTTTTAATGTTAAGTTATACATTATGCAGTGATTATCACATCTGTCTGTCTTTCTCAATATCCATAACACTCGTCTTTAGAACTCTCTATCTAGGACACATACACACACACACACACACACAGTGCACAGCATTAGCACTTTTACAGAGAGAGTGTCAGATTTACAATTCCACACTAGGGCCGGTGATAACTTGCATCAGTATGATCTCTGTTTCAGTTGGAGTTCCACACATCTCACACATGAGGATTGTGCTGCTGGGACAAAGAAATATGCAGAAGAGTCTATCAGGAAACACCATCCTGGGCAGAGAGGAGTTTAAAGCGAGAACAGCTGAGTGTGTGAAGAGAGAAGGAGAAACAGCAGGGAGACACATCACCGTAGTGGAGGCACCAGGATGGTGGAATGACCGCACTGTAAAGGAAACTCCTGAACGTGATACACAAGAGATTGTCCTCAGTGTGTCTCTGTGTCCTCCAGGACCCCATGCTCTACTCCTGCTCATTGATGTGAGTGAGACATTCACAGAGACAAACAGAAGAGCAGTGCAGGAACACCTGGAGCTTCTGGGTGAGAGAGTCTGGAGTCACACTATAGTGCTGTTCACCAGAGGGGACTGGCTGGGAGACACAAGCATTGAGCAGCACATTGAGAGTGGAGGAGAGGCTCTGCAGTGGGTTGTAGAGAAATGTGGGAACAGGTATCATGTTGTAGACAATATGAAGAGTGATGGTGGCCAGGTGACAGAGCTGCTGGAGAAGATAGAAGAGATGGTGGCAGGAAATGGAGGCCATCAGTTTGAGTTTGATGCACAGATTTGTAAAGCACTGCAAGAGAAGAAGAAGGAAGAAGATAGAAGAGCAGAGGAGAGGAAGATGAAGGTGCAGAAGCAGAGAGCAACTCTCAGATCATCAGCAAGTGATGGTAATTTTATCTGTCTAACATGCACCTGAGACATTGAAATGAGGATATTACAATTCCTATACAGTTCTTCCTGTCACACCTGTTATCTACAGTAGGATAATCATGATCACTCTGCACTTTACTTAGTCTCTTGGACACATTTCACACACACACACACACACACACACACACACACACACACAGATGCACATACATTCTTTTTAATGTTAAGTTATACATTATGCAATGATTATCACATCTGTCTGTCTTTCTCAATATCCATAACACACATCTTTAGAGCTCTCTATCTAGGACACACACACACACACACATACAGTACACAGCATTAGCACTTTTACAGAGAGAGTGTCAGATTTACAATTCCACACTAGGGCCGGTGATAACTTGCATCAGTATGATCTCTGTTTCAGTTGGAGTTCCACACATCTCACACATGAGGATTGTGCTGCTGGGAAACAGAAATGTTGGGAAGAGTTCATCAGGAAACACCATCCTGGGCAGAGAGGAGTTTGATACTGAAGGGAGAACAGCTGAGTGTGTGAAGAGAGAAGGAGAAACAGCAGGGAGACACATCACTGTAGTGGAGGCACCAGGATGGTGGAAGGACCGCACTGTAAAGGAAACTCCTGAACGTGATACACAAGAGATTGTGCTCAGTGTGTCTCTGTGTCCTCCAGGACCCCATGCTCTACTCCTGCTCATTGATGTGAGTGAGACATTCACAGAGACACACAGAAGAGTATTGCAGGAACACCTGGAGCTTCTGGGTGAGAGAGTCTGGAGTCACACTATAGTGCTGTTCACCAGAGGGGAATGGCTTGGAGACACAAGCATTGAGCAGCTCATTGAGAGTGGAGGGGAGGCCCTGCAGTGGGTTGTAGAGAAATGTGGGAACAGGTATCATGTTGTAGACAATCAGAAGAGTGATGATGGCCAGGTGACAGAGCTGCTGGAGAAGATAGAAGAGATGGTGGCAAGAAACAATGCAGATCAGAACTTATGGAATATTCCTCCATTATGTTAGTATTTTATTCTTTTTTCCAAGTCCGCGTCTTGTTGTTTGCATACATAGTTGTATAGTCTAAGTATAATGCTAAACAAACACAATATCAACATAGTAAAAACATAATATTATTGTAATGAGACCTTATTGAGTTATTGATTAGTTTTTTTAACCTTTAATTGCATATTTCTAATATCCTGTGCAGTCAGTGAAGGCGTGCCTGATGACTCCTATGAAGATTCTGCTTATGGCTCCACTAAATCAGCACCTAAACCTGAGCTGATGAAGCTGACTGGATATCAGAGCTTGGACAACCCTCCTCTCTGTTAGTTTATTATTTATATTTATTTCCCACCTCTTTGTTTGCAGAAATGTGTGTTAAATTTTTAACACAATTTGGTATAGTGGTAATATTGGACTGTACTATTGATTAGTTCTGTGAATAATGTGTAACTCCATATTTCCAATGTTTTGCGCAGTTAGCGAAGTCATGCCTGCTGGCTCACGGGAAGATTCTGCTTATGGCTCCACAAAATCAGCACTTAAATCTGGGGTGATGAAGGTGATTGGAGATACAAGCATGGGAAGACCTCTTAAGTGTTAGTGTATTATTTATTAATTCATTATTTTCTCCATGTAGTATGTATTTGTTAATATGCTTTATAAATGTAGGCCTACATTTAGTTTTAAAGAGACACCAGGCAGGACTGCCGTTTTTTATATCTCCAGAGCTCCACCTACAGTCACTTAATTTTAGAAAAAAATAGTAACTACATTGTGCATTTTCACAAATCTATGTGAATTTATTTGCAAGCCAAAGAGTACAAACCAGAGATTATCATTTCTGTGTGTTATGTTGTCTGATGAGCCATAATAAATGTGATTTTGGTTATATCCACTTTCAGTTTAAATTTCATTGACCCTGCAAGTGTAATACCCGCAAAATCCATGGTAGTGGCAGTCGAGAGAGTCATCATTCAACCTGTAAAGAGCCATTTATTCATCACAGTGACTTTGAGGCTGGTAAATTAACAGTTAAAATGTTGCCTGGTGTCCCTTTAACACAATATGATGAAGTAGTGGTGGTTATTACTAGGTTTATGAATGTGTAATTCTGCTGTTCTGCAATTTTGCAGTTAGTGGAGGCGTACCTGATGACTCACATGGAGATTCTGCTTACGGCTCCACTAAGTCAACTCCAAACCCTGCCCTGACTCAGAGCTCTGGGTTTGGATCAGCTCAGACAGGGGAGAAGACTGGATCTGCTGACATGACATCACCCATGATCCCACCAATCAGAGGAGATGGAGGAGGCAGATTAAAGAAGGCCACAGCAGGACAACAGAAACCCCCCTTGACACCTGGGGAAGCACTTAATGATGAGAGGCTAGGTTAGTGTAATAATCTCAACTTGTAATCAAACTCAATTAAAGATGTAGTACATAGTTGTTCAGTTTGACTTGGATTAATAAGACGTTCATTTTTAGACTTTTATTAACAGGCATGCAAACTCGCCGCCTTTCGGCGAAATTCGCCGTTTTGAACTCGAAATGGGTCATTCTTCTGAATCGCGTAGATTCGAGGAGAAAATATTTGGGGGGGGGGGGGGGGGGTCTCGGGTCGAGCCGAGCATGTCAACTAGCGAGTGGGACTGAACCTCAAAACAACACAAGACCTAGGACCACAGATGTATAACTGCGCCACTCTCTTCTCGTGACAACAAATGACTGACAAGAGTGCCGTGTGAGAGAAGCCCCATCACCAATCAGAAGTGAGGGGGGCGAACCCTTCTCTCCCTCTCCCTCCCCCCGTCTCCCACTCAGTGGAAATTGCGGCAAGGTCAGAATTAATATCTACAGTTTCTTCTGAAGCTAAAATGCTAAAATTTGACTGATGGCCTGAAATAGTCGTCATAATTAACTCAGCTGTGTCGTTAGATCAATTCATGTGCTTGGAATAGTGTCTTTAACACCACTGTCATCTTCTAAATGTCTTCATATCAGACGTGAAATAGTCTACAAAATTCCTCGATATTTCGCCGTCTCACAGAACGCCGTTTGTGCTACGAGCTGGAGGTAACTAGAGTGGCTAACTAGCGCCTTCCACACAAGTTCAGGGCTTTGCTATTTTTAGCGAACGTTCATGGAAACATTGTCGCCGGACTTGGCTTTCTAATATCCTGCGGTAATCACGGAAACGGATTTTTTTTGTCCAATAGTTGAGGTTGTCCATTCGTCGTGAGTTAGTCAATTGAATCCGGAGAGCTATGCCACTGGTCGTATTTGAGAGTAGTGCTACGCATCCCCTATCCCCATATTGCTAGTATGGTCAGCAAACTACTGAACACATTAAAGCTGAATGATTTTGCAATCTTACCTTAATCAAAATCACTGAAGTAATCCATGTTATCAAGTAGCCTTGTGTGAAGTGAAAGGCATACCAGTGTACCAAAACAAACTTCGTTTTGAAGTCACATTATGCTAACGAGTCTGCTTCAGAACAGTAGCCACATATGTAAACCATACAAAGCCCCTCTCTGATTGGCCTATTTAATAGAAGAATAACATAACATATTTTATTGGTAGGCCTATTTATTCAGCTTATATTTTAGTGTGGGGAGACATTAGACTTCTCTTAAATTATTATTTTTTGACTACTAGTTTTATTTAAGGGAGAGAATGGGCTACTACAGGAGTTTAAAAGAACCCTAAAATAATAGGCTACTTTAAAGCAGAATTCAACCCTGAAACAACATTGTAAACACTGTGTTTTACCATACATTTATGCATGACAGTGCTGCCATTTAATGTAATAACTCTATATTAAAAATAAATAAACCTTAAAAAAAAAAAAAAAAAAAAATTAAGGTGTTTTGCGCACCTGGGCCCATTTAAATACGTCATTAAAAAAATTCAATAATTATCGATATCGACCAATATACTGAGCCTATATCGTGATAGAGATTTCAGCAATATCGCCCATATAATATAATTCAAAATGCCTCTGGTTGCGCTTACACAAACTACGAAATTCACTTTTCCGCGCGCGCGCACGTCTGTGTACCCTTGTCACCTTTTTCACCCCTGACCAGTTTGCATGCCTGTATTAATAATCATTTTTTACATGTTTAAGTAGTTTGATGTACAGTATAATTGTTGGTGTTTGGATGATTTCCCCTTCTTTTAGCCTTCCAAGTGAACATTTGTTTTGTGGATGCAACTACCATTACTGTTGATGATACGGAGTGCATTGGCCATGGATCATATGGTAAAGTCCACAGAGGATCATACCAGGGAACTCCTGTTGCTGTGAAGATTATACCATTAGGAGGAAATCCATGGACTGCAAATGAATTCATCATACCTGGGTAAAGCTGTCTCATTCTTTTGTCAAGTTCTGTCTTGCTCACTCACAATGTTAGAAATGCATGATATTGCAAAAGTCATGTTACAGTTTCCATAGCAATCTCATATTGTCTGATGCTTTGGTCTACATGTCGAAGGTCCATATTCCAGTTGAGTGCTGTCAGTTGTGTTGTGTATTAGTCATCTGTTCTTAGGGAGACAGTGTTTAACAACATACTACAAAAAATTCTCCAAGGTACTATGATATGACACTAAATCTCCCTCTACAGACAACTGTCTCACCCCAACATAGTGCGCCTCATGGCTGTAGCCAAAACTGAGACCCAGATCCTCATTGCAAATGAGTACATCCATGGAGCCAACCTCCAGCAGATTCTTTACATGGACACTGGCATTAAGGTACTGGGTTATCATGGTCAAAATATGGTCTAAATATACAAATGATTGATTGATTTTTGTAATGCAAAGATGGAGTTAAAAGGCTCAAAGAGTAATAATAATCTTAACTTTCACCCACATGTGTCACTCAGCTCACTCAGTGTCATCTCTCACTAAAATAATAGAGCATCTTAGAACAATGATTTATAGTAGAACCATGATCAAGACTGAGAGAGGGAGAGAGCCGTTAAACATGGAGCTATGATGGACATAATTGATTGATTCTAAATGACTGCTCTATATCCTTTTAGTTGCAGCCTGAAGAAAAACTGTTTGTGGCTTTAGATGTTGCCATGGCTGTTGAGTACATACATGGAAAACGGGTCCTTCACCAAGATCTGAAGCCAGCAAATATAATGGTAATTTCTGGAATGCATGTTTTACCTGTGTAGATTACACCAGATCTTATTAGATCAGAATTTTTAGAAAAAGCAATATTGTTAAATGCATTTATACTAAATACTTGCGGGTTATTATGTTTATAAGATTGCAGCAGAAAACAAAAAGGCTTACCTGACTGACTGGGGGATGGCCAATCTGATTGAGACCATATCAATGACAAGAGGAAGCAATCAAACAGGAGTTCGCTGTGGCCCCTTGGGTGGAACCCCTCCTTATATGGCCCCAGAGTGCCTGGTTAAGTGTGAGATCTCCAGCGCCAAGTCAGACATGTGGTCATTAGGCATCACTCTTCTGGAGATGTTCACCAACTCAAGGCCATGGTCAAACAGTAACATACAAGAGCTTCGGAAGCTTCTTTACAAACAAACTCCTCCTTCTGCTCTGTCTAAGTTACAGCCTTATCTTGAGGACATTGTGAAACCACTGATAGAATATGAGCCCAAGTCTCGCATGAGTGCCAAAGACCTGGTGAAACTGTTGAAGACAAAAGTGGACATGACTAAAAGATATGGGTTCAAATGGTAGGGAAATACTATATGTAGAGATGTAATGTATACATGCATTCCTTGTTAAATCAAGAAATCAAGTGTGATTCAATTCTTAGTCCTGTTGTTACGGTTACCACATGTCTGTAGGGGAAAGAATGATACAATACAATGATACAGTATTGGCCGTTTAGCAAAATAGCAACTAGAATTAACTGAATGCTGCATTGGAAGATGAGGTCAGTTCCTGTGCTCCATTCAGTTAAGCTGGAAGTTTACCTGTCAGTCTATTTTGTATCAAATTTTCTCATTCTTTTTTCTACTGACTCACTCAGTGAACTCAAACAACTGAGCTATGAATTGCACTTCAATGGCAATTTGTTAAATATATAAATTACCTGTACTGTAAATAATAAAAAGCCTCACCTCATTTTATGAATGTTTGCAGCCAATTTGTAAAAAAAAAGAATATATTATCAAATAATCCAACATCCAACACTAGTGTCTTTTTGTTTTTGGTGTGTGCATCAATGGACTTTTTTGATTCAACAAGTGTTCTCATCCCAGCCATGCTGTTTTTTGATTTGTTAGAAGAAAGAAGATGTGGATACCTACAGTATGTGCAGCTTTTTAGTTCTGACTAAATATTGTTGGTCAGTGCAGACTACAAGTCTAAACAAATTTCTCAGGCATTAATTTATTGGTAGGCTCTGAGCAGTGATCAATTCTCCCTCCTCTGCAAAAAAAAAAAAAAACCTTTATAGCCCTGTGAAAGTCTCTAAGTTCTGGTCTCAAAGACATTCTGACTAGGGTGGTGTATATAAATTTTCAAGTTTTCTATTTGCTCTAGTTTAGTGGGGTTTAAGGGGTATATGCCCTGTTGCCCTGGTAGAATAGTCCTGCAGAGGGTCAGTATGCTGGACACACCACAGTCAGTTATCTAGTTTTATATTAGCACAACTTTTGGGGAAATCAGCTGATTTGCAGCCTAGCCCAGTGTTATACAGTAGACTAGGTACTCCAACTCTAATATTGGAAGTGGATGGGTCAGGGTAGCTTAAGGTTGTAATCACACTTGACAATCAAGTGAACTTTACTTAGTGCAGGGCTGACAGTATTCAGGCGCCATGCCTAATTTCACACTGTAAAAAATGATTTGTAATGGTTACTTGAAAAATGTGTGGAAACTCGTTGCCTCAAATGAGTTAAGTTACTATAACTTATCTTTTTCAAGTTAAAAGCAGTTTACATCTAAAAAGATAAGTTATAGTTACTGAACTCATTTGAGGCAACGAGTTTCCACACATTTTTCAAGTAACCATTACAAATCGATTTTTACAGTGCAGGTGTAGCCTACCATCTTGACTGTGAAAAAATAATTCCCAGATAATGTTAAGAGGATTCAACTACTTGTTGTACCCTTATATAAATTGCGTTGAATTGATAAATGACATGTTCCAAGTTGAAAGTATATCCTTGCACACTCATCTCTGCCTCCTAGTCGAATAGATGGAATTTTCCTATGACCAAGCAGTGTTTCAAAATGTGTTGCAAACCTAAAACCCCGCCACCCATGCACACCTCCTTGACATGTAAAAATGTTCAGGCGTAGGATTTTTTCACTATCACCCTGTTAGTGTGAGAACTGTAGGCTCAATGGCTCCCCCTGTTGTTGGAAGCTACAGCTTACAAACTTGCAGAAGCAGTCAGTGCCCTTGTCAGCTTTGAATCTGCGGTGTTGTGTCTCAGTAGCAGGTATGTGTGTGTGTGTGTGTGTGTGTGTGTGTGTGTGTGTGTGTGTGTGTGTGTGTGTGTGTGTGTGATCTTAACTCTGTGTGCAAGTCAGCGGAGTAATTTTAGGAAGGATCCTAGTTAATGGAGTCTTTGTAGCACAAGTTAAGTTGCAGGTCCGGGTGATTGAACCGAGTAAGTCGGGAAGCGCTATTCAGTTTAACAGTTTAACAGCAATAAGTCAGGGGGAGGAGAACCATAAGAACATGTTGGGTCAATCTCTAGCCAATCTGCAGTGCAGCTACATTGTGCCAACACCGGACTGAACAAACAAACAAACACACACACACACACACACACACACACACACACACAGACAACCACTTCTGCCACACTTGTGTGGGGGAGGAACAATGACTTGTCATAACAGAGGACAAAATCTGTCAATCATTAACCATAGACTATGATCTTCTTAGCATGAGCAGTAGCAATGTGTTCTTCAAGTTTAGTGTAAAATTTAAGGAAGTCCTGTTCTTCAGGTATGTAGAAAAATATGCTAGTCTTTGTCTGTTTAATGATATTACAGTGTTTCTTTGTAACATGTCAAAGTTAGAAAAAGCATGGATTTTGATTTTTCAGGATTTTCCTTGATAAAGATGGAAAATGGGGCAGAAGAAATGTATTTGCATTAAAAGACTTTGTGTACAGATTTACAGTTACTGTTCTGTAAAATATGAAATTACCTAAAATACTCAGGGGCTTGAGATTCCATTTCACCTGTAAGGGGGCCAAATAACCTAAGCATATAATTAAATAATCTTTGTGCACTTCAGGAGCGTGAGGTTATAGGCATAACAGCCAACACTCCTGTTTGTTTGTTTGTTTGTTTCTCCTGTATTTTAGACCCATGTCATGATTTTCTGGCTTTTCTCCTGTAGCCTAATTAATAGACCCTAAACAGTATTCATATTAATGTGTCACTGTTCCCTCTTTCTCTGTGGTGGTGGTGAAACCAAAACTTTTCAGGGCCAAGCATGAATTCAATGGCATATTGAAATTCCATGTATTTAAAGTGGTATTTAAGTGGATCAAAAGCATCTCAATAATTTTATTTTTATATCGATTAATCCTTTTGCTGACATACAGTAGTGGTGTATTGGTGAAGCTGTACTGTATGTGTTATCAGGCGAGTAAAGTTCACCCCCACATGGGAGAGGGTGGGAAGGGTTGGGTCCAAAGGTCCCTGTCCCACTGGTCAAATAATCAAAGCTTGTAATTATATGGTCTTCTGTGTGAAATGTTTGGTATTGCTGAGTAAGAAGAATTTTTATTTTTATTTTTTTTCCGAATGCATATTGTTACTGCATATTGTTATTGTTACATTCATTAGAGCGGGTTGTGCAGGGTGAGAAGTAAAGTGTGTAGAATGTTGTTTGTGTTGGGGAAGGGTGGCTATCAGGTGAAGGGTGCCTGTGGACAGTCTAAAAGTTATACAGTGAAAAACATGCTTACCCGATGAGTCACTGGTGTCTCACCAGAAAATGAAACCAAAATCGTGTTTTATACCTTGACAATCAACTGGCACTTTGTGAGAGAATGCATCTTCCAAAATCAGGAAAAAGTGGAAGCCTGTAAAGAAACAGGTGTTGGTTGGTTCTTCTGGCTGGAATCAATGGACTTCATTCTTGTGAAGGATTGGTCCGTTGCTGTTCTTGTGGGAGGAGTTTTGCGAACGGTTTAAAGGAGATTTCTATTCACCAATACAGATTTTCACACATGACCTAAATTTCTAATTTATCAAAAATGATAGTTTATCTTTTTGTACAATGTTATACATAAAGGAAATAGTTCACTGTTCAATTAAAGAATATACTTACATGACACAGCTTTACTACGGTATCCAGAACGTAAGGGGCTCCTGAATAACCCATGAGACTATGAGAAAAAAAATTATTCACAATTATTTTTTGCTAAGCAAAGCCAGCGTCTCTACAACCTTGAACATTTTCTTGGGGGCAGAAACCCGATAGCCTCTTCATTCTTGTATCCCCACTCTAAAAGTGGTTCCGGTGACGATGCTCTTTGAACTTGAAAAAATATGCATGTGACGAATTAAATTCTTGAATCTTAATGGTTTATGTATTGTCATGTGGGCTAGACTAAGACTATATGATTTATTGCTTTGTCTTGATCTTGCTTTGCTTGCCTTGCATTCATGACATGTAGCTTACAGCTTACTGAAATTGATTTCCTGGTATTTGCACACCTATTTTTGCAGAATTTTGCAATCCTATCAGGACTAATTTGGAACCACTAATGACCCGACTTTAGGCAAAAGTTTTCTTTAGGCTGGACCTACATCATAGGTTTACGCATCCACTACGCTGCCACTGAGAGGCTGCCAATAGGTCATTGTGGCGGACTACCCTCACCACGGTGGAGTATAAACTCTGATTACCGTACCAAAGAGCCTGGCTCTGGCGTTGGCGTTGCGGTCAAATTGTGCGTTTAGCACCAAGGTTTGAGACTGTGTGGGGTTGCTGCTCTCATGATGAATTTCATCAAAGCAAAAAAAGGTTTTGTTCCTTTATTCCTGTTGGATGTTTTGTCTAACTGATCCAAGAAATTGTTTCGTTCCAACCTCACATCTTTAGGCCCAGAAAGGAGATTGTCTTTTCATCAAGGTTGAGCAAAATTCAGAATGGAATTGAATAACCCTTAATTCTTGATTGAACTCGTAAATTAATTCAACTTCCAATTTCTGAATTGAGTCCAACAAAAACAAAGTTATAACCTGTCCACATGCATTAATATACATTTCATTTTATTTTAATTGAGGTAAGCAGATCCAGAAAAAGTAAAAAGCTGCCCAAGGCTGCCAGAGAGACACAGACATGTTAGAGCTCCAGGTTTTCTGATCACTGCCTGTGGATCTGCATATGATCAACACAGGACATCCTGCAACTGAAGATGAGTAATCAAAGATCAGGTAACTCAGAACTCAAACAGTTTATCTCACTATCCCAGTCCTTTCTCTTGTTTAGACAATGTGACTTTACAGTATAGCTCACAGGGCAAAACAGTGAGTGTGTGTTTGACGTTATAACTTTAATTTGTGATGGAATATTGCAGGCCTGATAGTATTCAGGCGCCTTGCCTGGTTTCAAGCGTACCAACATGACTGGGGCGAAAAAATGCTTGCCTTGAGATACATAGACATGGGATTAAAGTAGGATTAAACTCAAATTTAAACATTTTCTTATCACTGTACCCTCATAGAAGTGATGAGGATTGATAAATGACATATTCTGAGTTAAATGTGCATCCTTGCACGGCCATCACTGCCTACTAGATGAAAATATGTAATTAGCTCATAACTCAGTTATGTTCTTAAAATGCAACGCAAATATAACACTCCAACCGGCGGTGGAAGACAAGTTCAGGCTCAGGCTTTTTTTTCACCATCAGCCCTGA
>JAODXP020000064.1:15000-19147 GCA_027497455.2 Sardinella longiceps | reverse complement strand
GGAGAGTCTTCTGGTGTTCTGTTATGTGTTGATTGTTTTCAGTTATTTCCTTGTTTTTCTTCTCTAGCAGTTGTTCCATATTGTCCATCTCTCTATTCTTCTCTACTAGTTGCTGTTTCAGTTTCTCCATCTCTTTGGTCTCTTCCTCCATCTCTCTGTCTCTCTCTTCCAGTTCTTTCTCTTTCTCCTTTAGCTTCCTCTTGCTCTCCTCAAGCTCTTTATTTTTATCCTTTAACTGGCCAATGGCAATGGCAATGAGACATTTAGGGAGATCTGACAGAAAGATCAGTAACACTTACTGATTACGCTTTAATTTGTCAAACTACTTTATTAGCTATGATCTGTGCACACACACACACACACACACACACACACACACACACACACACACACACACACACACACACACACACACACACACACACCCTGTCACAGACCACTGCAGCCTAAAGTGTACATGTGCAGTAAAACAATACAGGATATTACAAACTCATGAAAGATCAAAGAGTGATTAATAATCTGTTAAAGCATTTCATCTCTCCTCATCACTCATCACATCTCCACCAATCACCTCTCCTCATCACTCATCACATCTCCACCAATCATCTCTCCTCATCACATCTCCACCAATCATCTCTCCTCATCACTCATCACATCTCCACCAATCATCTCTCCTCATCACTCATCACATCTCCACCAATCATCTCTCCTCATCACATCTCCACCAATCATCTCTCCTCATCACTCATCACATCTCCACCAATCATCTCTCCTCATCACTCATCACATCTCCACCAATCATCTCTCCTCATCACTCATCACATCTCCACCAATCACCTCTCCTCATCACTCATCACATCTCCACCAATCATCTCTCCTCATCACTCATCACATCTCCACCAATCACCTCTCCTCATCACATCTCCACCAATCATCTCTCCTCATCACTCATCACATCTCCACCAATCATCTCTCATAATCACTCATCACATCTCCACCAATCACCTCTCCTAATCACTCATCACATCTCCACCAATCATCTCTCCTCATCACTCATCACATCTCCACCAATCATCTCTCATCATCACTCATCACATCTCCACCAATCATCTCTCATAATCACTCATCACATCTCCACCAATCATCTCTCCTCATCACTCATCACATCTCCACCAATCATCTCTCCTCATCACTCATCACATCTCCACCAATCATCTCTCCTCATCACTCATCACATCTCCACCAATCATCTCTCCTCATCACTCATCACTCATCACATCTCCACCAATCATCTCTCCTCATCACATCTCCACCAATCATCTCTATTCATCACTCATCACATCTCCACCAATCATCTCTCCTCATCACATCTCCAGCAATCATCTCTCCTCATCACTCATCACATCTCCACCAATCATCTCTCCTCATCTCATCTCCACCAATCATCTCTCCTCATCACTCATCACATCTCCACCAATCATCTCTCCCCATCACTCATCTCATCTCCACCAATCATCTCTCACTCATCACTCACCACATCTCCACCAATCATCTCTCCTCATCACTCATCACATCTCCACCAATCATCTCTCATCACATCTCCACCAATCATCTCTCACTCACCCACAGACTGAACAGATTTCTCCATTTTCTTCCTCTCTTCAGCAGTGATCTTCCTCCTCCCTGTAATACCGGAGTAGAGAGATGAGCACCAGAAACAAGTGTACGTGTACTCACACACACACACACACACACTCACACTACACACAGTTAATATTATGTATGTGAGTCAGTCAAAGTCTTGCCTACATTAATGTATGTAGCCTATGCCATCTTCTGAGTGGCAGTGTGTGTGTTTGAATACGTGTGTGTGTATTAAAAATGGGACACAGTATTTTATCAGACAATCGGTACGCCCCATGGTTCAATACACAAATTAATACAAGTATTTGGGTATATAATTACAGATCTACTGTAAACAAATGTGTGTGTGTGTGTGTGTGTGTGTGTGTGTGTGTGTGTGTGTGTGTGTGTGTGTGTGTGTGTGTCTACTTGAAGGCTGTTTTGTAGTGTATGTGTACATAATGTATGTGTGTGTTTATTTCTACAATGTATGTGTGTATATATTCTACAGCATACAGCTGCATGGTGTGTGTGTGTGTGTGTGTGTGTGTGTGTGTGTGTGTGTGTGTGTGTGTGTGTGTGTGTGTGTGTGTGTTCCATGATGAGTGTGTGAGTCCACTGCAGACTGTCAGTAACACATCATCTTCCCAGGCCTGATGTCCATGATGACCCCCCTCCCTCCTAAAGAAACCCAAACACACCAACTCCTCTCTGGTACTTACTTATGCAACCTAAAGAAACCAGAAGCAGAAATGAGATCATTAATGAGGACCAATGGAGACAAACTCACACATTACATGAGGACATACAATATCAACACTGGCAATAGTCCCAGTGTGTGTGTGTGTGTGTGTGTGTGTGTGTGTGTGTGTGTGTGTGTGTGTGTGTACACACCTAAGGGTTTTTTCTGTGTGTGTGTGTGTGTGTGTGTGTGCGCGCTTGTATGTGTGTTTGTATGTGTGTGTGTGCACAGTAAGGCTGTTTGTATTGTGTGTGTGATTGTGTATGCTTATGTGTGTGTATGTGTACCCAGTAAGGCTGCAGTGTGAGAGTGTGTACCTGTGTTGGCTGTGTTGTACTGCAAGTCTGTATTCTAGACAGTGTGTGTATGTTTACCTGTGTGTGTGTGTGTATGTGTGTGTGTGTGTGTAAGGGTGCAAATTTAGTGTGAGTGAGTGTGTGTGTGTGTGTGTGTGTGTGTGTGTAGAGATGAGCAACAGATCCAGAAACAAGTGTACGTGTACACACACACACACACACACACACACACACACACACACACACACACACACACTCACTCACACAGACACTACACACAGTAAATATTATGTATGTGTGTCAGTCAAAGTCTTGCCTACATTAATGTATGTAGCCTATGCCATCTTCTGAGTGGCAGTGTGTGTGTTTGAATACGTGTGTGTGTATTAAAAATGGGACACAGTATTTTATCAGACAATCGGTACGCCCCCATGGTTCAATACACAAATTAATACAAGTATTTGGGTATATAATTACAGATCTACTGTAAACAAGTGTGTGTGTGTGTGTGTGTGTGTGTGTGTGTGTGTGTGTGTCTACTTTAAGGCTGTTTTGTAGTGTATGTGTACATAATGTATGTGTGTGTTTATTTCTACAATGTATGTGTGTATATATTCTACAGCTGCATGGTGTGTGTGTGTGTGTGTGTGTGTGTGTGTGTGTGTGTGTGTGTGTTCCATGATGAGTGTGTGAGTCCACTGCAGACTGTCAGTAACACATCATCTTCCCAGGCCTGATGGCCATGATGACCACCCTCCCTCCTAAAGAAAACCAAACACACCAACTCCTCTCTGGTACTTACCTTTGTAATCTAAAGAAACCAGAAGCAGAGAAGAGATCATTAATGAGGACCAATGGAGACAAACTCACACATTACATGAGGACATACAATATCAACACTGGCAATAGTCCCAGTGTGTGTGTGTGTGTGTGTGCAGGGCCGGCCCAAGCCCAAAGGGGGCCCTAAGCAGAATTTCATTTGGGGGCCCCCTCACCGCCACCACAGCCTTCTTTTTTGGTGTTGGGGGGGGGGGGGATGTTGACCCTGCCTCTGACTCACTCTCAAGAGATATTGAGATGGATTAACTATTGCTTGTTCTCCCTATCAACGACAACATATTGCTTGTTTCATTAATTGTTTAAATTCACCCAGTGTTCTTGTCATCATCTGAATTTTACACCATTTTTTTGAAAATACTGAAAAATATTAGACAACAAAAGTTTAGGATGCTATGGTTTTATACAACACTCACAATACATTTTATGTGAACATTATTGCTGATATCACAGACATTGGTAGGCTACTCTATGCAATAAGCAGCTTATGTTAACAGATATAGCCCTGATTCACTCACTATGTTTGCTATTTCAAGCATCAATAATAGGCCTAACCTATATCATCAGAGAAGAGTGATTCTTGCCATTCTTGACAATAAAGAGCTAGGTTTGAATTAAATGATTAGATAGTCCTACATTAAGATAGCTT
>JAODXP020000064.1:0-2500 GCA_027497455.2 Sardinella longiceps | reverse complement strand
ATAGCGGGTAGGCGATATAGAATTCTAAATTTCAAAACAAATGGGTTTAAATTTTCAATGGTCCCGTGGTCTATTAAACTGGGGATGGGGGTATTTATTTATAGGTATTTATTAGTCTATTAATGGGTATGGGTAATATGGGGTATTTACTAGACTATGTATGATCTACTATCAGCGGAAATGCATTAGTCTAGATATATGTTTTACATGTTGCCTCTGTTATGGATCACACTCATACCCAACACAAATTTCTCTATATTTGAGACAATAAAGGCTGATCTTATCTCATCTGAAGTAAACACACACACCGTGTTGTGGGGCCCATGTGGCTTAGGGCCCTGTGTGTGCCTAGAGAAAGCTTAGGGCCCTGTGTGTGCCTAGAGAAAGCTTAGGGCTGAATAAGTGCTTAAGTGAGTGCTACACTACTCATGTGGGAACAGCACTTTGTTTTGATGAGCAAACCCCTCATGAGGCAAACAGGGGGGCCTCTATGCAGACTGAAAGTGCGCCCAGAATTGCCCTCAATATCCCAAGATGACAATGCACATTGGACAATCTCAACATCATACACTGACACTCATACACACACCCAGCCAAAGACCAGCACATTCCCTTGCACAAAAAAGTTTACAAACTTATCCATCTCCATGCTGCTACTCTGCACCAGGCTGCACTTTTGCCTCATTGCACCTATTGCTGCAACTCAGGACTATTGCACTCCAGTAACATACCTCAGCTGACTTCATTCTGAAACACAGACAGTCTTGGAAATGTACTGTATGCTCACAGTGTCTTATGTTGTGTTGATTGTTGTTTATGTTACTGATATCTATTACTGCTACTGATACCTATTTATCATTTTTGATATCTTGATATCTATATGGACTTTGTGTCCTAGTGACGTCATATGTACAGTTATTGATGTCTTATGTACAGTTAGTTGTATGTCTAACTTAGTTTTGTTATTGCACATTTGGAGTTTGGAGAAACACAATTTCAGTCTTCTTGAAATGTACTTTTGCACAGTTTGATTGACAATAAAGTTCACTTTGACATTCACCCAATGCTTCCTCCTCCCATTTAGCTTGTGTTTGGTTTTATTAAATAATCCACTATGTAGGAGGCCTAATAATGATCCATTGCCAGATGAATCCATGCACTTGGTAGACTGTGTTTGGTTTTAGTGGCCTATGAGTAGCCTGGTCCAGATCACTAAATAGGTTTATGCATTTGAATTGTTCTATTTTCGTATGACTTTTTGAATAAAGACAAGATAATCAAATGAATAAGAGACATGCCTCTATATTGTATGGCTCACATGGAATTAAATTTTAAAATATGTGGCATTCATGGCTCAAAAAGGTTCCTGACCCCTGGTTTAGTAGAATAAAATGAGGGCAAAATGAGAGCCTTGGCTTAAGATGACTACATTTTACATCTGCTTCTGTTCTTGAAACATCCAGTAGACCTGCTTAGTCCTGTTTCTGTCACTCATTGCATTCACTTTAGGCATGATTATATTGATCAATAGGCTATTCATCACAATTATTTAACTTTTCGTTTGAAACAAATTAAGAATGTAGATTTCCTATCGTGTTCATGGAAAATTCCCTTTATGCCTATGGGGTGTGCATTTATAGCATATTTCAGTAGCCTAAATAACTGTAAAAGTCTTGAGGAGACTTGGGATATATTTTCTTTTATAAGAAGGGTATTTTAGCCTTACTTACGTCTCGAAGTGGAGGTGAGATTTCACGGTGTCGTTCTCATGCTGCTGTTTTCCCCGAGCCCTGATGTCAACTTCATATCCAGTGGGCTAATTATCCGATAACAAAAACGTAGTAGATGGTAGGCATGACAAGAAATTAAATTAATGATCGTTTGGTTAAATACAAACTTCGAAGAGAGAAGGAGCTAACTCAGTACGTCTTGAGATCACGAGGTCAGGCTTCTGTGCCTGTGTGCACACAGGGGCAAAGTTCTTGCCGCACCTGATTGCTTGTTTGTGCATTTACGAGCACTCATTCAATGTGAAAGCGCAAGTATTTGCCCTTTGAGAACTTAGAGGGCATAACTGACTTTGTGGTCAAAATGTAGTTATATTATATCACCTGAATACAGTATAGTGGTACAGTTAGGGCATAACTGTATTTGACCAAAATATATATTTATGAAGTAGGCCTATATTGTGTTGTCCATCATAAGCAGGTGAAATCAGTACAGAAAGTAGCACAAGAGCAACCTGGTTTAGTTTTGGCTCTCCTGTAAAGTTGGTGAAAGGTCACTTATGCCCTTTAGATGCTCAGCCCTCTATAATTTGTCAATAATTTGCTTGATTTAACGCAGTGGTTCGCCTTGACCCGCTGTTCTGGGACCAGTTTATCTGATGCAAGCAGAGGCTTTATGTGTTATCACTTCAGAATCAGCACATTAGAGGTAAAAGTTGCAGGAGAATTGACAATGAGAGGTTCTTAACCTTAGCAACATGTAACTGAACGAA
>JAODXP020000063.1:673056-679945 GCA_027497455.2 Sardinella longiceps | reverse complement strand
TGACCTTCTGCAGGTGACGTCACGTGTTCGCGTGCCCTAAGTGCTGGACGGCGGAAGTAAAGAATTTCCCATTGGGCGTCTAGCGTAGCACTGAGCGTAATTATATTTATCACAGTAATATTCGGGAGGAAAAGAAAAATGATAATCTCCTGTTGTGCCGTCGGTTGCTCAAATAGACAAGGCTACAAGCCAGGCGTTTTTTTCTACAGGATCCCCGAGAGAGATCGCGGCAATCAACCGCAAAGATTGGTAACGTCCTTTACTGTCAATGGTAATGTCCAGCTACTCAAGGCAATGCACTGCAGTGAGCATTTTTTACAGGGTAAGTTTTTATTTACATCTTATTTGGGCTACAACTTTATGGTATTATTTGACAAATGCGAAGTCTGGAAACTCAATTTTTTCACTCAGTTAGTATCGGGAATAAAAGATTTACCACAGACAACTCCTCAGAACAAGTTTGAAGCTAACGTAATGCTAACGCAAAAGTTAGCTATCTCCGCTGAGATCCAGGTTGTGGTTCAATCTAACCATCAATTTAACGTTGTCTGCCTGAGGGGTAGCCTATTCTCTATTCCTAATTTTAATTTTAAACAGATTTGTTGTATCATATGAAATGTCTGCAGTAGTTTTGCATGCAGGATAACGTCTATGTGTGTCTACATTGTCTGATTCGGTCAATTGCCATCCCATGTCAACATTTGTGCCAGATTTGATCTGTGGTCAGTGTTGCTGACTAACGTTAGATTGATAAGATCCTTACATATATGCTGAGATATTTATCTGACGTTGTCTAAGTCTCTCCTCATAACTCAAAATATTCTGTCCAAATGCCAGGCATTTATGTTGGTATCTGACGGTGTAAATTCAATGCAACATAACGTTAGCCTTGTTTGGCACTCAAACGCTTTGTGAGTGAAAACAGCTGATTTTGAGTACGTGGGCTTGATAGGCGTAATTATATTTATTTGGTCTAAGCGTGATGAATTGATTCTTGTTTGAAATTAATCTAATAAACATAATCATAGAAAATAATATACTTTAAAGTGTATGAATGTACAAATATATATACCATACGTTCATGAACATATATGTTGATAACTCGTTCTGGCTCCAACAGACAGTGACTGACTTTCTCTAATCTTTCTCCAGGCAAGAAGAGTGATGATTCCCTGTCTCCTAACTATGTACCCACAGTCTTTGCTCACACTAAGTCACCAGAGAAGAGGAAAGCTCTCGGAAATCTTGAGAAATTTCAACTCCAAGAAAACCTGAAGAAGAAGAGACAGGAAGACTCAAGATCGCAAGTAGCAAGAGCTGTTGTTCAGGATGTCATGGACTGTGAAGACCCGTCAGAAGTCAGTATGAGCAATGTGTGTGATGCAGTGTGCCAGACAGACCTATCATCAGAGGACATCTCTACACTGCTGGTTGAAAGCCAGCAGTTGTGTAAGGAAAACATTGAGCTGAATGAGAAGTGTGCGTCTTCAGATCTTTTTGATGAGGACACTTTCAAAACAGATGAGAAGGTGAAAGCCATAACTGGTCTCCCAAATTTGATGGTGTTAATGGCAGTGCTTAATCTGGTAAAACTATGTCTCAAAGATAAGCCACAATTGACCTGTTTCCAGCAACTAGTATTGACTTTAATGAGACTTAAAATTAACTTGCCAATTCAGTGTCTGTCTTATCTAGTTGGGGTACACAACTGTAGTGTTTCTAGAGTGTTTACAAATGTAATTAGTCATCTGAATGAGCAATTAGTGCCTGTATCTGTTGTGTGCCCTTTGTGAGAATATGTACAAGTGTCCTTACCTATGTGTTTTCGTAAAAGCTTTAAGAAATGTATGGCAATAATCAACTGTTTCGGGATCTTCACCGACAAACCGAAGGACCTGAAAGCTAGAGCACAGACGTACTCCCAGTACAAGTCACAACACCATGAAATACCTAATAGGCATTACACCACAGGGAGTGATTTTGTTCATCTCTAAGGGCTGGGGTGGCCGGACAACAGACCCTCAAATAGCTGCCAACAGTGGGTTCCTGGATAATCTTCTACCTGGGGACATGATCCTGGCTGACAGAGGCTTTACCATCAAAGATCAGGTTGGACTGTGTGCGAGAGTAGAAACACTGGCATTCACACGTGGCAAAAAAACAACTGAGTGCATTTGAAATAGAAGACACTAGGAGACTAGCAGCAGTCTGCATACATGTTGAGAGAGTAATTGGACTGACGAGATCTAAATACAGAATGTTGCAAGGGCCTGTGCCAATAACTCTTCTTCAAACCTCTGAAAACGGCTACACCTCTCTAGATAAAATCGCAAGAGTAGCATGTGCATTAACAAATCTCTGTCCCTCAGTGGTACCACGTGATTAGTCATTGAAACTGTATCTGTAATAATTATTTCCTGTGATGAACAATGTAGTAATAATCAATTTATTCAAAGTTGCAAAACATTTATTTTGCGCAAACATTTTCATGTACAGAGAAGTGATTTTGGGGAAGGAAGGAGGGATGTCTCTGTGTGTATGTGTTTGGAGTAGGGTGTGTTTGGGATGGGGTGGGTGAGGGGGTTGACAATGTCAAATAATATAACTTCTGTTGTCTATCTATTAAAACAACAACGATTTATTCTCTTCCTTTGTGTGCTTTGTAAGCCTACCACACTTATTTCTTGAGCATTCTTATATTTATGGGCAAGTAGGCAATGTTTCTTGGCCAACAACTCAGGCAGAATTCCGCCATTAAAAAGTACAGACCTAATAATTTCTTATAATTCCTATTGTGCATCTGCTATTGTAAATGGCACAAAAACAGTCAAATTAGACTTTTGTGATCATATTAGACTATTGTAATATGATCAATATTTATACCACATTTGAATTTTAACATTACAGTCGTAATCACTGTCAAATTGTTTGTCTATCTACATTATTCTGCAGCCAGCTTTCTTTTTTGGATGTCAGAAATTGTGCATGGTTTGAAATTTAACAAATCTCTGTTTATTTGATTGTTTTTAAAAGCTTTTATATTAAGCTTATGGAAGAATCGTGTAGCACCAAATTCTGGGCCCTATGCACAAGCAGTGGCCATGGGCCCCCCTCACCGCCTAGAATACAATAGCAGGCTGGGCACTCCCTCCTTTTGGGGCCCTGGTTACTCAGTCCCCCCTCCCCCCACTATAACGCCCCTGCCAAACCAAATCGTTTGGGTTGTTGACTTGGCAATTGAACGTCATCTAGCCACCACATTTAACCGAGAGTTTAGGCTAAAAAAAAAAAAAATTAACCGGGCTATCAAGCGAGACAAGTGGGGAAGCGGAACAAAAACGTGAAAAGTTTAATAGAGCACTGTTTACTGACAGTGAAAATGCGTGAAATTGACAGATTGATCAACTCGTATTCAGCTTTAGCTAGCTGCACTAGCACTACTACTGGGCTTGTAATAATGACAATGCTATCCATACACAAGATTGCCGAGAAGAGCAAGCTAGTTCGTACTTTGTTAATTGCATGAAGGTAAGACTCGTGGTTTTTATTTTGGAGCGGCTGGCTTTATGCTGTATGTTCATTGGTGTGTCATTTTTTGGGGGCAGTAGTTTAAAGCAAGGATTATCTTTATGGTCTATCAAAACAGCTCTTCAGCTAGCTGTTTTCCTTGCATCAAAGTTGTATTCTGTGAGTTGTGTGTGTCCGTCCCCGTGGGCCGCTTAGTGTCAGCTTTGGTTATATCAGTGAATGTAGGGATATTTTTCTAATCCAGCAAGATTAATTTTGTCTATATACCGCTTTCAATGGACACTCTCAAGGTGACACACCTCCACCGACAACAGAACAGACATAGACTGCAAAGACTTAGCGAAATCATCGGAGAAACACAACTTTGCCGGTCAGAATAGCGTTGCCCTCCATTAGCTCTGTGTTTACAATTTCGCACTTCCGCCGTCCAGCAAAAATCGTGACGTGATATTATGACGTCGCTGCAAATGGTCAATACCACACAGTCCTTTACATTCCCAACAGGGCACACTTCCTCTCTCGTCTTTCTAGCGTCTGTCAGACATAACGTCCAGTAATTAAAGGAGAAATTCAGTGTGAATCAGTCAATGGCCCTGTTTATTCAGGTACCTGAATACTGTCCTTAAGAAAAAGAACAAGAAAATGTAATGCTACATAGACCGAATAACAAACAAATGCTGTTATTACTAATGCTGAGTGAAGTAAATTGTTATGCCCCGTTCACTCAGTGTTAGTTGCTGGTTCCCTGCTCATACTGTTTTGTATCAAATTTTATTATTCTTTTTCCTACCTACAGCACTTGGTGAGTTTGAACAACAGGGCTATGTTTTCACACACACACACACATATTCTCACATTCACACAGGAGGTTTCACACACACAGAGAGAGATATTACACGCCACAAGTGATTCAGACATGACCCAAAAATGTGAGTTCAGCTCAGGCGAAAGTGGTTTACCCGACACGCAGCTGGCTGATGTGAGGGTGGGGCGAGGGCTGAACTTGGGGGGATGACACAGAATAAATTTGACCGTTTGTGTTGTTTTCTTTGTTACACGCAACCATTGATTTACAAAGGATAATAAAACAGAGATCAGAGCACACAATGTGAGAGACGAATGCAGAGCATCTATCCTGAGCCATGTTCATATTCTATTAATGATGCAAGTCTAACGATAGATCCAGAGCATTGACAAAACATGAAAGAACACATCACACAAGCTAGTTGGAGAAAACATGAGAGGTCAAAGGCATAAAGAGCTCTGATTATAATGCACCACTATGCCCATCAACATCTCAGAGACAGAGGGGGAGAAAGCAGTATGGAAAATCAAACCAAACACAGCAAGTGTAGCCAGAGTCATTCTCACTGGGGGGTATTCCAAGAAGGTGGTTAAGTGATAAGCCTGGCTAAGTTAACCTAGAGGAAGTCGTAAACCAGCTAATAGAGGAGCCTACAGGATTTATTTAGTTAAGAGAACAAGGAGTTGAGGTTCCTCTATTATGAGGTTTACCACAACTTCCAGCTTAACTTACCCAGGTTTGTCACTTAACTGCCTTCTTGGAATACCCCCCGGGTCTCGAACTTACCACCCCGTCAACTACAACAAACCCATGGCATGGGAGTCGAACGCTCTAACCACTGAGCTAAAAAGCCCAGACTTCCAGCTCAGTGGTTAGAAGCGTTCTTGAAGTGTAGGGGATGTGATGACTCACACGTACTGCCACCAGTTAGCCGAGCCAGTTGGCATCCGTTTTGGACAGGGCGTTAGAACGATGAAGTGATGTCATAGCTCATTGGAATTTCACCTCATCTGTGGCCCCTTGCAGCACATAAAATGTGTCTTTTGTCTGGTTTAGAGTTAATCTTTTCTCAAAACATTCAGACATTTCTACATAAAACGTGCGTATTGTTTTGGTTTAAGGTTGGCATTTTCTCAAAACATTCAGAGTTTTCTACAGTGTATTTATGTGTGTGTGTGTGTGTGTGTGTGTGTGTGTGTGTGTGTGTGTGTGTGTATTGGTGTCTCTGTGCTGGTACCTCACTTTTCTTTCTGTTTCTATCTGCATATATCTGTCACCTGCTTCTCTCTGTCTTTCACCCTGTCCTCTCTCTCTCTCTCTTCTTTCCTTCCTTTTTCTAACTCACATCTCTCTCTCTCTCTCTCTCTCTCTCTCTCTCTCTCTCTCTCTCTCTCTCTCTCTGTCTCGCTCTCAATTCTCCGTCCTTTTGGAAGTAATGGCAATTAATCAGGCATGAAATTGACAATTGTGAGACTTACTGGTGTCAAGAATTCAAAGACTGAGGCTTTTTCGCTCACACACACACACACACACACACACACACACACACACACACACACACACACACTGGGGAGTCAGCAGCAGCAGCACCACATGAAGGGGAGAAATAGGCCTTGGTACTTCAGAGTGAAGAAGCAGCCTTTAATACTTACTCTTAAGAGCAGAGAAAAAGGCCATCACAGCAAGAAAGACAGAATGAATGAATGAATGAGGCGAAGGAGAGTTTTCTCTCTCTCTCTTCTCTCTCTCTCTCTCTCTCTCTCTCTCTCTCTCTCTCGCTCTTCTCTCTCTCTTTCTTCACTCTCTCTCTCTCTCTCTCTCTCTCTCTCTCTCTCTCTCTCTCTCTCTCTCTCTCTCTCTCTCCTCTCGCCGCCTGTGACTTTTTCCTGCATTTATGAAACGGTCACGCTGTGCTTTAGTGTGTTTCTCTGTGTGTGTCCGTTCTACTCACGCACTCCTCGTACAAATCTCTCTTTAATACTGTAGTTTCTCATCACTGAAGATGTTTCTTGTGTATATAAATATGGCTTAAAAGGTTTCCTAGTCTGGCAACCCCAATTTTAGCTTTAGCTTAGCATAGGCACTGGAATGAAAAGTAGCCAGATAGCAACTCTGTGCAGAAGGCATGCACTGAGACCAAAATGCTTTTACCCACATTATGTAACTCCATATAAGAGGCCGAATAACCAGTTCTCATAACAAAGGTGGAATATCCCTTGAAAGCAGTAAAATATTTCTTTATATTTCTCCTCAATGACTGAATTTCATGTGAAGCAGACTGAGATAGAGAAACGGCAGCTAACGGAATCGATTAAGTTTTTTTTTTCCGATATGCCCTATTCTGTTAGTGTTAGCTGCCGTTTCGCAAACTCGGTCTATGTTCCACGAAATGTGATCATTGAGGAGGCTATCAGAACTCACACACACACAAACAGACAGACAGACATAAGCACACATAAAAACTTAAACACACGCAAATACACACACACACACACACACACACACACACACACACACACACACACACACACACACACACACACACAGACGTAAACA
>JAODXP020000063.1:650556-653056 GCA_027497455.2 Sardinella longiceps | reverse complement strand
AAAGAACAATAACATAGTTGAACTAAACACATGGACATCAAAAAATGACAAAAGCTGTTCACTTGGGATCTGGAGTCAGTATCTAAGGGCCTTGTCATTCGAACGCTGATGGAATAGTGACTACTCTACTCCAACTAATGCTAATAAACTCAGCCGATAATGTGAGATTGAAAACTCACTTCAGTAAGTCCCTAATAACATGTAATAAAACCTGATAATGTTGATGAGTTCAACCCGTTCAAGTTCAAGACCATGTCTGTGCCTATTGATACTTATCAGCCGATGTCATAGACGCTGGACAAACGTTCTATAAGCTCATCCAGCCATTTTGGGTCCCAGGCAGGGTACCACTGACCTATTAAAATGCATAGGTTTGAATAGCCACCAACTTGATTAGTAAAAAGTCATTCAAATAATTATGCACTCTGACAGCCCTGTTACATTGCACACACTGCCCACTATCAGCACTCACACTATAGGCAGTCGGTTGTTCTTTCACACTGCCGACGCGGGCTCGATCCGGGAGTTTACCAAGTATCTTGACGTTAGGGCCTACCATAGAAGTATTTTCATAGCAGAGCTGACTATTTGAACACATGAATGGTTTTGCATCTGCAATGAATTGTGATACCTAACGTTAGCCTGCAGGGTAGCATGGTATAACCGAAGGTAAGATGTGTTGGGGTGGTGACTAATGTAACGTTATGCATGGAACTCAAGCAAAGCTCTGGCCTACATAGTGAGGCAACCTCAGCAGTCCTGTGCAATGGATTTAGCAGTTTACACAGAAGGGTAGGGTTCCCTGTTTTTACTGCCACGTCACCTTCTCTGCAGTTCTGATGACCCTCTGCATCCTCTTGTCTCTCAAAATAACAAAACTCCCAATAATGTAACTACGGAGCATTTCCCAATAATGTAAAAATCGGAATACTGGAAATGTAATGTAACATTTTATTACACTGATCAGCATGCCGATGTATCTGGGAAATGCAGGCCAGCTATTCACATTATCAGGAACTGTCTCGATTACAGTTATCACGATTGTTGACTTACACTGTTTTAGGGACTGTAATCCGCAGGGATCGTTTGTATTACGTATTAGCCTCGGGCTAGTTACTGGTACATTGCATTACGGGTAATGTGAGGTTACATTATCAGGTTGCTACGAGGCCTTATCATTCTCAAAGCTCACTGGAACTAGCCTGCAGGCAGCTCTGCTGTTTGACCCTCTCTAGACTGCACTTCTTCGCGTGGGCTACTAGCCACACACATGCCGGAGGAGCGTTGTTGTGTGAGGTCTGCCATCTTGTAGCAAGTAAACCGGCGCCATTGCTCTGGACTGTCAACAAAGCCTTTTTGGCAACATGCGCAGTCAATGACAGCTTACAGCAAAGACCATGGAACACTCTGACATTATCAAGTAGTAGTGAATCTCGTAAATCACGGTATTTTATGGTGTGCTATCACGTTATCCCTATGGACAGATTGGTGATCTGGGTAGCTCAATAATGGCGCCTGCTTACTTCTGGTAGTTTCTTCGGATTCGTCTATTGGTAAACACATCCTGAGTGCTACTAGCTTCTTCTTCTTCTTCTTCTTCTTCTTCTTCTTCTTCTTCTTCTTCTTCTCTCTCTCTCTCTCTCTCTCTCTCTCTCTCTCTCTCTCGATCTAGCCTTAAAAGAATACAACAATTTCTTCTTTTTTCTACTCTTGATCTGGTACTAGCTTAACAAGCCAGACTATCACATAAAAGATATAGTCTAGCCATGAGTGATAGACCCTTGGGTAAGACGGCTAAAACCTCAGCGCAACTAACACGCCAATGCAAACAATGCTAAGCCTGTCCAATGGCTCCCTATCCAGACAGAAACGGCTAAACACCATTACGTCTGAATACAACCTAGATCGTTGCGTTTGGATTTAAACAGCTCAGACACCACCGAAGTCTGAGTACAACTTATGGCTGATGGCTAGACGTACTGGCTGAGTAAATTCAATTTGCTTCCGCTAGAGTACTGTATGTCTAGCTTTCTAGGCTAGAGTGCTACTAGACAAAGGGGTCTTTGGTCGGTCCTTGGTATTTTTTGCCCTCAACGGTGCCTTCCAGACAGCGCTGCCTTCAAGGCACTACTCCACTCAGTTTAGGGTTAGGATGAGGGTTGAGGGGGTTAGGGTTAGGAATAGGGTAAAGGTAGTGCCTTTTAGGCTGTGCTGCCTGGAAGGTGCCATTGGGGTCAAAAAACACCATTGAGCTCTTTGGTCTTTTTTCCCTCAAAACCTTCCAGGCCGCTTTTAAGGCCCTACTCCCTCAAATCTAGGGTTAGGATGGAGACGAAGGATGTTAGGTGTAGGGTTAGGATGGAGATGAAGTATGTTAGGTGTAGGGTTAGGATGGAGATGAAGGATGGTAGGTGTAGGGTTAGGATGGAGACGAAGGATGGTAGGTGTAGGGTTAGGCTTAACGTCGTGCCTTTCAGACAGCGCTGCCTTGTAGGGGTCT
>JAODXP020000063.1:645556-648056 GCA_027497455.2 Sardinella longiceps | reverse complement strand
TGCGACGGCCCTGAGCTAGTGAATAGATCCTTGACTGTGCTGGAGCTAAATATGATAAAGAGCATAAGCGCTAGGCGGCGCTAACTTGGTTATTCATTCATGAGCTGCTAAAGTGCCTGTGTATCAGTTTACGTAAAAGAAGTGTATCTGTCAAAGCAACAAGCTGGAGTTCTTCCAGTCATACCGTAGGTTAGCCCTGTTGTTCAAGGTCACTTAGAGCTAAAAGAACTAGACCAGAGGTTCTCTGATTGGTTGTAGCCGTCGTACCCAAGGGTCTATCACTCGTGGTCAGACAATACATTTATATTCTGGCTGGTCAGGCTAGAACTGCCAGCTAACGCTAACGCTAACTGAACTGGGCTCAGTATACCGGTATTGGTCAAATGAAAGTCAATTAGCATTAGCGACTAGTTTGATATGCACAGTTTCTGTTAATGTTTTAATTAATTACATTTGTGCACCAAATTTTATTTTAATTGTGGATATGAATGCTAGTTGAAATCAAACAATTAAAAGCCAATTAAGGATGGAATGAGTTCAGATGCTGCACATGAACCCAGACTAATAAGAACATAGCGTTTACATTTTGATTGTATTAATAAAAACAACACAAGTCAACAAAATAGTATAATTTGATTGAGTTGTCTGTCAACGTGTTTGTTTGGGTGCAAGAGTGTTTGTGAACATATGTGTGTGTGAGTGAGTGAGACACACCCAATTAGTTTGACATGTGATTCTATTTGATGTGCAATATCAGTTTGATATTCACATCAGGTATGAAACCACCTGGTGCACATACACACACACACACACACACACACACACACACACACACACACACACACACACACACACACACACGTACAATATCACACAAACGCCATCTGTGCCACACTAATGCCTAGTGCATACGCAGTTAGCTGGTCTTTAAAAGATTTAGCGGTGTGTCTGTGGAGGTTGGTTGGCAGTTGGTGTGTGTGTGTGTGTGTGTGTGTGTGTGTGTGTGTGTGTGTCCTCGTCCTCCATGCTATGACACACGTAATTGTTGTCTACCGAGGCAAGACTGTGACGGCACAAGCCCACTCTTGGCGCGGCCTCCATATATCTCAGGCCCATATGTGCTCCATGCCATACATTACATTATGGGGAGTGCCACCTTGACAAGGTCACTAAGATGAACCAGAGAAAATCTCCTACGCTACGCTATACAGTATGTCTCTCCATCCTTTTCCATCTCTCTCTCTCTCTCTCTCTCTCTCTCTCACACACACACACTCTCTCTCTCTCTCTCTCTCTCTCTCTCTCTCTCTCTCACACACACACACACACACACACTCACTCTACACACACTCACACACACACACACACACACACACACACACACACACACACACACACGCACACATAACAGACACATGTCTCTCCATCCCTTTTCAACCCCCCTCCCCACACACACACACACACTCTCTCTCTCCCTTGCTCTCTCTCTCTCTCTCTCTCTCTCTCACACACACACACACACACACACACACAGACTTATACACTGGCATATTGATGAGGAACTAGGAGATGCAGAGTGTTCCCACAGCTCCACCATGTTCCTGGCTCTTAAGTGTGTATGTGTGTGTGTGTGTGTGCGTGTGTGAGAGGGCGTGTGGAGTTCACAGTCTCATACGCTAGACAGGACAGCTTGAATGACCGCTCACTGGAGAGGTGAGGGAAAGGGCACTGGGGATGGAGGAAGAGGAGGAGGAGGAGGAAGAGGAAGAAGAGGGAGAGGAGAGGTTTAAGAAGAAGAAGAGGAGATGGAAGAAGAGGAGGAAGAGGAAGAAGAAGATGAGGAAGAAAAGTAGTAGGAAGAGAGGTTAAGGAAGAAGAGGAGGAGGTGGAGGAAGAGGAAGAAGATGAGGAGGAAGATGAAGAGGAAGAAGAGACGGAGGAAGAAGAAGATGAGGAAGAAAATTAGTAGGAAGAGAGGTTTAGGAAGAAGAAGAGGAGGTGGAGGAAGAGGATGGAGGAGGAAGGCAAGGAAGATGAGGAAGAGAAAGAAGAGGACATGGAAGAAGAGGAGGAGGAAGAAGAAGAGAAGGAAGAGATGTTCCTGGCTCTTCAGTGTGTGTGTGTGTGTGTGTGTGTGTGTGTGTGTGTGTGTGAGGGCGTGTGGAGTTCACAGTCTCATGTGCTAGACAGGACAGCTTGAATGACCGCTCACTGGAGAGGTGAGAAAGAGGCCACTGAGGATGGAGGAGGAGGAGGAAGAGGAAGATGAGGAGGAGGTGGAAGAGGAAGAAAAGGACATGGAAGAAGAGGAGGAGGAAGAAGAAGGAAGAGATTTAGGAGGAGGAAGATGAGGAGGAGGAGGAGGAGGAAGAGGAGATGGATGAAGAGGAGGAGGAAGAAGAAGAGAAGGAAGAGATTTATTTAGGAGGATGAAGAGGCGAAGTAGAGGAGGAAGATGCGCGGAAGAAGATGAGGAAGAGATTTAGGAGGGGGAAGAGGA
>JAODXP020000063.1:638056-640556 GCA_027497455.2 Sardinella longiceps | reverse complement strand
ACCTTGAACCTAAACATGAATACTCACCTTGCGCTAATTACATAGATTATGGTCACAGTGTAGCCTTGGTTTTGAACTCTATAATTGCACACTGTGAACTAATTACATAAATTATCTTTGAACTCACAGCACAGCCTGCCTGGGTTTTGAACCCTAAAGCTGCAGAACATGCACAAATGCACTGGATTATATGTGTAGTCTGTAGTATGGACGTCAGAGCTTGTTATGACAGCTGTGGTAGTACGCAAGATCTGATATCATCAAGTATTTAAGAGTCCAGCAGCACTGCCTTAAAGGCATCCCCCAAGTCTAGGATAAGGACAAAGTTAAGGGGGTTAAATTTAGGGTTAGGGTTAAGGTAGTGGCTTTCAGACAGTACTGTCTGGGAGGTGCCTGTGCCATTGAGGGCAAAATAAAACACCATGTTGATAGCATACATGCAGTACGTGCTCAGTCATAACACCTCACCATATGACTACTCAGTGCTGTCATAGCAATTTGTCAGTAATGCTTGCCAGGGGTTGTTTCTTTATTGGGTTATTCCTTAATTAGTCTGGTTGCCTTTTTCATTTCTGTCTTGGATGCATAGAGGATGTGCCCTTGACAAGTCAAAAGGCCATTAAATAAATAGATAGGAGGAGGACCTGGAGGAAAGTGGCTGTGTGTGTGTGTGTGTGTGTGTGTGTGTGTGTGTGTGAGAGAGAGTTTATGTTTGTGTGTGTGTGTGTGTATGTGCGCATGTGTGTGTGTGTGTGTGTGTGTATGTGCGCACGTGTGCACGTGTGTGTGTGTGTGTGCGTGTGAGAGAGAGAGAGAGAGAGTTTATGCTTGTGTGTGTGTGTGTGTGTGTGTGTGTGTGTGTATGTGCGCACGTGTGTGTGTGTGTGTGTGTGAGAGAGAGAGAGAGAGTTTGTGTGTGTGTGTGTGTGTGTATGTGCGCACGTGTGTGTGTGTGTGTGTGTGTGAGAGAGAGAGAGTTTATGCTTGTGTGTGTGTGTATGTGCGCACGTGTGTGTGTGTGTGTGAGAGAGAGAGAGAGTTTATGCTTGTGTGTGTGTGTGTGTGTGTGTGTGTGTATGTGCGCACGTGTGTGTGTGTGCCTTCTGACCTTGCCTGTCTGATTTGGCTGCTCTATGCTCTGTAGTTACCCCCAGTCTGGTTTATATTTACTTTATTATTTGCTGGCTTAAGGAGCTCAAATTTCTCCACCACAATAAAAAAAAGTACTATTTTTTTCAGAAGAATGAATTCAACCCTTTTTGGATTTATTTATGCATTCAACCAAATATTGAGAATTCTTTGATTGGTTAGTTTACACTGTAAACATAGACACATTTGGTGAACATTTTACATAATGAACATTTTATTGCCACAAGCATTTTCAGTTTTTCTATTTACATATTTAAGTAGATTTTTACCCAAAGTAAATACATTGCAGATGAATTGAAAAGTTTTCAAAAGTCATCAAAATGCAACTTTTAGCATTTGAGATACTTTTTTATGTTTTCCTCCCCATTTATGTATTTAGTTGAGCTAAAAACTACCAATTTGTTATTCTCACTATGGATAACTAATGGCAAATTCTGAATAACCTCAAAACACTTTGCATAACAGTTTGAAACTGTAGCTGAATTCTAAAAAGCTCTAAAACGTCAGAAAACTCTGTTAAACTAAGGAATAACAGTAAACTAAGGATAAATGGTCATCCACTAACATATAACATCACTCTGTTGTTGCCCCTTAAAGGCCTCAACACAAATTGTAGAGGCAAAAATGTACTTCCTACTTTCTATTCCATTGTTTTCAATACAAGAGGCCGTGCACACCAGCACCAAACTCTCCCGCCGCTTCCTGTTCATGAGAGTCAATAGATAGGCTATTGTCGAATTCTAAAGTGCTCTGCAGTGCTTTTGGAACTGGTGTGTGAAGGCTTTAAGAGTGACTAATTGTAAGATATTCTACTAGTATGATGCATTTACAGAATAGTTGTGGTCCTGAGATAATGACATGGTGGAGGGCCAGGGTTGAGTGTCATCAACTCAGTTGTTCCCAGTTAAATTGCAATGGTGTTTAGAGGTCAAAAAGCCCCTTCACCAAAGAGCCCAAATGCACTCAGGCAGAGAGAGGAGTTAAAGAAGTCTTTCACTATACTAGTTCACCCAATCGGATCGCTTGATAGTGAGTGCTGGATATAAATTGGTTTGGCCTGGCAGCTAGCCGTGGTCCTATTGGATGCCATCAATAGAGATCGTGTGCATGTGATGTCCGCTGGCATCCCCTATGGATAAGGGGGAGTTACTGTAACTAGTTTTACTAAAGAAATGGCGGAGATAGGGGAAGAGGAGAAGGGAAGCTTTGAAACGGCAGGACGTGATGTTGGCAGTGGGGTTAAATCTCCTACAAATGGAAGTGGATAGTGTGATGGCTGTCAATCAATCCTTTTAGGTCGTCCTAAACTACGTTGAATAAAACAACATTTAGACATGAGATGTCACACTTT
>JAODXP020000063.1:630556-633056 GCA_027497455.2 Sardinella longiceps | reverse complement strand
ACACACACACACACACACACAGACACACACACACACACACACACACACACACACACACACACACACACACACACACACACACACCTGAAGATCAGTAATACCCTGCAGATAGGCACCAGTCACCCCGCTGTGCATGTCCTTCATTACGGATGTTCAGAATGAACGGAAATTAGCATCGCATGCCACAGCCTTGAAATAGATTACTTGTTTTACATATTTTTCCCATTTAGTCGAAAATTGTGTTTTCATAAACCGAATAAATGTTGTTTGATCCTCTTGCCCCCGTGGTCTTTAGACTTTTGTAATGTCCTAATTATTAACTCGCTTCATTTTTTTTTTTTATTATTTATTTATTTGAATAAAACAGTGACGATTCTAGAACAGTGTAATGATTCTCTTAATGGAACGTTCAGTCAGATGGCCATACCTCTTGTCCACCTCCACGAACCAGTTACTGGTTCTGGACTGGTACTTGTGCCAGTTCGGTTCTGGTGCTACCTGTCGATTATCCTAGAACCAGTTCGCTTGTCCACCGGCTGGAAAGCCAGAACTAGTACCACGTTGCTACGTCAGTGCACAAACCTGTTGTCATGAAAGCTGAGGTAAAAGTTCTGCAGGAAGACTCAGTATTTGTCCAGTTTGTTAACCTAATCTTGCACACTGAGTCAACAAGTAGTAATGAGATGAAGCGAAAGTTCATCTGGAAAAAGTCAGTATTTGTCCATTCTTTTAACTAGCCAATCATAGCTAATATCCAATCACCCCTTCTGTCCAATCAGAGGCCTTGCAGCTTTCTCTTTCTGCTACCTAGAGTATGCCGACTTTGATGTCGCTCCGTAGTTGGCAGATATACATTTAGTTGACCTTTTCCCTCAAATAAAATGTTTTCACAAAGTTCGTGAGAAGTTGTACATGTACAATCTAAAAATCATGTTATTTTAACCTAAGAATATGTGTGCTGCGATTTTGAAGGTGTCTGCCAGCAAACTATCTATTCTACGCTCAAAGCGTTACCAAGCTAAGCGAACTTTCAGCACCTGACGTAGCTGGTTCTTGTTTCTGGGTCTAGCTTTCAGTTGGTGCTGAGTATGAGCCTGTTTTCTAGAGCTAGAGCCAGGTGTATTAGTGTGTGTGTGTGTGTGTGTGTGTGTGTGTGTGTGTGTGTGTGTGTGTGTGTGTGTGTGTGTAACCCGTTTTCCAGAGCTAGAGCCAGGTTTATTTGTGTGGAAAACCAAAGAACAGGTTTGAGATTTGGTACTGGTTCTGAACCAGCACTGGAACCACAGCCCCAGCATACAGTGCAGCACACACTACTGCTTCCCACAATTAATTAATTAGCTGCAGGTGCTATACTTGAGTGATTAAGCCCCATATTCTACTCCCCAGTATGCAGCATGGTATGCAAGCAGCAGAAAATGGCCTACTGACCACATTACCAGAACCTCATTAAATTATTGACTGCAGGTGCACTACCTGACTGTACTGCATGCTACACGCTGCTGTCTGCAGAGATCAGTATACGTGCAGTATGTAGTAGTCAAGTAGTAGGCATTTTCGGAAATGGCCAATGATTTATTAAATGTAAACATCCTATACATCAATCAGCTTCCAGTTACTGTGTGATGGTTCATTGTACAACAGAGCCCGCTGGGATTCTGTAGACCTTATCATATCATTATTACACATGTGAAATGTATTATGCACTCTGATCTGAGTTCAGCAAAAGTAGCCAATATTTGAGTTTTACTGATTAAATATATGTTCACAGTTAGGACACAGTTGGTTTTTGCTTATTAACTCTAAATGTATTCATATTTGACTTCTATAATTGTGACTTCTATAACTGTGTTAGTGGAAAGTCATCAAGAGTAACTCAATTTTGATAAAATTGTCACTTTGACCTTTAGGTTCTCAATCAACGCTATGTTTTTTTAATATTGTTTTTTTTTCCCCTTCCTTTTTCTCCTTACCTTGTAGAGGTGTGTGTGTACAGGTATGTGTCTGTGTGTTTGTGTGTCTGTTATATCATCAATTACTTAACATTTTATCAGTGAATGTATTCATTTTTATGTGTATATTTCTATTTACTTATGTGAGTGTTTGTGTGTGTGTGTGTGTGTGTGTGTGTGTGTGTGTGTGTGTGTGTGTGTGTGTGTGTGTGTCTGTTACATCATCAATTACTTATACAAAAATTCCATCAGTGAATGTATTTATTTTTATGCGTATATTTACTGTATGTTTACTGTGTGTGCGTGCATGTGTGTGTATGTGTTTGTGTGTGTGCATGGGGGTTTGTACGTGAGTGTGTGTGTGTGTCAGTGCGTGTGTGTGTGTGTGCGTGTGTGTGTGTGTGTGTGTGTGTGTGTGTGTGTGTGTGTGTGTATGTGTGTGTGTTTATCACAAGTATTTCTAATAGCATCTAAGCAGAGTGCAGTGGGGAGCAGGCAGGCAGGGCATATTGTGACAGGATCCCAGCCGTGGAGGAGCTCCCTAAGGCCTT
>JAODXP020000063.1:618056-620556 GCA_027497455.2 Sardinella longiceps | reverse complement strand
GTGTGGGGTGGGGGTGGGGGGTTGGGGGGGTTGTTCGTGTGTGTTTATGCAACAACTTTACATTTCATAACTTGTGCTCAGAGCAAAGCACACATGCCTCTTAAGTACATGGTGTGTGTGTGTGTGTGTAGTATGCATATGTATTTGTGTTACAACTTCAAATAAGAGCAGAGCACACAAGCCTTTTAAGTATGGTACGGTGTGTGTGTGTGTGTGTGTGTGTGTGTGTGTGTGTGTGTGTGTGTGTGTGTGTGTTTGTATGCCTCACAGGTATGTTTTAATCCCCTGTGGTCCTCTGCCAAGGAGCAGCTCCCCATCCCCCATATCATAGCCGTTGACCATAAGGGACAGAGCCCTCTATGTAGTAGCCCCTACACTCTGGAACAGTCTACCACCCCACATACAGTGAGCCATTCCCCCACACTGATATGTCTTTCAATAAGCACCTCAATACATAGGCTACATGTTCACTGAGGCCTACATCAGGGCAATGCTTGAATTACGTCTGACGGCCGATTCACACAAAATTTCGATTTCATTTAGAATACATGTTAACAGGTTAGGTCATTCAGACTGCACGTGTGTTCTGCACGGCTCCTGTCCGGTTTCTGAGCGGTGAACCGCGCAGCTCCCGTGCTGCTTTTTGGAAATAGAAACAAGTTCTATTTTTCAAAGCGTTTTCGGCGCGGTAAGAGGGACTTGCGCGGTGTCCATAGATTTTCAATGCAGAGCTCGGGCAGCCGGTTCGCGCAGAACACCGCAGAAACAATTTCTTGTGTGAATGCACAAGCCCACAGGCACCGCTCATGGACCGCCCGGCTCCCGCACCGCAAACGTGCATTTTGTGTGTGACTCAGGACTGAGGAAGAGCTGAATATTGTCTGTCAATAATTCGCGTTATTCACCTGGCGGCCATTTTGACGTAATTTGACGCTTGAAGTGTACGAAAGTACGATAGAGGTGTACGGAAGTAAACAGTTACACCGAAGTGCCTGCTCTTTGGGAAACGGTGGAAAGTCTGCCCACGGTATGATTTTTTCCTCTTTGAGGATGTGCATTTCGGCACACAACAGTGAGGCGCCATGACAGCTGGCTGTGTAGCAACGGTGTAGCCGAGTGTACCCCTGAAGTGTACCCCTCAACGTCTTTAGAACGTTCCGGGTGAATAAGGCGAATAGGCCTACATAACTTAGTTGCAGTATAGTTAGTTGCCAATGGGAAATTGCATTGTAACCAACATAGTTACTTAACTTAGTTAGCAGCTATGTTTTTGTTACTTCCGCCAAGGAGGGTATGTTTTGCCCGGCGTGTGTGTGTGCGTCTGTGTGTCTGTCTGTGTACAACATAACTCGAAAAGTACTGCATGGATTCGGATTAAATTTTCGGACAACGTGTGTACTGGGACGAGGAAGAAGTGATTCGATTTTGGTGGCGATCGGTGACCCAGAACACCATCTGTGACCACATTGTCTTGGCGGAGGTCTGCGCTCTCTGAGCGTTTTTCTAGTTGTCTATAGTTTGACCTCCCGCAATGTACACTGGGTATCTGAGTCCTACCCCAGTTGGCCTGCAGGGGGAGCAGAGGAGCACTACTGTAACTGTGAGGTCAGACCTACAGTACTGTATAATGGCATGTCTTATGGTGCTAATGGCAAAGATGTAACATATTATTCAAATGCTCTTGTAAGTCTGGATCTGAGAGGCTGAATTAAGCTATAGCATTTTGCTTTATGGCATTTTCTGTGCATATGTGTAGATGTACTGATTCATCTTTATTTGTCATTTTGGGCTTCTTTGTAGGCATACGGGGGCGTTTTGTGCGGTGTTAAATTAGTTTGCTTGTGTGACATGGCGTGTGTGTGTGTGTGTGTGTGTGTGTCAGTGTGTGTGCCTGTGTCTGTGTGCGTGTATACGTGTGTGTGTGTGTGTGAGACATAGAAAGAGAGCGAGAGAGAGAGAGAGAGATAGAGAGAGAGAGAGGAGTGTATGTGAGTTTGTGTTGTGTCTGTGCACTTGTGAGTGAGGGAGACTGTTTTGTCTGTGTGTGTGTGTGTGTGTGTGTGTGTGTGTGTGTGTGTTTGTTTATGTCAGTATGTGGGTAGTTAGATCAGCTGGCGTTTGTGTCGCTGACAGGAAGACAAATGAGTTCCTATGAGGTGAGAGAGGAAAGCTGAACACTGTGGTGGAAACATGGACAGCCTCTCTCTCTGGACCTGAGGAGAAAATACTCATTTCCCTGCTACTAATTATGTTCCTGTCGCCACAAGGATGTCATCTTGCTGTGTGTGTGTGTGTGTGTGTGTGTGTGTGTGTGTGTGTGTGTGTGTGTGTGTGTGTGTGTGTCTGTGTCTGTGTGTGTGTGTGTGTGTGTGTGTGTGTGTGTGTGTGTGTGTCAGTGTATGTGTGTGTGAAAGTAAGAGAGAGAGAGTAGGCCTGCATGTATTTGTGTTCATGCATTTGTGCCTGTGTGTTTGTGTGTGTGTGTGTGTGTGTGTGTGTG
>JAODXP020000063.1:603056-613056 GCA_027497455.2 Sardinella longiceps | reverse complement strand
GCTTTTATCTGACAGGGGACAACCGCTGGAGCTCGGAAATGTCCAACTTTAGAGGAAATTGTTTTATTTAATGACCTCAAATCCCTAAAAGCCTTGCACTGTGCTTTATATGGATCTAACGCTGCCAAAAGAGATAGCAGTTCCTCTCATCAGTGGCAGTGGAAATGGGTCGGAGTGTTCAGTTCTTAACTCTAACTTTCCACTCCTGCAACAGCAGGCCAGTGTGGAGTTACAGTGTCGAGAGATTGAGGAGCTTTGGGGGAAGTATTAATGTTGACTAAATGCGTTTTTAGTTTATTTCAGCCAATGGGAGAGGGTGAATTCAAATGTCCACCCTATGCCTTTTCCTGCAACCTTCCTGCAACAGCAGTCCAATGGGGACTTGGAGAGTTGAGAGATTGAGGAGCATTGCTAATGTGGACTAAATGCATCGTTAGTTCATGGAGCCACTGGGAAAAGGGTGAATCCTAATGTTCACCCTAAACTTGAACCCTCCTGCAATAGTAGTCCAGTATGGAGTTGGAGAGTCGAGTGATTGAGGAGCTTTAGGGACCATTGCTAATATGGACTAAATGCATCGTTAGTTCATGGACCCAATGGGAAAAGGGTGAATCCTAATGTCCACCCTATACCTTCAACTTCAACCCTCCAGTAACAGGAGTCTAGTCTACACAACAATTTTACAATGGGAATCTTAATTTGCCCAGAAGTCCATTTTATTCTGTTGCAAAAACAAGGAAATTGAAGATAATTACATTTAAATGCAATGTTGCACTCTCTCTCTCTCTCTCTCTCTCTCTCTCTCTCTCTCTCTCACACATCATCATCATCATCATCTCTCTCTCTCTCTCACACACACACACACACACACATATGCATAATGGATTCCCTTGTTGAGCCCATTTGTACTCTCATCATAAACTTTCTAGGAAAAGGCGGTGAGCGACTAAATATTTTAAATTCTAGACATGCACGCTAAGGCTCCAATCCCTGGGTAAAATCTGCCAAAAGTGTTTGATGTCTCAATCGTCGGTTTTGTGTCCGAACGTGAAAATCTGCATTCAGAGAAGAGGCTATTGAACATCGGTGACTAATTCCCCCCATGTTATTGTCAGCTATGACAAGGGTTTATCTTTTCATCCACCCCCAGTCAAAATCTCCCATCATCCCCCCATGAGTCATCAGCACCATTGGCAGGGGTGTATCCACGCAGTCGTCCGTACCACAGAAGAAATCCTGTCATGCCAATCACTCTCAAATGGCAAATCACAAGCCCTATTGTTCTCTGTGTCAATCAGCCCTAAAGAAGAGGACAATAGTTAGCAGAGATTTGGGAGAGTGTTAAACAGATTTGGACTCCCTCCCTCACACACACACCCACTAAGGCAAAAACTTTTCTTTTTGTTAACGTGCTATTAATTAATCAGACATACAAAACATTATTGTTGAGAAATAATTACCCCATATTGATGTGCTTGTTATCTTGTTGTGTCTCTGACAGTTGTTTCACATAGTCTATAGTGAAAGTACACGTTTTAATCTGAACATAAACCTACCTGCTGTGTGTTGCCATATTGAGAAATGCATGCAAACAATATCCTACCAATATAAAAAAAAAATAATTGCTGTAGTTGATGCATGGCATAATCAGGTTATTTATTTATTTAACCACCTACACATCAAGCCAAATAGCGCACACACACACACACACACACACACACACACACACACACACACACACACACACACACACACACACACACACACACACACACACACACAGCCCACTGCTGTGTTTGTCGGTATGGACAGACCTTATTAATGTCTAATTTCCCTCTCCATCAAGCACTAATGAGGCACGACATCATTTCCTGCTACTGAGCATTAAATGTTTATCAACCTTGTGGCATCACGGAGTTCAGTTCATGCATGTTCCATTTACAAAAGAGAACACACACACACACACACACACACACACACACACACACACACACACACACACACACACGCACACACACACACACACACACACACACACATGCAAACACACACACACATACACATACACGCACACACACACACACACACACACACACAGGTATTGCTTCCTGCTGTGTACCGTATACACACTATCTGTCATATTGTTTTCACCATTCATAGCCATGACTAAGCTTGACTTGTCAGCCGTGGGAAGATCACACAGATGGCAGCTAAAGTGATGCTTCCGAGGTGCAGATTCTTGAGACGTGGGCGATATGGTTTCTTGTTTCAACAGAACCCCCCTCCTGCCTGAATGGGTGTGAGTCGTGCCATACCTCTGCTCCATGAATGCCAGCTGCTTTCATGCCGGTAATTCTTATTTACACTCGAGGAGAGGCAATATTGGCCCATTTTGCAGATGTTAAAATGATGCGGATGTTAAAGGATTTATCCGGAGTCAATCAACACATAGCCCCGATGTTTTACAGTGCTAGGATCTATTTATAGCCATGACAATGACTGCATTTCGTGCAACGTAGGACGAGATGGCGAAACGGCAGCTAACGGTAACAGAGGCTGGCATATCACTATGTAACAGCAGGGCTACATGTTGATTCACTCTTGATTATTGCCTTACTGTTAATGCCCCTCACAAGTCATTAGGTTAGAGGCACTGTATCATATGCTCTCAGTTGGATCTCAGTTGGAACTATGGAGGTGTGACTCCTCACTGCTTGTGACCCTATAGCATAATGCATTATTAAGACAGTGATGTCTCTGAAAAAATATATAATATACCAACTTGAAATGACAAGCACTTTGGATCAACTCTGTAGTAAGAAATGTGCTATATAAATAAAGTGACTTGACTTGACTCGGTAACACAAGCACTACTCGTTACATGGGCTGCAACTTAACTTTTCAAATTCAAATTCAAATATTCTGACTGGACAACAACTGTCAGTGATATCGTTGTTTAAGATGAACATGATTCATTATATCAGGGCCATTTTATGATTATTTTGGATACATTTCTTGCAAGCCGTTCCTGTGTAATAAGCGTGTTACAGATATATAGTAAAGGTATTATAAGCACATTCATAAGGTTTTATAAACACATAATAGTTTCAATCTGTCAGGCTGCATTAGACATGCATTGCATTGGTCCAGCCTTCCATTGGCAGCACACAGATGAAGTCATCTCTGCAAATCCCACGGGGAAAATTGAACTGAGCAGGTTAGAGTTCCTGGTACTTCTGATTGGCTAGATTATCACTTTGCCATTTCCTGAAACACAATTTGTTATCTGTCAGGACTCTGAAAATGGAAAACTGATTGCGATGCAAATTCAATTTCAGGTTTGTGAACCTTTCTCCTCACCGTCGGAACCCTGCTGCGGGAGAATCACCGTAGCAACGTGACATCCCAGAAAAAATGGCAAGTCTGGCCTTTAACGGCGTTGGAAAAGAAAACACGAGGATGGCAGGGCTTGTGCTGACAGTCAAGTTATCTGAATGACTTTATGAAGAAAAAAGTGAGAGTCTAAAGCTTGGTTATGATGCAAAGGTTAGACGTGAAAGGTTAAAGGTGATTTTATTAACTGACACCTCTGACATCCAAACCATGTATTAAAGGAAAAATCCGGAGTGAATCAACATGTAGCCCTACTGTTTTATAGTGCCAAGCGCTACTGATAGCCACCTCAATCACTCGATTTTCATTCAACGCAGACTGAGATAGCGAAACAGCAGCTAACGCTAACAGAATTGGGCATTTTAAAACGAAAGCAAATCGATTAGGTTTCGTTTTTGACATGCCTTATTCAGTTAGTGTTAGCTGCCGTTTTGCATACTCGATCTACGATGCACGAAATTAAATCATTGAAGTGGCTTTCAGTAGCGCATAGCAGTATAAAACAGCAGGGCTACGTGTTGATAGCCTGATTACCATCGACTTTCAAAGCTCTACGAGACTTTGGTCTGACCAAGAGCCCGTATAACAAAGTTTCTCAAAATGCATGGTTGACCCGCCTCCCTGAAATGCCTCGGTTTGCTACCGGTCGATGTCAGAAAATGCTGTGCCGAAGCCAAACCAATCACACCACTCTTTCCTCTGATGTATGTGACGCGAAGGGAATTGCTTGAACAGGACTGAGAGCAGTTGGAACTGCTCAAAGTTGATTGGTTCTCGACCAAGAGGGGGCAGTTCCCCTGTCTAGGGAATTCAAGAATCCTGCCCGATCAGCAGCTGGCCAGACCAGCGACAGCAATGCCAAAGGCGTTACGTCACTGGGAGGGCGTGCCAGGCTAACATGTTGATTCACTCCGGATTATACCTTTAAGGTGACAGGTAGGCTTCTTCTTCTCATGCGTCCCTATAGACATGAAAGTGCAGTTGTTTACCCCTTTATGTCCTCATCTCTTTGCTAAAGGAGAATTCTCGTGTAAATCAGACCATAGCCCTGTTGTTCAAAATCACCATGTGCTGTAGGTAGGAAAAAGAAAAAGAAAATTTGATACTACACAGACCAAACAGTGAACTGTCAACTAACACTAAGTGAATTGGGCATAACAACTTATTTTCAGCTTCATTTCACTAATAAGTGATCGGAAGTGACTAGTAATAGTTTTTTTTTTATTCAGTCTATGTAGAATCAAATGTTCTCTTTCTTAAAGACAGCATTCAGGTACCCGAAACAACCAAGTTTGACTGATTGTCAGCAGATTTCTCCTTTAACTCAACTATCTTCTATTTTTTTTCCCTCTGTAGCTTCTGTCTTCTGTATTCAAATTTCTAATTCTCTTTAGACACTTATAGTAATTACTAGCAGTGAGCAATAGTGGAGTGTTGTTCTTCACCCTATAGAATTCATATCATGCAATGCACAAAATAAACAGCCAAAAGAAACTGTTAGCAGCAATTTTCAAAAGCCTGCGCAATAAGTAATTGCTATAAAGTATACAGTATATTAACACATTAATATTTAATTTAACAGTGATTAGTGTTAATAACATAATAAATGCCTGACTTCTGTGAGGAATTATTATTAAATAGTGTTTATAGATGCCCCCACTCACATGAACACTAAATTGCCTGTATTTATGGGTCTCTCTTTCTGCTGGTGATTAACTTGGAAGGTTACAGCAAGCCGCCGTTGGCCAAAGATAAAGAATACCTCACATTCAACAACCCCGGCGAGTGTGAAAACCTCAATATACCCAGGGTCTGCTGGAACTATTAGTTATGGTCTTAACGGTAGCAGGGGTCTTAGCTTAGGGGCTGAGAGGGTAATGTGAAATAGCACATTGCCAATAAGTGCATGTGTGAAAGCATTGATGCATAGCACATTATATAAGAGTTATAATGTATTTTTTTTTCGGTTGATAAATATATAATATGTTTGAATGGAAGACGAGGGGCGTTTATCAATGTAGCTGTAACTGCTTGAAATATGAATGCTTTTATGTTTATTTATATCTATTTTTATAGAGTGGCTCCTGAATTGAGAATTTGCATTTGAGGACCACTGCTTCAGACAAATCCAAGGAGACATGTTTCTTCCTTATATTGCTGCACAAACACACACACACACACACACACACACACACACACACACACACACACACACACACACACACACACACACACACAGAGAGACACACATATAACCTTGCCTGACTGCTCATAATCGAGCTAGCCCTTGCATAAGATGGCATTACGTAAGGTCCAGTCCAGACTCCAGATCCACACACCTTCAGCCTTTTTCAGACACACTGGAGATGAATTAGTCAAAGCAAACTTTCCACAAAGTGTCAGGGGAGAATGTGAGGGGTCGCCCTAAGTGTGTGTACACACACACACACACACACACACACACACACACACACACACACACACACACACACACACACACACACACACACACACACACACACACACACACACACACACACACAGAGACATGATGGTGTGAGGGAGAGACTTGGATGCAGGACACACACACACACACACACACGCACACTCATGCACACATACACACAAGGGTGTGAGGGAGAGTTGATCTATGCTATATTTTTGCATGTGTGTGTGTGTGTGTGTGTGTGTGTGTGTGTAAGTGTGTGAACAAGAAAAAGAGAGATGGGGAGAGAGGGTGTCCTGTCTGGTCACCAGAAGCTCCCACAGATGCTTAATATTTCAGGATACTGATACACACACACACAGCCACATACACACACACACACACACACACACACACACACACACACAGCCACACTGCCCAGACTGAACTCATATATTTAGCCGCTATTGGATTACCCTAGCCTGGCGAATGCCAAACTAAAATCACAAGTGATATTTAGTCTGGAGACATACCTATTGCATTTCTCGTAGTGGAAGCATTGTTTACGATTGTCCAGAGCTGTTTATTGGGCGCTACGAATGTCTATCATAGCATCTGTACATACCTCGGAGCCAATACCAGAGCCACCATGTGACGTAAAATGCAATCGAGGGCCGTACAAAGCCCTTTTTGGACCCCGATTGGATCCGAAAGCAGGCGAGAAAAACAGCCATGGTCACCATGCTGCTTTGCAGAGTGAAATGAAATTAGCGCGCAAAGGAGCATGGGAACTCCCAGGCTAGGATTACCGAGGACTCAGTCCTGTGTCCGTCTCGGGGAGACTGTTTGCTCATTGTTATGATGTCTTTATGGCAACAGCTATACAATATACGAAAATGACCATGGGCCGACGTTTTAACCATGTGTCAAAACGGCCAAATATTAAGATTAGCTTATTAATCGCAAGCTACATTATGAGTTAAAGAGAACCTTTGTAGATGCTAATTAATGGTCACTCATGTAAAGATTTGATATGAGCTAAAGCAAATGAGCAAAATTGTAACAAAGAGCAAAATTCAAAATAAATGAGGTTGAGCTTGTATGAATATGTGAGGGGGCATGTGTGTGTGTGCGTGTGTTTTCTGTGTGTGTGTGTGTGTGTGTGTGTGTGTGTGTGTGTGAGAGAGTAAGAGAGAGAGAGAGCATAACAAAGAGACAGAGGAAGACCAAGTCTTTGTTTTCAAGTGAGGAAGGCATAAAAGTTTCAAATAAATGAGGTTGGTCAGAGAGAGAGAGAGAGCGAGAGAGAGAGAGAGAGAGAGAGAGACAATACTACTGGTTTTGAGTAAGGAAGGCACAAATAGAGATTCTAAATTCCCCGGTCTCCCATTTGTGACAGAATGTTTTACAGGGTCTCACAGAGCTCCATGGCAACAGCCATCCACCACAGGTCATATCCCTGTTCACCCACACGCTATAAATGTCTTTTGTCTTTTTGAGGAACTACTTCTTCATTTTTCCTTCACTCTCTCTCTTCCTCCCTCCCTCTGTCTTATACACAACCAGTGTCACGGTCGATTCCTCAGCCCAGCTTATTTCATCTAGTGGAGTATTGAATGAATCTCTCTCTCTCTCTCTCTCTCTCTCTCTCTTTCTTGAGTTTTTATCTTAAGTCCTCGCTGGCATCTGGCCCCTAAATTCATACTTGAATTTCTAAGGGGGTTGGGGAGGGGGGTGACAGCTCTTCTCTTCTCTTTTTCTTATGGCGGTCATAGTCTTTTATACAAGCTTTGCTCTCTCTCTCTCTCTCTCTCTCTCTCTCTCTCTCTCTCTCTCTCTCTTCAGCTCTCTTGAGTTGAGCAGTGTCGGCGTAAAAAAAGAAGTTGTGGTTGAAGGGGTGTGTGTGTGTGTGTGTGTGTGTGAGCTGCCTCAAACAAAACCCCCTAGTGTCAGCACCCATGACATCAGCTTATTACTCAGGGGACGCATGGTGACAAAAGATAAAATTGCCTCTCTCTATAAATGCCCAGTTTAACTAACCAAAACTTATTAGAATGTCAGTTTCTTTGCATATATGGAATGAGAAGGGTGTGTGTGTGTGTGTGTGTGTGGGGGGGGGTTCTGTTGTATGGCAAAATCAAGAGCTTAGCTCTCAGAGGCAGCACACTCACACACACACACTCACTACACACACACACACACACACACACACACACACACACACACACACACACACACACACACACACACACACACACACACACACATCTCCCTCTAGGACACACACCCACACCCACACTGAGTAGGATGTCCCAGTGAAAAAAATTAAACATCTGTTTGAAACATCTCAAAAACTTACTGCGCAGAAGCACAGAGTCTGATTCTTACAAAATGAAACAAATCCCCTAAATAACTTTTTTTTTCTTTTTCATTTAGCTGTTTCTGCACAGAATTTGCCATAAATAGGCCCATTATGCAACACATGTCAGAAGCACAAGAAATGTTTTCTTCTTCTTCTTCTTCTTCTTTTCTGGTTTAGACTGGAAGTACACATGCCTGATTTGAATGAGACTCTTCATTCACCTCCTGTCCCAGATGTGTGGTTTGTTTCTATTGCATGTCAATATAACAGTAATACAGTACAAGTGCATGGATTAAACATTGCATCAGTAACTCTGGTCACATCAGCAGGCATTGTCATGATCTCTGTGTGTCTGTCTGTCTGTCTGTCTGTTTCTCTCTCTTTCACTCTCTCACCCTCTCTTCCTCCTCTCTCTTTCTCTCTCTCTCTCTCTCTCTCTCTCTCTCTCTCTCTCTCTCCTTTCTTTCACTCTATCTGTCTGGTTGTGTCTTTCTGTCACTCTTTCTCTCTCACAACCTCTCCTCTTTCAATCTCTCTCTCTCTCTCTCTCTCACACACACACACACACAACTTCTCTTTCTCTCTCTCTCTCTCTCTCTATCTCTCTCTCCTTTCGTTCACTCTATCTGTCTGGTTGTTGCCGGGGCGATCGGGGCAGGAAGTCCCCTCCAAGCACTTCCTGTCAGCTCCCATCTCTCTGCCCCTGGCCCCCGAGGGACACGCCTCTCCCAGACACGTCCGCACCTGGGAGAACGAGCGGAAGAAATGCTTTTATCTCTCTTCTCAGTGTCTACCGTCATTCATCTCTTCCCCCTCTTCCTCCCTCGTTCTTTCTTTCTATTTTTTTTTTCTTTCTGTCTTTCTCCCTATGAGTCAAAGACCTGTCCAGGACATCATCTACATTTCCACACCGTCTCTCTATCCCTCTTTTTTTTTCTTTTTTTCCCCCTCTGTCTGGTCTCTCCATTCTCCTCTCTGCCCCATATCTATCCTGCAGTTACCTGTCTGCATATAGTGGAGGCAGAGACGAGCTGTGGAAATAGATTATCTAAAAGGGAACACATAGTACCACTGCTGACTTTGTTTTTTTTATAGACACAGCAGTCATTGAATAGTGCATATATGTTGCTATACAGTGCATGTGTCCAAAATGTAAATATTGTAATATAAGTTGCACATCATGAACCAATATCTAACAGTTTATATAAACACAGAGAGAGAGAGAGAGAGAGAGAGAGAGAGGTCCTTTTGCTGGTTGTATACTTTTGTGTCTGTGTGTGTGTGTGTGTGTGTGTGTGTGTGTGTGTGTGTGTGTGTGTGTGTATGTAAGCCTTCCTTCATTTTACTGCTTCAGTCATTTTTATAGTAAACATATTTTCAATATTGAAACTGGCACCATGGTAACCAAACCTTCATAATAAAAAACATCCTCGCAACTTGGTTGGCCTGACACACCCAAAGACACAATAGCATTTGCATAAGATCCTGTTTATTACCCTGTCAATCAACACGGCTCTTTCATCTCTGGCAATCATCACTGCTAGTTCTTATGCTTTAAGGAAATAAATAGAACTACATGAACTGCCATACATATAGCAATGATGGTGTCAAATGCAAAAACCTCATTCAATTCAGATAATCTTTCTGCTTGGAACTCCATTTGGAACAGATATTCAGGAACTGTAAGGTATCTCAAAAATAAAACAAACAAAAATTATGAAGCTGAATTAAGCTGAGAAGAAGTGTATAAATACGTCTTATACACGCTTACTGTACGTTCAGACCACAAGCAATGCAGGCCACAAGAACGACAGAAGTAA
>JAODXP020000063.1:590556-595556 GCA_027497455.2 Sardinella longiceps | reverse complement strand
CATACCGTTTTCTACCTATCTATCTCCCCTCCCTCCCTCCCTCCATCTCTCTCTCCCTCCCTCTCTCTCTCTCTCTCCCTCTCTCCCTTTCTCTCCAGATCAACCAGTCCTCGTTTGCTGCTGGGTTTGCTACCTATCTATCTCCCCTCCCTCCCTCCATCTCTCTCTCCCTGCCTCCCTCTCTCTCTCCATCTCTCTCTCCCTCCCTCCCTCTCTCTCTCTCCCTCCCTCCCTCACTCCCTTTCTCTCCAGATCAACCAGTCCTCGTTTGCTGCTGGGTTTTGCTTGTATTTACTGTAATAGGGGAACTAGAAGCTACCCAGAGAGGACAAGAGTGGTCTTTCATTTTCTAACTTGAGTCTGTCACAATTTAAATGTCCTCCCTAATCTCTCTCTCTCTCTCTCTCTCTCTCTCTCTCTCTCTCTCTCTCTCTCTCTCTCTCTCTCTCTCTCTCCACACACACACACACACACACACACACACACACACACACACACACACACACACAGACTCTCTCTCATCTCCACTCCCATCTAGTCTCTCTCATTATTTTCATTTCATTTACAGTAACACTCTCTCTCTCTCTCTCTCTCTCTCTCTCTCTCTCTCTCTCTCTCTCTCTCTCTCTCTCAATTCAATTCAATTCAAAAGATGCTTTATTGGCATGACAAATATTATACACTTGTATTGCCAAAGCAATTAGATACATAAAACATATAGGTATACAAGACAAATACAGACAAGTAATGAGAATGTATTTAAACAGTCTATGCCTGAACTGGCATTGGCATTCATGTACAGTTTGTAAGTAAGATGGTGTGTGTGTGTGTGTGTGTGTGTGTGTGTGTGTGTGTGTGTGTGTGTGTGTGTGTGTTTGTGTATGTTTGTTTGTTTGTGTGTATGAGAGCAAGTGTGTTTGAGTGTGCAAGCACTCAAGTGCCTATGTGGGTATATCTGTGCATATGTGTACGCTTGTGTGAGTATGATATACTCAATAAGGAGAGTCACTCACTGTCCCTTAGTTGGTGACAGGCAAGGATGTACTTGGCAGCTATAATACAGCTAGATTTGTCTTCACCCAAAAGGTAAGGTAATTTGTTTTGGGTGGATAAAGTCGTGAACTGGGGATGTTTTTCCTCAAATTTTGGGAAGTAGGATTCGCGAATTGCTTCAAATGTTTTGCATTCTGTTAAAAAATGAAGTTCAGTTTCAACAACATTGTCTTTGCATTGCTTGCAGAAACGTTCCTCTTTTGGCTGCCAAGTTTTCTTGTGTCTGCCTGTTTCTATTGCTAGACGGTGTTCACTGAGTCTGTATTTCGTCAATATGTTTCTCAAATTTGTTTCTTTAATTATAGTCAGGTAATTTGCAAGTGTATACTCTCTGTTTAGGGCCAAATAGCATTGCATTTTGCTTTGTGATGTGGTTTTGGATTGCCAGTATTGAAGATAATTGTCTTTTAAGTATGAAGAAATTTGGTTTGGTGGAGTATGTTGAGTAATTTGGACCTGGTCTTGCATGCCTGAGGTGTTAGTATGTGTTAGTAGAATAGGATGGCTATGGACCAGGTTGGTAGGAGAGGTTGTGTCTTTGCTCAACTCTTGGTATTGCAGGGCTTTGTAATGGAATGAGTGTGGGTCACTTGATTTGAGGTGTTTCCAGAATTTGATTGCCCTTTTTTGAATTTTAAGTATAAGAGGATATTGGCCTAATTCTGCCCTGCATGCATTGTTTATTGAGTGCCGATGGACTTTTAGGATGATTTTGCAGAACTCAACATGCAGAGTCTCAATTGGATGTTTTTCCCATGTGTCCAATTCCTGATTTGTAAGTGGGCCCCACACTTCACTGCCATAAAGGGCAATTGGTTCAATCACTGATGAGAATATTTTCAGCCAAATTTGGATTGGAATTTCAAAAGGAATTTGTCTTTTTATGGCGTGTAAAGCCCTGCGTGCCTTGTCTCTTAGTTCATTCACTGCCATGTAAAATTTTCCTCTGTAATTAATTCTTAGGCCTAAGTAAGTATAATCTGTAACATGTTCAATTATCTGTGGTCCTAAACTAAATGAAAGTTGTCCTCCCTGGTATCTGGATCCTTTTTGAAATATCATTATTTTGGTTTTGTTTGTATTCACTGCCAGGGCCCAGGTCTGGCAAAACTTTTGAAGGAGGTCTAGTTGAATTTGGAGTTCTGTTTTCATTGACGAAAGAAGAACTAGGTCATCTGCGTAGAGCAGGAATTTGACCTCACTGTTGTGCAGAGTGGGTCCAGTGACAGGTGACTTTTCCAGTATGGTCGCCAACTCGTTTATATATATATTAAATAGGGTCGGGCTTAAGGGGCAGCCCTGCCTCACTCCGCACTCTTGAGGGATGTATTGAGTTCTTTTGGATCCAATTTTGATTGCGCACATAGCTCCTGAATACATAGATTTTATAATGTCATATGTTTTACCCCCTACACCGCTTTCAATTAACTTGTAGAATAATCCATTGTGCCAAATAGAGTCAAAAGCTTTTTTGAAATCAACAAAACAAGAGAATAATTTATTTTGATTTTGGGTATGTTTTTCTATTAGGGTGTGTAGGGTGTAAATATGATCAGTAGTGCGATAATTTGGTAAGAATCCAATTTGGCTTTTACTCAAGACATTGTGTTTCATAAGGAAGTTAAGGAGCCGTGTGTTAATAATGCTACAGAATAACTTCCCCAGGTTACTGTTCACACAAATGCCTCGGTAATTGTTGGGGTCAGATTTATCTCCACTTTTGTAAATTGGTGTAACTAATCCGTGATTCCAGATATCAGGGAAATAACCCACACTCAGAACTAGATTGAACAATTTGAGAATAACCAATTTGAATTTTTCACCCATACATTTTAGCATTTCATTTAAAATGCAGTCAGGTCCGTATGCTTTTTTGGGGTCCAATTTTTTAATATGGGTGAGAAGTTCCTGTTCAGTGATTGAGAAATCAAGTGGGTTTTGATAGTCTTTAATTGATCTCTCAAAATGTTGTAGTTTATAGATGATCTCATTTTGTTCACTGTTTTGGTCAGATTCAACATTTTTGAAGAGAGTTTGGAAATGGTTACTCCAGATATCTCCATCTTGGATCACTAATTCTTCCCTATTCGATTTTTTCAAGCTATTCCAATTGTCCCAAAATTTATTTGCATTTATTGATTCCTCAATTAATGTCAGTTGATTTTGGGTGTATTGAGCCTTCTTAGTTCTGAGTGTGCGTTTGTATTTTCTTAGCGTCTCACAATATAAATGACGGATCAATGTATTATTTGGATCTCTATGTTTCTGATTGGACAATTTGCGAACTTCTTTTCTTAGTGATTGGCATTCGGCATCAAACCAATTATCTTCTTTTTTAAATTTTGGTTTTGTTCGTGATCTTTTTAATTTGGATTTTTCAGCTGTTTTTTCAAATAATATGTTAACAGTTTCAACAGCCTTGTTGACACATTCTTTACTTGAGGCACATGGTGTGTCTAAGAAAGTGTCTAAGAGAATTTGGATTTCATGATTTTCTGTTGCTTTCTTGAATTCTTCTGTACTGTTTTCAGCCCATCTGTATGATTTTTTAATGTGGAACAGCTTACTGGACTGTGATTTGAGAGTGTGATTTTCTGTCATTTTGATAAATATTGTGAGTTGGCTATGATCTGAAAGGGGGGTTAGTGGTTTGACAGTGAATGCTCTAATTGACATGGGGTCCATATCTGTTATTACATAATCTACTGTGCTATTCCCAAGAGGTGAGCAAAATGTGTGTTTTCCAAAGGTGTCTCCTCTTATCCTACCATTGGCGATATACAGACCCAGACTGCGACAGAGTTGCAAGAGTTCTCTACCATGTCTATTTATAACTGGATCACAGTTCCTTCTGTGAGGGTAAACAGGCTGATCAGTTTTATTGAGTGAGTGACAGATGTAGTTATTGCCATCATTGTTTAAAAAATCATCTTGGGTGCCTGTGCGTGCGTTTAAGTCTCCACAAACAAGAACATTTCCCTGGGCCTGGAAATGGCTTGTTTCATTTTCTAATGATATGAATGTATCTTCTGAATAATATGGGGAATCATAAGGGGGGACATATATTGCACAGAGAAAGAGATCTGATTGTGAAGTTAGTATGTCTTTCTTAATTTTTAACCATATGTGATATTTTCCTGCTTTTATGATACTAATATATTTGTCCAATTTGGATTTGTACCAGATTACTAATCCACCTGAATTTCTTCCTTGTTGTACTGTACTAAGTTTTTGTGGGGATACTATTATTTCCTTATAGTCTGGGGGACAGTGAGTGATGTCATCCTTTTGCCAGGTTTCTAGTAAGATAACTATATCAATATCTTTAATGTTTTCCTGGAATTCTCTATTCTTAGATTTTGGGCCAAAAGCTGATGAGTTTAGGCCCTGAATATTCCAAGTGCTAATGGAAAGTGAAGCCATAGTAAATATTAACAACTAACTGTTCACAATGACATAAACCTTTCAGATGATAAAATAGTTAAAGAAAGTGTCAATACATTTGCAATGAGTATACATAACATAACTTTTTTTTTTTTTTTTCACATTTTCTCAGGGTCCTGGGTATGTCCTAAGTTAGCTTGGAACAGATATATAAAAGCATCTGCTTGATCTCACCCATCTTTGGTGATTCCTGACCTTTCAACACCTCTGCATAGCTGGATTCCAGTGTGGTTTGCTGTGCTGCATGCTGAGGCTGGTGGGGTAGCCAGGGGGAGGGGGGATGGTGGATTGGGGGGTGGCTGGCAGGGGGGTGGTGTTGGTGATGGGTAGGGTGAAGGGGCCAGTGGTTTGCTCTGGATGGAGGGGGATGAGCTGGTACTGGGGGCTGCAGATCTGATCTGGAGGAGGTGCATGCTGGTTCAGGAGGTGAAGGTTCAGCTCTGGTGCCAGGGATGGTGGCCTGGGTAGGAGGTCTCCTGGTGTAGCTGTTGTGGTCCGCTCTG
>JAODXP020000063.1:580556-585556 GCA_027497455.2 Sardinella longiceps | reverse complement strand
TGTGTGTGTGGAGAGAGAGAGAGAGAGAGAGAGAGAGAGAGAGAGAGAGAGAGACCCAGGTGCACATAAATGTACTTCCATTTCCTATCATATTTTAATCTCAGGTTACGGAAACATTATTAAACTCTCCCTCATTTAATAGGTCAGAAAAAAGTTTTGTTCAACCCTGCTCAGCAGATTGCTATCAGTTAATCTGTGTTTGACATTCCCACACATGAATGAAATCACAGAAACAATCAGATCTGGTATTGCTTCGTCATGCCTGAGCAGTCCCAGGTATCAGCATCCGCTGCACCCCTAGGACATGTGCTGTTACCCAGCCTGGCGGCCGGGGTGGGAGGGTAAGGGGGTGCGGGACACAGTCTTATCCCTTCAATCTAAAACACATCAGCCACAAATCTGCTTTTAAAAGGCCTGCTTAGCCGTAGGGGGGGAGAGAGCTCCAGAGATAGCTATAGTCAGCAGCTGCTAGGAGGGGAGGTGTAGCAAAAAAAAAAGAGTTGGAGAAAAAAAAGTTGAGCTGGTTGAAAATGGGGCAGGTGTTGGAAAACAAAGAAAGCTCCTGGAGGATGAGACAAAGAGGGATGAAAAAACAACAACGACGACAACAACATCAGCAGCAACAAAATAGAAATGCCGATAGCTCATAGGGGTAGGCTATTCATTTATTTTATTTTAGCACTAAATAAATGCTACCTGAACGTTTTTTTTTTTTTTAAATTCTTCAGTTCTATTATTTTTTGCTCAACATTGAGAGTAGCAAAATCTAGACAACATCTTTAAATCATAGCTCCATCAACTACAACAAAACAGAAATGCTGATAGCTCATAGTGGTAGGCTCTATCTGTTTTGCTCAATATTGAGAGTAGCAAAATATATGTGGTTAGCTACTGTATGTGGAGTAACTCCATCAATGTGCAACAAACTCTAAAATCCACTGTTCATCTGTACCAAGCAGTAGGACTATCAGACAGCTTACAAAAACAGAAGGAAAGTCTGAATCCCAATGTCTACCCTAAGCCCTATGTCCTGAACTCTCAAAGACTTGACACTGACATGAACTGGCCATTCACAACGCAGACTGATTCTGTTTGAGGGTTTTGGGTGGCTATTGGGATTCAGCCATAGTCTGTACAAAGAATATTCTCTTCTCATATCTGCTAGCCTTCAGTCGTTCGGCCTTCTTTTAGCTTTGAGAAAATAAATGTTTTGGAAGGACAATATTTTGTAAGGGCTCCATCAGTGTACCTCAAATAGATTTGCCAAAAGTCCATAGAAGGTCATCATCAAGAGGCCAAGGGGAACAACTCGTTGTTAAGGTCCCATCTAAAAACCTTTATTGGTGAATGCAAATCTTCTTTAAAAACTGCATACGTAGGATTCAAGAACACATTTCTTCGTAAGAATGGTTGGTGAATGAGGCCCAATGATTTTTTTTGTGTCTGAACACAAACACTTAGATCTCTGTAGGCCAAGTGGGAGGACAGGTTTGATGGCCATAACTCTGCAAGGGAATGCTGTAAACACCAATCTGCACCAATCACCTTCCGAGGACTGTTTGAAAAGTCACTGAATAAAGTGCTTTAGAAAAGTGACTGTTCTCTCCATATGCTTTATGTTAATTTTACCTTTCAAACAGAAACCTGCCAAAACCCCCGACCTCCATCACCACCAGCACCATCTCCACCTCCTCCAGCACCTCCATTCACCCTTTCCACCTTTCTGTTGTTTCAGAGCGAGGCAGGTGGGTTTTTGGGGTGTTGATTAAACACGTGTCTGTGAGAGCAAGAGGTTGCTGTGTGTGTGTGTGTGTGTGTGTGTGTGTGTGTGTGTGTGTGTGTGTGTCAGTTAGTGAATGTTAGTGTGAGTGAGTGTGTGTGTGTGTCAGTGAGTGAGTGTGTGTGTGTGAGGGTGTGTGTGTGTGTGTGAGGTAGAGAGAGGTTTCTGTGTGTGTGTGTGTGTGTGTGTGTGTGTGAGGGTGACTAGGTAATTAGATCACAGAGCTGTGTGTGTTTCAGCGCTGTGGTGAACCAAGAGGGCGGAGGAAGCGGGAGGGAGTCACCTGAGGAGGCTCCTGGTCGCCTAGCGATAAGAACTTCCACCGCCACCGTCGACTCTGAACCTGGACAGGAGCAATGGGAACAAAGGAAAGAAAAAGGAAAGAAAAGAACGAAAGGAGGAATAGAGGTCATGGAGGAGGAGGAAGAAGAGGAGGAGGAGGAGGAGGAGGAGAGAAATTGTCGCATCTAGCTCCATTGATTCATGTTTCCCTCATGCAGAGGTGCTAGTAACACACACACACACACACACACACACACACACACACACACACACACACACACACACACACACACACACACACACACACACACACACACACACACACACACACACACACACACACACACACACACATACACACATACACACACACACACACACACACATGGGGGTTCTATGGGGGATTGGTCTCTGAGGACAACCCCTCCAACAAAACAGCTGTTCCCCACTCTGTAGTGATAAGTCACCGGTAATTAACAACGGCTCCTGGAGATTCAGAGACGGGGTGCGGGAGCATGTATGTATATGTGTGTGTGTATGTGTGTGTGTGTGTGTGTGTGTGTGTGTGTGTAGCTGCATGTGTATGTAGTGTGTTTTGTATGTTATCGCTTCCTTTGCGTATGTAACTCCTAGCAGGAAGGTGAAGGACTATAGCTCAAGGTCTTCTGCAGAGCCACAGATATAGAACCAAAAATACACACACACACACACACACACACACACACACACACACACACACACACACACACACACACACACACACACACAGTTAACCCCTGTGTTGAGAATGAGCCTCTGAGAATGAGTACAGCCCCATGGGGCTCTATTACTACTGCTAAGAAGAAAAAAAATAAAATAATTTTCATTTATTAGTCATGCTTCATGACAACAGACAGTAGGCCATATTGCATGACTTCCCCCACACGGTCTGTTCCCCACTCACATGATAGGGGATTGGGGGAGCTTGTGGTGGAGTCAGGGCCGTCGCAACAGGACAGAAAAATCAGGCAATTGCCTGGGGCGCCCCAAGATTGACTCTTTGATCATTTTAGTAATTTTGATAGTAGTGATCGTCAATAAAATGTGACTGTAGCCGGACAAAAGTTCGACAAAATAATTGATTAATGAATGAATGAATGAATGAATGAATGAAAGATGCTTGAAGATCAGAATAATGTAGTTCATGTAGGTGTTTATGGGAAGTGGAGGGCCCCCATGTCCATGTCTGCTTAGGGCCCCGACATGGGATATGATTGGTGAAAATCTTAATAAAGGTTCCAGATTGATGATCTTAAGAATGGTAACTATAACAACACCAAGCAGTGTTTCAACTTGTTTTCAAAACCCCTTGTTTCTTTTATACTTTAGTGCCCTGGTCCCCAAATGGCGGCTCGTGGGCCAGATCCGGCCCACAAGAACCAAATGAGTGGCCCGCAGCATAATCTGACTTACCAGTTTTTTCCATAAATATGCTTTCAGACCTCATAAACAGTAGGCCTATACAGGCAATCATACTATAAGAAATTTATTTAAAGAAAGCATTACACTACTTTGTAATGTTCTAACTAGCATCCTTCCAACGCATGGTTTTTAATGTTTGCGGGGTTGGCACTTGGCTTGGTATGTTTGATAAAACACTTGCTTATTGTCTACGTTGCAATCTAGTGTTAAGTGGGATAATTGAAAATGATGGACTTGACAGAGGTAAAACAGCACTTCGGTTTTGCCATCGTGCCTTGTCCATAATTTTACTATAGGCTACCAGGACACCTTGAAGGCCGTTATCCCTAACAAGTTGACCCTAAAAAGTTGACTGATACTGGGGGCCTCTCAGGCTTGTCGGCCCCCTTGCCCTGGTGGAGAGTCAACGGGGGCTAACAGACAGGATATGCTAATGCTAATGTCAAATGACAAATGAAAGAATGATCACCTCTGCTGTGGTGAAAGACAGGAGGAAAATAAAGAGAAGGAATGAATGATAAGAGATGAAGTGAGAGAGAGAGAGAGAGAGAGAGAGAGAGAGAGAGAGAGAGAGAGGGAGAGAGAGAGAGAGCAAGAGAGAGATGGAGGGAGAAAGGGGAGAGAGTGAGAGATAAAGACAGGAGTGGAGGTAGAGGGAGAGAGATGACAGACAGTAAAGGAGGGAGGAGAGAGAAAGAGGGAAAGAAAGCAATGGAGGGAGAAGGAGAGAGAGAGAGAGTGAGTGAAGGAAAGGATGAAACATAATGGTATGAAGGGCATTCAATCACAGGGTCACTGATCTGAAGCAATCATAATGTTCTCTTTTCTCTATCGTTCTTTTTCTCATTACTCTTTCTCTCATTCTCTCTCTCTCCCTTTCTCTCTCTCTCTCTCTGTTTCTCTCTCTCACTCCATTTTATCCCATCTCTCGTTGTCTCTGTCATGAGATGACAGGGCAGCCATGCTAATTAATATTGTGCGCTGAGATATCCACATCCCGGACGCTGCCACCGGCTACCGCTGCCGGGCTGTCAGAACCGTTATCGGCGGGTGAATAAATCTCCCACCGACGCTAACCGGGAAACTAATGATGTCCTCCTCTGCTCTGTCCATCATATTGCTCTCTCTCTCTCTCTCTCTCTCTCTCTCTCTCTCTCTCTCTCTCTCTCTCATGCTGTCTCATTGGCTTTCTCTCTATTATTTTCCTTTTAATTCCCTTTCTCTCTCTCTCCATCTATCTCACATATTGACAATTTTGCAAGGGTTAACTGCCTTACTGGAGCAGTTCTCACTACCCTTGACACTGCAAGCAAACATACAGTATGTTTCTCTCTCTCTGTCTCTCTCTCTCTCCCCCTCAATCTCTCTCTCTCACACACTCACACACACACACACACACACACACACACACACACACACACACACACACACACACACACACACACACACACACACATTCATAGAGTCATGTTTATTT
>JAODXP020000063.1:568056-575556 GCA_027497455.2 Sardinella longiceps | reverse complement strand
CACACACACACACACACACCTCTGGATTGAAGAGGCTATCTGGGTGCCTGTTCTTCCCTCCACCGTGAAATTATTCTCTGTAGTGCCGGGCTGCAGGTGATGTGAACAAGGATTCTCCTTTCATATCGGAGGGCCCTTCAGCCAATGGCTGATTGAGTTACCCAAGCCCTCGACAGGTTTTCACAGAGAACGAGCAACACAAACCCGCTCGTCCCAGACTGAAATACCCATGTGTGTATCTGTGTGTGTCTGTGTCCGACTATGTGTGTGAGTGTGTGTGTGTGACTGTCTGTGTGTGACTGTAGGTGAGTGTGCTGTATATAGAATATGTGTGTCTGTGTATGTCTGTACGTGAGTGTGTGTGTGTGTGTGTGTCTGTGTGCTTTAGGGAATCCTTCAGAAATGAAAGCTTGACAGGCCGTCATTACAAAGGCTGCTTTTAAAGTATACATTTCACTCTGAAATATTAAATACATAATTTATGCACTAGACGCCAGAGAAAGGATTTTTATGTGCACAGCAAAGGAAGTCGCCTGAAGGTCCCACTGTTCTCATTCTTTAGTCTATATATTGTACACACACACACACACACACACACACACACACACACACACACACACTGTTCTCATTCTTTAGTCTATTGTACATGCACACACATACACACACACATTCAGTGAATTTTGAGTATGCATATGTGTGTTTGTGTGTGTGTGTGTGTGTGTGTGTGTGTGTGTGTGTGTGTGTTAGAGCATGGACACACACACACACACACACACACACACACACACACACACACACACACACACACTCGTGTCTACATGTGTGTGTTGTGCATGTTTCATAATACAATAAAGATAACTAGACTATGACATGAAAAATTCATAACATCAAATACGATAATATTAGCAAGCAAGGCTGACCCAACCAGGGCATTAGCATACTGTTGAATAATCTCATCATAACAAAGGTCCTGAGGATGCCATGTGATTAGTCTGCTTTGAAATATCATATCCAATCCCCCCGAGGCCATTCTCTGTAATACTCCCATCCCAAATGTGGCACATGAATATTATATTCTCTTGTATTAAGAGATTCTGTATAGCTCCACCTTTGTTTGTTTATGAGGCTTATTTGTGTATTTTTTATAATCTTACTGTATATGGTAAAAAGCAGGACATTTTTTTCCCCTGGTGTTCTAGGACTTTCCATGTTCCTTGTCAGGAGACTGGCACTGATATGAGCATATTGCAGAGTACCCCAAGCAAATAGAATGGATTTGTTCAATGGTCTATTAAGCAGTTATGTCTAGTGGTTTTTCCAATAGTTTAGTTCCAGACACACATGTGTGCACACGCATATGCACGTGTGCGGCAGTGCACGCACGCACACACACACACACACACACACACACACACACACACACACACACACACACACACACACACACACACGTGTGCACACAAACACATAAACACACACACACATACACTCTTTCTTTCTCTCTCTCTCTCTCTCTCTCTCTCTCTCTCACTCTCCTCTCGTCAGGGGGTGTTGGTAGTGTGGGTGGTGACCCTGACTGACCCCTGCAAAAGTGTAATCTGCTCACAGACCCGCCTCAGGCTGCAGACCTGAAAGAAGGAAGGAAGAAAGAAAGAAAGAAAGACAGAAAAAAAACACTTTCAAAATCACATTTCTGTTTATTCATTCTGACATTTAGGGAGAAATCATTCATACCTTCCGTCATCTGTGCCTTGAGTGAAAAAGAAAGAGAAATGAAAAGAGTGTGTGTGTGTGTGTGTGTGTGAGAGAGAGAGAGAGAGAGTGTAGAGAGAGAGAGAGAGAGAGAGAGAGAGAGAGAGAGAGAGAGAGAGAGAGAGAGAGAGAGAGAGAGAGAGAGAGAGAGAGAGATTTCCCTAGGAACTACAGTGTAATGTCTTTATTTCCATCTGACCTTTTCACCACATGGTCAGCATTGCAGCCACATATCAGAGACAAGGCCTCACAACGCCCGGTGTGTGTGTGTGTGTGTGTGTGTGTGTGTGTGTGTGTGTGTGTGTGTGTGTGTGTGTGTGTGTGTGTGAGTGGAGAGAGAGAGAGAGAGAGAGAGAGAGAGAGAGAGAGAGAGAGAGAGTTATTTGTGTGTGTATGTGTGCACATGTTTGTGTATGACTATTTTATGTGTGTGTGTGTGTGTGTGTGTGTGTGTGTGTGTGTGTGTGTGTGTGTGTGTGTGTGTAAGGTGTCAGTAGAGGATATTGCAGGACACTTTTCCTGACCCACTGGCTTATGAGACAGCATACATCATACTGACAAGCCCCACAAAAGAGGACGCTGGGGGTGGTGGTGTGTGTGTGTGTGTGTGTGTGTGTGTGTGTGTGTGTGTGTGTGTGTGTGTGTGTGTGTGTGTTAGTGATAAAAACAATGATCATGTTTTGCACCCAGATGACACATGAAGAGAATAAAACAGAAATCTCTGGAATATAAAGCCTCAGGCTTTTATGCGTGTCTTTCCCTTTTTCTACATCTTGACATTCCAAAATAATGCTTTACTTTTAGAGAACAAATCTCAGGCCATCAAAACACAGCAGCCCAGGATGTCTTTTCAAACCTAATGATCCAACACACGTGAAAGGCTATCTCGTCTGTTGGAAATACACACACCTTTATATTTATATATCTTTATTTATTTATATATCTTTATTTATTTATATACCGTTTTTTTAAAAGATATTTTGGGGCTTTTTATTAGATAGGACAGTGTAGAGATGACAGGAAACAAGTGGGAGAGAGAGAGAGAGATGGGGTTGGATCGGGAAATGACCTCGGGTCGGAATCGAACCCCGGGGTAATGGTCTGATGCTCTAGCCACTAAGCCACGGCGCACCCGAGTTTCAGTTTTTCTGTGCATCAAACTGCATTTGCACTGAAGGCTATGAATTTCCTGTTTTCTTGTATGTTGTTTGTCTAACATAGTCTGGAAAGTGCCCATAGGATCAACAGTCCTGATTAAACGCAAATCGAAGCAGCACAACTAATTGTGTTGGTTGCTACTTTTTAAAAACATTTTAATCGCACAGAAGAGCATGCTTAACTGACCCAATGTAGACAGTGAACAGTCAGTGCTACATGACAACCTGACAGTCGCTTTCAGTTTAGGACAAGGTGCAAGGCCCTCATCATGTCACATCCCTTATTCTCTTCTGAGCATCAGGGCATCTATCTATTAGCCTGACATAGCCCGACCATAATACTGCTGTTCATCCGTATTCATGGTCTGGAGGTTGTTTAACCTGACGCGATTATACTGCAGGGGGGCATTCACTTCTGGTTTGAAACGATTGGACAGCTCGTCTAATCAGCTTCGCTTATTGGCCGGTAGACTCCCTACCGATGTAAACACGCCCCAGAGGACCGTGCCCAGACCATGATACGTATGAACATTCGTATTATGGGCGGGCTATCAGGCTATCTATCTATCTCCATCTCAGCAACATGGCCCAGCATTCATAAAAGCGACAAAGACGGGCGCCGGTGCAGTGTCCTCATTTTAATGCACTGTCACTGACACTGAATTAAGAACGCAGGAATGCAATTACTCTCCATTGCGCTTCATGTAATTTATGTGTCCGGTGCCCTTTCACTTCAGAGGGAAGTCATATCGTATCGCCCGCACGCCGCACAGCGCACCGCTCCGGCTTTATCACCTCGTAAATTTCGAGGGCTAATTGTGTCAGTCGTTTGAGAAGAGCAACTTATTTCAATGGATTAAAAGTGCTAATGTGGACTCCGTGAGCGCCGGGCAGGGCTCCTCTTAAGAGACTTGCGGTTGCCCCTGTTTCTTCTCTCATGGAAATAATTAGCCTGTTGAACTCGCACTTGGCTCTCTGTGCCGGGTGCATTGGAGTGCTGCTAAACTCTTGACCTTTTGCTAAGTGTGCAGTCCGAACCCCACCAATACCACTGGGTCAAAGGTCAAGGCTGAATGGGGTGAGGGGAGAGAGTCTGTAGTCAGGTGGAGAGAGACAATCAGTTTCTCTCAATTAGTGTTTTTTTGTCTTCGGGGTAGTTCAGTATTTTTGTAATATTCAGCATAGACACTATCTGAAACACACTATATGGAATATAGAGCTGTGATCTGCAAACCAAATGTTTCATTAAGAATAACTATATTTTAACGGAATTTATTATCATATTTTATTAACATATTACATTGCTATTAAGTATTACTGTATGATGTTACAATTCACTATTCTATTCATACATTTTAAATTGTTTAATATTACTGATGTTTGATCTTGAGTTTTCCAAATCAGGTTGATGATTTCATCATTTGGACTATATTACTGTAACTTATGTCTGGCTTGCTCATAACTTTAGAAGTGTTTCCTTATGAAGCATAAAATGTCAAGTCAGAATGTTGGTGTATTTCTGCCTCTGATGTAGTCATTTGAAAACACACACACACACACACACACACACACACACACACACACACACACACACACACACTTTTGTATTTCTCCTAACCCTGTCCCTCAGGGTATCTGTTCCTCGTGTCAAGTAGGACAGTGTGGTCCCACAGTATAACTTAGCGTAATGCTTTACTATCCTGGCCGTTGCCTTCTTACATAATTCTGCTAGAGTTTCACGCCCTCCAGTACTCCGTCTGGGATTCTGATCATTGGCCTTGTTTGCATGGGAAGCATCATGTCCAATCCAATCAGCGATCTTTAAGAATCAGCACGAGAACAAGATAGGCTATCAGTCAAAGGCTGATCCAATCTTTTCAAATTTAAATTTAGATGTCTCCAGTAAGCAATCGTTTGTCAATGGCCGAGATCCCAGAGATCCGAGATCACAGTAAGAAGATAAGTGTAGACCAAGAGCAGGTTATGATCAGGCTTATGCATTACAGGGGAAATGTGGCATTAGAAATGTGAACTCTTACTTTGAATGCACTAGAGCTAAGAATTAAGAAGGCCATTTATTCTTCTGAGAGATATTTGGTAAACAGAGAATTAGAGGGAGATTTAACGAGTAGCCAACATGAGAGAACATGAGATTTCTGAGTTTAGTCCAGTAGCCTGTGTAAGCAACGTCCTTATGTTGTACAGTATATTGGAGAAGTAGTTGAATAAACCTTCTAAGGTTTTACATACAATGGATCTCTGTGTGATTTCTAGACACCTCAGAACCAATTTTGCAGTAATACCATTAATCCCATTCACAAATTAGTTTGTAAAATCAATTACTGTACTCCATCCATACACCATTCCTTTTTAACCGAAAAGCTTGCAGTCATGTACAGGGTCATATGCAATTAAAATTATAGCCCCAAAGACCTGAATGAACTGCATTTCTCATCAGAATTCTCGATGACACACCTTGCTTGTTTTTCTTTTAACCACTGCGACTTTGCCACTGAGCTTACAAGGTTAGACTGTGTGCTGGAAACGGATAGAGTTCGCCGTGAGTCCCCTTTGCACCGCAAGGCATGATTACTTCAGCAGGACACACACAGCACTGCACAGATGGACATAATTAATTATGTTTTCGCCCCTATTACATAAACGGTGATTGAGGACTTCTAACATTAAAAGCATGGCATTTTCTTTAGACCATTAAAACAGTGGGAGTCAAAAAATAAATAAATAATTTAGGATGATTTAGGGCTATGAGGTCAAATAAACTTGGCTAATTTGGGATTATGGGGTCAAACATAGGCCAACCAAGGCCATTAAGGGGATATAGGGGGGGAAGAGTTATAGCTTACAGTAATAGCCTGACATAGCCCGCCCATAATACGAATGTTCATCCGTATCCATGGTCTGGGGACGGTCTTCTGGGGCGGGTTTACATCGGTAGAGAGACTACCAGCCAATAAGCAAAGCTGATTAGACAAGCTGTCCAATCGTTTCAAACCAGAACTGAATGCCCTCCCCCCGGCCCTATAATTGCGTCAGGTTAAAGAACCTCCAGACCATGAATACGGATGAACAGCAGTATTATGGTCGGGCTATGTCAGGCTAATAGCTCAAAGGGATGATTCAGAGTTATCGACCTGTAGCCCTGTTGTTTCACATTGCCCAGTGCATTAGACTGGTATGAGAATGACGAAATTTAGTGCAACATAGACCAAATAGCGAAATGTCAGCTAATGCTAACTGATAAGGGCAGTCAAGCTTAATTTTCTCAAATTCGGTTTACATTGTACTGAATGCAGTTGTTCTTATGCCTACCAACTTCGCAGCCCTAAAGAACAAAGATATGGGCTGAATGACTTATGGGCCAGTCTTCTATTTTTGAATGCTTACAGTAAATATAGTATGTAAGTGTACTGTATATGTGTTTGTGCTTCGGTATGTGTATTGTCATTAATTTGTGTTTGTGAGTATTGTCATCAATTTCTGTTTGTGTAATGCCAATGTTTCTGCATTCATGTGCTTTTTATGTATGTGTATGTCCAGCTCATCTGTGTGTGACTGTATTGTTTTCGCATCGCCATGGTAATATAAATATGACCTGATGTCATATTGCCATGATAAAATAAATATGACTTGATGTCTGATCTAAACATAAGACATAAAACATACAAGACAATCATTCTGAAAACTATTGTATGAATGCACATAAAATATACATTATTAGTTAGCGCAAGTGTGTGTACATGTAGGTATGAACAGTATGTTAGGCTACATTTATGTGCATATGTAAGTATGCTTGTTTCCTGATGAATGCATGGTCATGTAGAGCGTGTGTGTGTGTGTGTGTGTGTGTGTGTGTGTGTGTGTGTGTAAATGTGCGCAGTCGGGAAAAGCTTGTTGATGGGCCAGACTGTCTTTAATTAACTACTAAGCACAGCTGACATGTTTATCAGATCCAACCCTGCATGGTCCGCTCCTCCAGTGTGCAATTACGCTCAGGCAGTGCACTGGGCTAATGAACACTTATCTATGAATGTAACATGAGGCCCTATTGTTTTAAAGTGACTCACGTTGTTCTCTGGAAACTCTCTGTGGTTGGCTAATGAAGCCATGGCCTCTGGCCATCCATGATTTTTTAAACTTAAGAGCCTGGAGTTTATGCTTAGAGGAGGTGCTGCCGCCGCACTGCCACAGAGCGAGAGAGAGAGAGAGAGAGAGAGAGAGAGAGAGAGAGAGAGAGAGAGAGAGAGAGAGAGAGAGATGCTTGTGTGAGTGTGTGTGTGTGTGCGTATGTACGGTATGTACTGTATGTGTGTGTGTGTGTGTGTGTGTGTGTGTGTACATGCGTGCATACATTGATGCATGCTTTTGCGCATGTGTGTGTGTGCTTGTGTGTGTGTAAAGAGAGAGAGAGATAACAATAACATTGCAACAATGCAAACATTTTCTTGTCATGCCAATAAAGCACCTTTGAATTTAATTGATAGAGAGAGAGAGAGAGAGAGAGAGAGAGAGAGAGAGAGAGAGAGAGAGAGAGAGAGAGTGATTAGTTAGAACACTGATGAATAGGTGGAGT
>JAODXP020000063.1:538056-563056 GCA_027497455.2 Sardinella longiceps | reverse complement strand
AAAATTTTTAACAAACAGATATCCTTTCGAAACTTGCTCAGTTGAATATTTACATCGCGACAATACTTTTTTGTATTGGAAGTTTTCTGAAATAATTTGTATGTCCATGTAGGTGAGACTTAAAGTTTTAAGGTGAGGTTTACTTTTTCGTGGAATTGCCCATATATTTTTTAGGGCTTTTGTGCCTTTAATTCGATAGGACAGTAGAGAGTGTGACAGGAAATGAGTGGGAGAGAGAGAAGGGTATGGATCGGGAAATGACCTCGGGTCGGAATCGCACCCGGGTCCCCGGATTTGTGGTATGACGCACTAGCTCGCTGAGCTATGCCGCCCCCGTAAGATAATATTTTTACATGTAAAATACACAGTTGGTGTAGGGGAATTAGCTCTATGTTCCCACATAACTATGGAGCAGGAGCATGTCTACCATGAAATTCAGATGTGTACTCAGATGTTGCTAAGTCTTGTACAAAAGAGGCTAAAAGAGGGAACGGCAGCTAGCTTGACTATCAGCTATCAGTGAAATGTATAGTCCGACCATCTGGATACTACAAACTCCATCCTGGGTGCCAACAGCGTTTGTCTTTCAAACTGCCTCCGGATAGTGCTATGACCAATCAGATTAATGAACAAGATAACAATGCCAATTGCAACAGGGGGTCAAGAGTGTGCAGATTAGTGGAGGCATGCTAGCATACACCATTTTCATAGAGCATTTTTGTACCTGTGAACCTGTGCATGCACGGAAGTCAGTGTTGGGCACGAGCACTCTTTGCTTATTTTTTTTCGAGGAGTCTATGAGAAAATGTGTGCTCGGTGCATTATTGCCATCCTTTGGATTGAAGAACTACGCTTTTTGCAAAGAAAATCAACATGAGTCCATGTGTCATTTACGAGTTGAGTTACGATTGTCCAGAGCCAATTATTGGGCACTCTGAATGTCTGTATCTTGCTCATAGCCGATCGTATCAATTATACCAGAACCACCAGATGACATAAAATGAGATTACGTAAGCGTGCAAGGTAGCATGGGTTCTCCCACGCTTATCCCATCCTGTTCTGTGATTGGATCCCAAAAGCAAGGCTAGAGATCAGCCATGGACACCATGCTGCTTAGCAGAGCGAAATGAAATTGAGCACCCAAGGCAGCATGGGTATTCCCAGACTCGGGCACGTCCTGTACTTTCAGAACAATAAGATGTGCTGAGACTTCAGCCAGCAGTATCAGCGACAGTATTGACATTCCTTGGTGGCTGCCAGCGCCAGCTGCAGATTTATTCATAGTTTGACATATAACCCACCAGCCATGCTTGAGATTTCACATACAGATGGGTGAATGAAATTAGCCACCCCACCCCACCTCACCCCATCCTCTTTCTCCTTTCACCATGGCAAGTCACAGAGATACCGTTACACCCCTGCCGCCTTGAGAAATATGGCTGTTGCAAAGCAGAAGCCTGACCCCCCTAAAGCATGTTCATATTGGCCAATCTAACCGGTTAACTGTGAAATGGAGTGTGACTTGAAAATGGAATACATATAGGTGCAGAGGGGTGTCATTGCACACACAGGGCCGTGTGAGGCATCAGTGTATCAAGAGCAAGAGAGATGGATGGACAGAGAGAGAGAGAGAGAGAGAGAGAGAGAGAGAGAGAGAGAGAGAGAGAGAGAGAGAGAAATGGAACAAAAGAGTCATGGAGAGTAAATGAGAGAGAGATAAAGAATGGAAGACAAAAGTTCAGGGGAAGTGAGTGAGGAAGAGAGAGTGAGTGAGAGAGAGAGAGGGAGAGAGAGAGAGGTAGATTAATTATCTGATACTGTTGTAGCCCTTTTTATACATTGAAAAGTGTCATACATTTTCTTGTGTGTTTGTCCTAAAATGTTTGAGAGGAGTCAGAAATAAGATGCTCATAAATCTCGTTTAATAGCCTATGAGATTATCTGTATGAGTGCATATTCTGCTTTGTTAGGCCACTATGAAATGTTTCAGTTTTCTCCACGTTAGATGGTGGCGAGAGAAAACAAAATGGGGATTGTGCTGTCATCAGAAATGTAAGTGTTAGTAAACTCCTCTCCCTACACCAGCAATGTTTTCAGGCCTAATGGATAAGGCATCTGACTTAAGTTCAGAAAATTGAGGGTTTCAGTTTTGTGATTGCAACTTCTTTTTAAGGCTTTATCGGTCTGTCTCTCAAAATGTTGACTAAGTTCATTACAGTGGAATCCGCTTATAGTGGTCACGGATATAGTAATCAGCCGCTTATATAGATCAAAAGGCTTGGGACGGAATCATTTCTATACAAATGCTGTTTAAATAATTCGCTTATAGTAATCAAGAAATCCGCTTATAATGTTCATTTTTGGCCATTTTATGAATGTAAACATGTGCAAAAATAATTTTAAAATTACAAATTACGGCTTTGTTCGCCTGCTCTGCCGCAGGAGAAAAGAAGGAACTTTTTACCATCGGAAAAAGTCAGAACCCCCGCTGCTTCAAACACGTACACACACTGCCTGTTCGTTACGCAGCCAATGCTAATGCTTGGATGACCGGGGCTCTCTTTGTGGAGTGGTTAAAGGACTGGGATCGCAAACTGGGCCAAGAGAGGAAGCGTAGGCTATTCTGCTGCTTGTGGACAACTGCTCCGCCCATAACATGAACAACTCAACACTCGCAGTTGTCGTCTATGTTGTTGTTGTTGTTCAATGAAAACAGCTTGTTTCAAAATCTATTTTCAGACATGTTTTTAAAAAAATGCACCGGCAGCATAGCAGAGCCGACGCACAGAATAAGTTACTGTACATAGGCCTACTGTAGGCTATTTGAGTTATGCCCGCGCACTGCGCAACACTGTGATGTGGTTATGCATTTGATTCAAACTTTATTTTCAGTCTTGTCAAAAAAAGCACTGGCTGTGCTATAGTGGTCACGAATCAATCTTTGTGTGAATGGGCGATCACGGAAGGTTTGCAAATGGGTAAAACTGCAGTTCCCAATGACCACGTGGCCTAATGGATAAGGCGTCTGACTTCGGATCAGAAGATTGAGGGTTCGAGTCCCTTCGTGGTTGCAATATCTTTGCAGTTTCACAATACTTGATCCCTCATTCAACTTTGTTGAAATCCATCTATCTGTGAAACGATGATCACTGAAAGGTTTGCAAATGGGCAGAGGCACATTGCTTACTGACCACGTGGCCTAATGGATAAGGCGTCTGACTTCGGATCAGAAGATTGAGGGTTCGAGTCCCTTCGTGGTTGCAACATCTTTGCTACTTTTGTGTGTGAATGACTACGAGGCTTTGTAAGTATGAATCTCTCAAAATATTGACTGGGTTGATGGCTAAACTGACTGAAATATTTCTGGTGTATTCACTCCCAGACCACGTGGCCTAATGGATAAGGCGTCTGACTTCGGATCAGAAGATTGAGGGTTCGAGTCCCTTCGTGGTTGCAACTTCTTTGCACTTTCACAGTGTTTGTTGGACTTTCCAGCGCCGTTGAACATAATCTGTCTGTGAAAGGTTAACAAGAATCTACCTCTTCTAATGTTGACTATGTGGATTGCTGAATGGTGAGAAAAAAAGTGTAAAACTTGCTTTCTTTCAGACCACGTGGCCTAATGGATAAGGCGTCTGACTTCGGATCAGAAGATTGAGGGTTCGAGTCCCTTCGTGGTTGCAATATCTTTGCAGTTGCACTATGTTTATTGGAATCAATCTTTGTGTGAATGGGCGATCACGGAAGGTTTGCAAATGGGTAACACTGCAGTTCCCAATGACCACGTGGCCTAATGGATAAGGCGTCTGACTTCGGATCAGAAGATTGAGGGTTCGAGTCCCTTCGTGGTTGCAATATCTTTGCAGTTTCACAATACTTGATCCCTCATTCAACTTTGTTGAAATCCATCTATCTGTGAAACGATGATCACTGAAAGGTTTGCAAATGGGCAGAGGCACATTGCTTACTGACCACGTGGCCTAATGGATAAGGCGTCTGACTTCGGATCAGAAGATTGAGGGTTCGAGTCCCTTCGTGGTTGCAGCATCTTTGCTACTTTTGTGTGTGAATGACTACTAGGCTTTGTAAGTATGAATCTCTCAAAATATTGACTGGGTTGATGGCTAAACTGACTGAAATATTTCTGGTCTATTCACTCCCAGACCACGTGGCCTAATGGATAAGGCGTCTGACTTCGGATCAGAAGATTGAGGGTTCGAGTCCCTTCGTGGTTGCAACATATTCCCTTTGTCTTTGCAACATGTTTGCCTCTTCACAGCATTTGAATGAGTTTCAGGCTTTGTAGGAAATTGTTGACTATGTTGATTACTGAATGCTGAGAAATATTTCCAATTGCTGAACTCACGGACCACGTGGCCTAATGGATAAGGCGTCTGACTTCGGATCAGAAGATTGAGGGTTCGAGTCCCTTCGTGGTTGCAACTTCTTTGCACTTTCACAGTGTTTGTTGGACTTTCCAGCGCCGTTGAACATAATCTGTCTGTGAAAGGTTAACAAGAATCTACCTCTTCTAATGTTGACTATGTGGATTGCTGAATGGTGAGAAAAAAAGTGTAAAACTTGCTTTCTTTCAGACCACGTGGCCTAATGGATAAGGCGTCTGACTTCGGATCAGAAGATTGAGGGTTCGAGTCCCTTCGTGGTTGCAATATCTTTGCAGTTGCACTATGTTTATTGGAATCAATCTTTGTGTGAATGGGCGATCACGGAAGGTTTGCAAATGGGTAAAACTGCAGTTCCCAATGACCACGTGGCCTAATGGATAAGGCGTCTGACTTCGGATCAGAAGATTGAGGGTTCGAGTCCCTTCGTGGTTGCAATATCTTTGCAGTTTCACAATACTTGATCCCTCATTCAACTTTGTTGAAATCCATCTATCTGTGAAACGATGATCACTGAAAGGTTTGCAAATGGGCAGAGGCACATTGCTTACTGACCACGTGGCCTAATGGATAAGGCGTCTGACTTCGGATCAGAAGATTGAGGGTTCGAGTCCCTTCGTGGTTGCAGCATCTTTGCTACTTTTGTGTGTGAATGACTACTAGGCTTTGTAAGTATGAATCTCTCAAAATATTGACTGGGTTGATGGCTAAACTGACTGAAATATTTCTGGTCTATTCACTCCCAGACCACGTGGCCTAATGGATAAGGCGTCTGACTTCGGATCAGAAGATTGAGGGTTCGAGTCCCTTCGTGGTTGCAACATATTCCCTTTCAGTCTTTGCAACACTTGTTCGCCTCATTCACAGCTATTGTGAATGAGTTATCAGATCTATCTGTGGAAGATGTTGACTATGTGGATTGCTGAATGGTGAGAAAAAGTGTACAATTGCTTACTCACGGACCACGTGGCCTAATGGATAAGGCGTCTGACTTCGGATCAGAAGATTGAGGGTTCGAGTCCCTTCGTGGTTGCAATATCTTTGCAGTTGCACTATGTTTATTGGAATCAATCTTTGTGCGAAAGGGCGATCACGGAAGGTTTGCAAATGGGTAACACTGCAGCTCCCAATGACCACGTGGCCTAATGGATAAGGCGTCTGACTTCGGATCAGAAGATTGAGGGTTCGAGTCCCTTCGTGGTTGCAATATCTTTGCAGTTTCACAATACTTGATCCCTCATTCAACTTTGTTGAAATCCATCTATCTGTGAAACGATGATCACTGAAAGGTTTGCAAATGGGCAGAGGCACATTGCTTACTGACCACGTGGCCTAATGGATAAGGCGTCTGACTTCGGATCAGAAGATTGAGGGTTCGAGTCCCTTCGTGGTTGCAGCATCTTTGCTACTTTTGTGTGTGAATGACTACTAGGCTTTGTAAGTATGAATCTCTCAAAATATTGACTGGGTTGATGGCTAAACTGACTGAAATATTTCTGGTCTATTCACTCCCAGACCACGTGGCCTAATGGATAAGGCGTCTGACTTCGGATCAGAAGATTGAGGGTTCGAGTCCCTTCGTGGTTGCAACATATTCCCTTTGTCTTTGCAACATGTTTGCCTCTTCACAGCATTTGAATGAGTTTCAGGCTTTGTAGGAAATTGTTGACTATGTTGATTACTGAATGCTGAGAAATATTTCCAATTGCTGAACTCACGGACCACGTGGCCTAATGGATAAGGCGTCTGACTTCGGATCAGAAGATTGAGGGTTCGAGTCCCTTCGTGGTTGCAACTTCTTTGCACTTTCACAGTGTTTGTTGGACTTTCCAGCGCCGTTGAACATAATCTGTCTGTGAAAGGTTAACAAGAATCTACCTCTTCTAATGTTGACTATGTGGATTGCTGAATGGTGAGAAAAAAAGTGTAAAACTTGCTTTCTTTCAGACCACGTGGCCTAATGGATAAGGCGTCTGACTTCGGATCAGAAGATTGAGGGTTCGAGTCCCTTCGTGGTTGCAATATCTTTGCAGTTGCACTATGTTTATTGGAATCAATCTTTGTGTGAATGGGCGATCACGGAAGGTTTGCAAATGGGTAAAACTGCAGTTCCCAATGACCACGTGGCCTAATGGATAAGGCGTCTGACTTCGGATCAGAAGATTGAGGGTTCGAGTCCCTTCGTGGTTGCAATATCTTTGCAGTTTCACAATACTTGATCCCTCATTCAACTTTGTTGAAATCCATCTATCTGTGAAACGATGATCACTGAAAGGTTTGCAAATGGGCAGAGGCACATTGCTTACTGACCACGTGGCCTAATGGATAAGGCGTCTGACTTCGGATCAGAAGATTGAGGGTTCGAGTCCCTTCGTGGTTGCAGCATCTTTGCTACTTTTGTGTGTGAATGACTACTAGGCTTTGTAAGTATGAATCTCTCAAAATATTGACTGGGTTGATGGCTAAACTGACTGAAATATTTCTGGTCTATTCACTCCCAGACCACGTGGCCTAATGGATAAGGCGTCTGACTTCGGATCAGAAGATTGAGGGTTCGAGTCCCTTCGTGGTTGCAACATATTCCCTTTGTCTTTGCAACATGTTTGCCTCTTCACAGCATTTGAATGAGTTTCAGGCTTTGTAGGAAATTGTTGACTATGTTGATTACTGAATGCTGAGAAATATTTCCAATTGCTGAACTCACGGACCACGTGGCCTAATGGATAAGGCGTCTGACTTCGGATCAGAAGATTGAGGGTTCGAGTCCCTTCGTGGTTGCAATATCTTTGCAGTTTCACAATACTTGATCCCTCATTCAACTTTGTTGAAATCCATCTATCTGTGAAACGATGATCACTGAAAGGTTTGCAAATGGGCAGAGGCACATTGCTTACTGACCACGTGGCCTAATGGATAAGGCGTCTGACTTCGGATCAGAAGATTGAGGGTTCGAGTCCCTTCGTGGTTGCAGCATCTTTGCTACTTTTGTGTGTGAATGACTACTAGGCTTTGTAAGTATGAATCTCTCAAAATATTGACTGGGTTGATGGCTAAACTGACTGAAATATTTCTGGTCTATTCACTCCCAGACCACGTGGCCTAATGGATAAGGCGTCTGACTTCGGATCAGAAGATTGAGGGTTCGAGTCCCTTCGTGGTTGCAACATATTCCCTTTGTCTTTGCAACATGTTTGCCTCTTCACAGCATTTGAATGAGTTTCAGGCTTTGTAGGAAATTGTTGACTATGTTGATTACTGAATGCTGAGAAATATTTCCAATTGCTGAACTCACGGACCACGTGGCCTAATGGATAAGGCGTCTGACTTCGGATCAGAAGATTGAGGGTTCGAGTCCCTTCGTGGTTGCAACTTCTTTGCACTTTCACAGTGTTTGTTGGACTTTCCAGCGCCGTTGAACATAATCTGTCTGTGAAAGGTTAACAAGAATCTACCTCTTCTAATGTTGACTATGTGGATTGCTGAATGGTGAGAAAAAAAGTGTAAAACTTGCTTTCTTTCAGACCACGTGGCCTAATGGATAAGGCGTCTGACTTCGGATCAGAAGATTGAGGGTTCGAGTCCCTTCGTGGTTGCAATATCTTTGCAGTTGCACTATGTTTATTGGAATCAATCTTTGTGTGAATGGGCGATCACGGAAGGTTTGCAAATGGGTAAAACTGCAGTTCCCAATGACCACGTGGCCTAATGGATAAGGCGTCTGACTTCGGATCAGAAGATTGAGGGTTCGAGTCCCTTCGTGGTTGCAATATCTTTGCAGTTTCACAATACTTGATCCCTCATTCAACTTTGTTGAAATCCATCTATCTGTGAAACGATGATCACTGAAAGGTTTGCAAATGGGCAGAGGCACATTGCTTACTGACCACGTGGCCTAATGGATAAGGCGTCTGACTTCGGATCAGAAGATTGAGGGTTCGAGTCCCTTCGTGGTTGCAGCATCTTTGCTACTTTTGTGTGTGAATGACTACTAGGCTTTGTAAGTATGAATCTCTCAAAATATTGACTGGGTTGATGGCTAAACTGACTGAAATATTTCTGGTCTATTCACTCCCAGACCACGTGGCCTAATGGATAAGGCGTCTGACTTCGGATCAGAAGATTGAGGGTTCGAGTCCCTTCGTGGTTGCAACATATTCCCTTTGTCTTTGCAACATGTTTGCCTCTTCACAGCATTTGAATGAGTTTCAGGCTTTGTAGGAAATTGTTGACTATGTTGATTACTGAATGCTGAGAAATATTTCCAATTGCTGAACTCACGGACCACGTGGCCTAATGGATAAGGCGTCTGACTTCGGATCAGAAGATTGAGGGTTCGAGTCCCTTCGTGGTTGCAGCATCTTTGCTACTTTCAATGTGTGTGAATGACTTAACTAAGCTTTGTAAGTATGAATCTCTCAAAATATTGACTGGGTTGATGGCTAAACTGACTGAGAAATATTTCTGGTCTATTCACTCCCAGACCACGTGGCCTAATGGATAAGGCGTCTGACTTCGGATCAGAAGATTGAGGGTTCGAGTCCCTTCGTGGTTGCAACATATTCCCTTTGTCTTTGCAACATGTTTGCCTCTTCACAGCATTTGAATGAGTTTCAGGCTTTGTAGGAAATTGTTGACTATGTTGATTACTGAATGCTGAGAAATATTTCCAATTGCTGAACTCACGGACCACGTGGCCTAATGGATAAGGCGTCTGACTTCGGATCAGAAGATTGAGGGTTCGAGTCCCTTCGTGGTTGCAACTTCTTTGCACTTTCACAGTGTTTGTTGGACTTTCCAGCGCCGTTGAACATAATCTGTCTGTGAAAGGTTAACAAGAATCTACCTCTTCTAATGTTGACTATGTGGATTGCTGAATGGTGAGAAAAAAAGTGTAAAACTTGCTTTCTTTCAGACCACGTGGCCTAATGGATAAGGCGTCTGACTTCGGATCAGAAGATTGAGGGTTCGAGTCCCTTCGTGGTTGCAATATCTTTGCAGTTGCACTATGTTTATTGGAATCAATCTTTGTGTGAATGGGCGATCACGGAAGGTTTGCAAATGGGTAACACTGCAGCTCCCAATGACCACGTGGCCTAATGGATAAGGCGTCTGACTTCGGATCAGAAGATTGAGGGTTCGAGTCCCTTCGTGGTTGCAATATCTTTGCAGTTTCACAATACTTGATCCCTCATTCAACTTTGTTGAAATCCATCTATCTGTGAAACGATGATCACTGAAAGGTTTGCAAATGGGCAGAGGCACATTGCTTACTGACCACGTGGCCTAATGGATAAGGCGTCTGACTTCGGATCAGAAGATTGAGGGTTCGAGTCCCTTCGTGGTTGCAGCATCTTTGCTACTTTTGTGTGTGAATGACTACTAGGCTTTGTAAGTATGAATCTCTCAAAATATTGACTGGGTTGATGGCTAAACTGACTGAAATATTTCTGGTCTATTCACTCCCAGACCACGTGGCCTAATGGATAAGGCGTCTGACTTCGGATCAGAAGATTGAGGGTTCGAGTCCCTTCGTGGTTGCAACATATTCCCTTTGTCTTTGCAACATGTTTGCCTCTTCACAGCATTTGAATGAGTTTCAGGCTTTGTAGGAAATTGTTGACTATGTTGATTACTGAATGCTGAGAAATATTTCCAATTGCTGAACTCACGGACCACGTGGCCTAATGGATAAGGCGTCTGACTTCGGATCAGAAGATTGAGGGTTCGAGTCCCTTCGTGGTTGCAACATCTTTGCACTTTCACAATACTTGATGCCTCATTCAACTTTGTTGAAATCCATCTATCTGTGAAACGATGATCACTGAAAGGTTTGCAAATGGGCAGAGGCACATTGCTTACTCAGACCACGTGGCCTAATGGATAAGGCGTCTGACTTCGGATCAGAAGATTGAGGGTTCGAGTCCCTTCGTGGTTGCAACTTCTTTGCACTTTCACAGTGTTTGTTGGACTTTCCAGCGCCGTTGAACATAATCTGTCTGTGAAAGGTTAACAAGAATCTACCTCTTCTAATGTTGACTATGTGGATTGCTGAATGGTGAGAAAAAAGTGTAAAACTTGCTTTCTTTCAGACCACGTGGCCTAATGGATAAGGCGTCTGACTTCGGATCAGAAGATTGAGGGTTCGAGTCCCTTCGTGGTTGCAATATCTTTGCAGTTGCACTATGTTTATTGGAATCAATCTTTGTGTGAATGGGCGATCACGGAAGGTTTGCAAATGGGTAAAACTGCAGTTCCCAATGACCACGTGGCCTAATGGATAAGGCGTCTGACTTCGGATCAGAAGATTGAGGGTTCGAGTCCCTTCGTGGTTGCAATATCTTTGCAGTTTCACAATACTTGATCCCTCATTCAACTTTGTTGAAATCCATCTATCTGTGAAACGATGATCACTGAAAGGTTTGCAAATGGGCAGAGGCACATTGCTTACTGACCACGTGGCCTAATGGATAAGGCGTCTGACTTCGGATCAGAAGATTGAGGGTTCGAGTCCCTTCGTGGTTGCAGCATCTTTGCTACTTTTGTGTGTGAATGACTACTAGGCTTTGTAAGTATGAATCTCTCAAAATATTGACTGGGTTGATGGCTAAACTGACTGAAATATTTCTGGTCTATTCACTCCCAGACCACGTGGCCTAATGGATAAGGCGTCTGACTTCGGATCAGAAGATTGAGGGTTCGAGTCCCTTCGTGGTTGCAACATATTCCCTTTGTCTTTGCAACATGTTTGCCTCTTCACAGCATTTGAATGAGTTTCAGGCTTTGTAGGAAATTGTTGACTATGTTGATTACTGAATGCTGAGAAATATTTCCAATTGCTGAACTCACGGACCACGTGGCCTAATGGATAAGGCGTCTGACTTCGGATCAGAAGATTGAGGGTTCGAGTCCCTTCGTGGTTGCAACTTCTTTGCACTTTCACAGTGTTTGTTGGACTTTCCAGCGCCGTTGAACATAATCTGTCTGTGAAAGGTTAACAAGAATCTACCTCTTCTAATGTTGACTATGTGGATTGCTGAATGGTGAGAAAAAAGTGTAAAACTTGCTTTCTTTCAGACCACGTGGCCTAATGGATAAGGCGTCTGACTTCGGATCAGAAGATTGAGGGTTCGAGTCCCTTCGTGGTTGCAATATCTTTGCAGTTGCACTATTGCCTCTTCAACTTTGTGAATCAATCTTTGTGTGAAATGGACTGATCACGGAAGGTTTGCAAATGGGTAACACTGCAGCTCACTGACCACGTGGCCTAATGGATAAGGCGTCTGACTTCGGATCAGAAGATTGAGGGTTCGAGTCCCTTCGTGGTTGCAACATATTCCCTTTGTCTTTGCAACATGTTTGCCTCTTCACAGCATTTGAATGAGTTTCAGGCTTTGTAGGAAATTGTTGACTATGTTGATTACTGAATGCTGAGAAATATTTCCAATTGCTGAACTCACGGACCACGTGGCCTAATGGATAAGGCGTCTGACTTCGGATCAGAAGATTGAGGGTTCGAGTCCCTTCGTGGTTGCAACTTCTTTGCACTTTCACAGTGTTTGTTGGACTTTCCAGCGCCGTTGAACATAATCTGTCTGTGAAAGGTTAACAAGAATCTACCTCTTCTAATGTTGACTATGTGGATTGCTGAATGGTGAGAAAAAAAGTGTAAAACTTGCTTTCTTTCAGACCACGTGGCCTAATGGATAAGGCGTCTGACTTCGGATCAGAAGATTGAGGGTTCGAGTCCCTTCGTGGTTGCAATATCTTTGCAGTTGCACTATGTTTATTGGAATCAATCTTTGTGTGAATGGGCGATCACGGAAGGTTTGCAAATGGGTAAAACTGCAGTTCCCAATGACCACGTGGCCTAATGGATAAGGCGTCTGACTTCGGATCAGAAGATTGAGGGTTCGAGTCCCTTCGTGGTTGCAATATCTTTGCAGTTTCACAATACTTGATCCCTCATTCAACTTTGTTGAAATCCATCTATCTGTGAAACGATGATCACTGAAAGGTTTGCAAATGGGCAGAGGCACATTGCTTACTGACCACGTGGCCTAATGGATAAGGCGTCTGACTTCGGATCAGAAGATTGAGGGTTCGAGTCCCTTCGTGGTTGCAGCATCTTTGCTACTTTTGTGTGTGAATGACTACTAGGCTTTGTAAGTATGAATCTCTCAAAATATTGACTGGGTTGATGGCTAAACTGACTGAAATATTTCTGGTCTATTCACTCCCAGACCACGTGGCCTAATGGATAAGGCGTCTGACTTCGGATCAGAAGATTGAGGGTTCGAGTCCCTTCGTGGTTGCAACATATTCCCTTTGTCTTTGCAACATGTTTGCCTCTTCACAGCATTTGAATGAGTTTCAGGCTTTGTAGGAAATTGTTGACTATGTTGATTACTGAATGCTGAGAAATATTTCCAATTGCTGAGCTCACGGACCACGTGGCCTAATGGATAAGGCGTCTGACTTCGGATCAGAAGATTGAGGGTTCGAGTCCCTTCGTGGTTGCAATATCTTTGCAGTTTCACAATACTTGATCCCTCATTCAACTTTGTTGAAATCCATCTATCTGTGAAACGATGATCACTGAAAGGTTTGCAAATGGGCAGAGACACATTGCTTACTGACCACGTGGCCTAATGGATAAGGCGTCTGACTTCGGATCAGAAGATTGAGGGTTCGAGTCCCTTCGTGGTTGCAGCATCTTTGCTACTTTTGTGTGTGAATGACTACTAGGCTTTGTAAGTATGAATCTCTCAAAATATTGACTGGGTTGATGGCTAAACTGACTGAAATATTTCTGGTCTATTCACTCCCAGACCACGTGGCCTAATGGATAAGGCGTCTGACTTCGGATCAGAAGATTGAGGGTTCGAGTCCCTTCGTGGTTGCAACATATTCCCTTTGTCTTTGCAACATGTTTGCCTCTTCACAGCATTTGAATGAGTTTCAGGCTTTGTAGGAAATTGTTGACTATGTTGATTACTGAATGCTGAGAAATATTTCCAATTGCTGAGCTCACGGACCACGTGGCCTAATGGATAAGGCGTCTGACTTCGGATCAGAAGATTGAGGGTTCGAGTCCCTTCGTGGTTGCAACTTCTTTGCACTTTCACAGTGTTTGTTGGACTTTCCAGCGCCGTTGAACATAATCTGTCTGTGAAAGGTTAACAAGAATCTACCTCTTCTAATGTTGACTATGTGGATTGCTGAATGGTGAGAAAAAAAGTGTAAAACTTGCTTTCTTTCAGACCACGTGGCCTAATGGATAAGGCGTCTGACTTCGGATCAGAAGATTGAGGGTTCGAGTCCCTTCGTGGTTGCAATATCTTTGCAGTTGCACTATGCTTTATTGGAATCAATCTTTGTGCGAAAGGGCGATCACGGAAGGTTTGCAAATGGGTAACACTGCAGCTCCCAATGACCACGTGGCCTAATGGATAAGGCGTCTGACTTCGGATCAGAAGATTGAGGGTTCGAGTCCCTTCGTGGTTGCAACATATTCCCTTTGTCTTTGCAACATGTTTGCCTCTTCACAGCATTTGAATGAGTTTCAGGCTTTGTAGGAAATTGTTGACTATGTTGATTACTGAATGCTGAGAAATATTTCCAATTGCTGAGCTCACGGACCACGTGGCCTAATGGATAAGGCGTCTGACTTCGGATCAGAAGATTGAGGGTTCGAGTCCCTTCGTGGTTGCAACTTCTTTGCACTTTCACAGTGTTTGTTGGACTTTCCAGCGCCGTTGAACATAATCTGTCTGTGAAAGGTTAACAAGAATCTACCTCTTCTAATGTTGACTATGTGGATTGCTGAATGGTGAGAAAAAAAGTGTAAAACTTGCTTTCTTTCAGACCACGTGGCCTAATGGATAAGGCGTCTGACTTCGGATCAGAAGATTGAGGGTTCGAGTCCCTTCGTGGTTGCAATATCTTTGCAGTTGCACTATGTTTATTGGAATCAATCTTTGTGTGAATGGGCGATCACGGAAGGTTTGCAAATGGGTAAAACTGCAGTTCCCAATGACCACGTGGCCTAATGGATAAGGCGTCTGACTTCGGATCAGAAGATTGAGGGTTCGAGTCCCTTCGTGGTTGCAATATCTTTGCAGTTTCACAATACTTGATCCCTCATTCAACTTTGTTGAAATCCATCTATCTGTGAAACGATGATCACTGAAAGGTTTGCAAATGGGCAGAGGCACATTGCTTACTGACCACGTGGCCTAATGGATAAGGCGTCTGACTTCGGATCAGAAGATTGAGGGTTCGAGTCCCTTCGTGGTTGCAGCATCTTTGCTACTTTTGTGTGTGAATGACTACTAGGCTTTGTAAGTATGAATCTCTCAAAATATTGACTGGGTTGATGGCTAAACTGACTGAAATATTTCTGGTCTATTCACTCCCAGACCACGTGGCCTAATGGATAAGGCGTCTGACTTCGGATCAGAAGATTGAGGGTTCGAGTCCCTTCGTGGTTGCAACATATTCCCTTTGTCTTTGCAACATGTTTGCCTCTTCACAGCATTTGAATGAGTTTCAGGCTTTGTAGGAAGTTGTTGACTATGTTGATTACTGAATGCTGAAAAATATTTCCAATTGCTGAGCTCACCGACCACGTGGCCTAATGGATAAGGCGTCTGACTTCGGATCAGAAGATTGAGGGTTCGAGTCCCTTCGTGGTTGCAATAACTTTGCAGTTTCACAATACTTGATCCCTCATTCAACTTTGTTGAAATCCATCTATCTGTGAAACGATGATCACTGAAAGGTTTGCAAATGGGCAGAGCCACAATGCTTACTGACCACGTGGCCTAATGGATAAGGCGTCTGACTTCGGATCAGAAGATTGAGGGTTCGAGTCCCTTCGTGGTTGCAGCATCTTTGCTACTTTTGTGTGTGAATGACTACTAGGCTTTGTAAGTATGAATCTCTCAAAATATTGACTGGGTTGATGGCTAAACTGACTGAAATATTTCTGGTCTATTCACTCCCAGACCACGTGGCCTAATGGATAAGGCGTCTGACTTCGGATCAGAAGATTGAGGGTTCGAGTCCCTTCGTGGTTGCAACATATTCCCTTTGTCTTTGCAACATGTTTGCCTCTTCACAGCATTTGAATGAGTTTCAGGCTTTGTAGGAAATTGTTGACTATGTTGATTACTGAATGCTGAGAAATATTTCCAATTGCTGAGCTCACGGACCACGTGGCCTAATGGATAAGGCGTCTGACTTCGGATCAGAAGATTGAGGGTTCGAGTCCCTTCGTGGTTGCAACTTCTTTGCACTTTCACAGTGTTTGTTGGACTTTCCAGCGCCGTTGAACATAATCTGTCTGTGAAAGGTTAACAAGAATCCACCTCTTCTAATGTTGACTATGTGGATTGCTGAATGGTGAGAAAAAAAGTGTAAAACTTGCTTTCTTTCAGACCACGTGGCCTAATGGATAAGGCGTCTGACTTCGGATCAGAAGATTGAGGGTTCGAGTCCCTTCGTGGTTGCAATATCTTTGCAGTTGCACTATGTTTATTGGAATCAATCTTTGTGCGATAAGGGCGATAACGTGACAGGTTTGCAAACTGGTGTAACACTGCAGCTCCCAATGACCACGTGGCCTAATGGATAAGGCGTCTGACTTCGGATCAGAAGATTGAGGGTTCGAGTCCCTTCGTGGTTGCAACATATTCCCTTTGTCTTTGCAACATGTTTGCCTCTTCACAGCATTTGAATGAGTTTCAGGCTTTGTAGGAAATTGTTGACTATGTTGATTACTGAATGCTGAGAAATATTTCCAATTGCTGAGCTCACGGACCACGTGGCCTAATGGATAAGGCGTCTGACTTCGGATCAGAAGATTGAGGGTTCGAGTCCCTTCGTGGTTGCAACTTCTTTGCACTTTCACAGTGTTTGTTGGACTTTCCAGCGCCGTTGAACATAATCTGTCTGTGAAAGGTTAACAAGAATCTACCTCTTCTAATGTTGACTATGTGGATTGCTGAATGGTGAGAAAAAAAGTGTAAAACTTGCTTTCTTTCAGACCACGTGGCCTAATGGATAAGGCGTCTGACTTCGGATCAGAAGATTGAGGGTTCGAGTCCCTTCGTGGTTGCAATATCTTTGCAGTTGCACTATGTTTATTGGAATCAATCTTTGTGTGAATGGGCGATCACGGAAGGTTTGCAAATGGGTAAAACTGCAGTTCCCAATGACCACGTGGCCTAATGGATAAGGCGTCTGACTTCGGATCAGAAGATTGAGGGTTCGAGTCCCTTCGTGGTTGCAATATCTTTGCAGTTTCACAATACTTGATCCCTCATTCAACTTTGTTGAAATCCATCTATCTGTGAAACGATGATCACTGAAAGGTTTGCAAATGGGCAGAGGCACATTGCTTACTGACCACGTGGCCTAATGGATAAGGCGTCTGACTTCGGATCAGAAGATTGAGGGTTCGAGTCCCTTCGTGGTTGCAGCATCTTTGCTACTTTTGTGTGTGAATGACTACTAGGCTTTGTAAGTATGAATCTCTCAAAATATTGACTGGGTTGATGGCTAAACTGACTGAAATATTTCTGGTCTATTCACTCCCAGACCACGTGGCCTAATGGATAAGGCGTCTGACTTCGGATCAGAAGATTGAGGGTTCGAGTCCCTTCGTGGTTGCAACATATTCCCATTGTCTTTGCAACATGTTTGCCTCTTCACAGCATTTGAATGAGTTTCAGGCTTTGTAGGAAATTGTTGACTATGTTGATTACTGAATGCTGAAAAATATTTCCAATTGCTGAGCTCACTGACCACGTGGCCTAATGGATAAGGCGTCTGACTTCGGATCAGAAGATTGAGGGTTCGAGTCCCTTCGTGGTTGCAATATCTTTGCAGTTTCACAATACTTGATCCCTCATTCAACTTTGTTGAAATTCATCTATCTGTGAAACGATGATCACTGAAAGGTTTGCAAATGGGCAGAGCCACAGTGCTTACTGACCACGTGGCCTAATGGATAAGGCGTCTGACTTCGGATCAGAAGATTGAGGGTTCGAGTCCCTTCGTGGTTGCAGCATCTTTGCTACTTTTGTGTGTGAATGACTACTAGGCTTTGTAAGTATGAATCTCTCAAAATATTGACTGGGTTGATGGCTAAACTGACTGAAATATTTCTGGTCTATTCACTCCCAGACCACGTGGCCTAATGGATAAGGCGTCTGACTTCGGATCAGAAGATTGAGGGTTCGAGTCCCTTCGTGGTTGCAACATATTCCCTTTGTCTTTGCAACATGTTTGCCTCTTCACAGCATTTGAATGAGTTTCAGGCTTTGTAGGAAATTGTTGACTATGTTGATTACTGAATGCTGAGAAACATTTCCAATTGCTGAACTCACGGACCACGTGGCCTAATGGATAAGGCGTCTGACTTCGGATCAGAAGATTGAGGGTTCGAGTCCCTTCGTGGTTGCAACTTCTTTGCACTTTCACAGTGTTTGTTGGACTTTCCAGCGCCGTTGAACATAATCTGTCTGTGAAAGGTTAACAAGAATCTACCTCTTCTAATGTTGACTATGTGGATTGCTGAATGGTGAGAAAAAAAGTGTAAAACTTGCTTTCTTTCAGACCACGTGGCCTAATGGATAAGGCGTCTGACTTCGGATCAGAAGATTGAGGGTTCGAGTCCCTTCGTGGTTGCAATATCTTTGCAGTTGCACTATGTTTATTGGAATCAATCTTTGTGTGAATGGGCGATCACGGAAGGTTTGCAAATGGGTAAAACTGCAGTTCCCAATGACCACGTGGCCTAATGGATAAGGCGTCTGACTTCGGATCAGAAGATTGAGGGTTCGAGTCCCTTCGTGGTTGCAGCATCTTTGCTACTTTTGTGTGTGAATGACTACTAGGCTTTGTAAGTATGAATCTCTCAAAATATTGACTGGGTTGATGGCTAAACTGACTGAAATATTTCTGGTCTATTCACTCCCAGACCACGTGGCCTAATGGATAAGGCGTCTGACTTCGGATCAGAAGATTGAGGGTTCGAGTCCCTTCGTGGTTGCAACATATTCCCTTTGTCTTTGCAACATGTTTGCCTCTTCACAGCATTTGAATGAGTTTCAGGCTTTGTAGGAAATTGTTGACTATGTTGATTACTGAATGCTGAGAAATATTTCCAATTGCTGAGCTCACGGACCACGTGGCCTAATGGATAAGGCGTCTGACTTCGGATCAGAAGATTGAGGGTTCGAGTCCCTTCGTGGTTGCAACTTCTTTGCACTTTCACAGTGTTTGTTGGACTTTCCAGCGCCGTTGAACATAATCTGTCTGTGAAAGGTTAACAAGAATCTACCTCTTCTAATGTTGACTATGTGGATTGCTGAATGGTGAGAAAAAAGTGTAAAACTTGCTTTCTTTCAGACCACGTGGCCTAATGGATAAGGCGTCTGACTTCGGATCAGAAGATTGAGGGTTCGAGTCCCTTCGTGGTTGCAATATCTTTGCAGTTGCACATATTTGCCTCTTCAACTTTGTGAATTCAATCTTTGTGCGAAAGGGTGATCACTGGAAGGTTTGCAAATGGGTAACACTGCAATTGCTCTACTGACCACGTGGCCTAATGGATAAGGCGTCTGACTTCGGATCAGAAGATTGAGGGTTCGAGTCCCTTCGTGGTTGCAACATATTCCCTTTGTCTTTGCAACATGTTTGCCTCTTCACAGCATTTGAATGAGTTTCAGGCTTTGTAGGAAATTGTTGACTATGTTGATTACTGAATGCTGAGAAATATTTCCAATTGCTGAACTCACGGACCACGTGGCCTAATGGATAAGGCGTCTGACTTCGGATCAGAAGATTGAGGGTTCGAGTCCCTTCGTGGTTGCAACTTCTTTGCACTTTCACAGTGTTTGTTGGACTTTCCAGCGCCGTTGAACATAATCTGTCTGTGAAAGGTTAACAAGAATCTACCTCTTCTAATGTTGACTATGTGGATTGCTGAATGGTGAGAAAAAAAGTGTAAAACTTGCTTTCTTTCAGACCACGTGGCCTAATGGATAAGGCGTCTGACTTCGGATCAGAAGATTGAGGGTTCGAGTCCCTTCGTGGTTGCAATATCTTTGCAGTTGCACTATGTTTATTGGAATCAATCTTTGTGTGAATGGGCGATCACGGAAGGTTTGCAAATGGGTAAAACTGCAGTTCCCAATGACCACGTGGCCTAATGGATAAGGCGTCTGACTTCGGATCAGAAGATTGAGGGTTCGAGTCCCTTCGTGGTTGCAATATCTTTGCAGTTTCACAATACTTGATCCCTCATTCAACTTTGTTGAAATCCATCTATCTGTGAAACGATGATCACTGAAAGGTTTGCAAATGGGCAGAGGCACATTGCTTACTGACCACGTGGCCTAATGGATAAGGCGTCTGACTTCGGATCAGAAGATTGAGGGTTCGAGTCCCTTCGTGGTTGCAGCATCTTTGCTACTTTTGTGTGTGAATGACTACTAGGCTTTGTAAGTATGAATCTCTCAAAATATTGACTGGGTTGATGGCTAAACTGACTGAAATATTTCTGGTCTATTCACTCCCAGACCACGTGGCCTAATGGATAAGGCGTCTGACTTCGGATCAGAAGATTGAGGGTTCGAGTCCCTTCGTGGTTGCAACATATTCCCTTTGTCTTTGCAACATGTTTGCCTCTTCACAGCATTTGAATGAGTTTCAGGCTTTGTAGGAAATTGTTGACTATGTTGATTACTGAATGCTGAAAAATATTTCCAATTGCTGAGCTCACGGACCACGTGGCCTAATGGATAAGGCGTCTGACTTCGGATCAGAAGATTGAGGGTTCGAGTCCCTTCGTGGTTGCAATATCTTTGCAGTTTCACAATACTTGATCCCTCATTCAACTTTGTTGAAATTCATCTATCTGTGAAACGATGATCACTGAAAGGTTTGCAAATGGGCAGAGACACATTGCTTACTGACCACGTGGCCTAATGGATAAGGCGTCTGACTTCGGATCAGAAGATTGAGGGTTCGAGTCCCTTCGTGGTTGCAGCATCTTTGCTACTTTTGTGTGTGAATGACTACTAGGCTTTGTAAGTATGAATCTCTCAAAATATTGACTGGGTTGATGGCTAAACTGACTGAAATATTTCTGGTCTATTCACTCCCAGACCACGTGGCCTAATGGATAAGGCGTCTGACTTCGGATCAGAAGATTGAGGGTTCGAGTCCCTTCGTGGTTGCAACATATTCCCTTTGTCTTTGCAACATGTTTGCCTCTTCACAGCATTTGAATGAGTTTCAGGCTTTGTAGGAAATTGTTGACTATGTTGATTACTGAATGCTGAGAAATATTTCCAATTGCTGAACTCACGGACCACGTGGCCTAATGGATAAGGCGTCTGACTTCGGATCAGAAGATTGAGGGTTCGAGTCCCTTCGTGGTTGCAACTTCTTTGCACTTTCACAGTGTTTGTTGGACTTTCCAGCGCCGTTGAACATAATCTGTCTGTGAAAGGTTAACAAGAATCTACCTCTTCTAATGTTGACTATGTGGATTGCTGAATGGTGAGAAAAAAAGTGTAAAACTTGCTTTCTTTCAGACCACGTGGCCTAATGGATAAGGCGTCTGACTTCGGATCAGAAGATTGAGGGTTCGAGTCCCTTCGTGGTTGCAACATCTATTCCCTTTGTCATGTTGCAACGATGTTTGCATCTGCATTCACATGCATTTGATGATCGAAGATTTCAGGCCTTCGTAGTGAAGTTCGTTGACTATGATTGATTACTGTAAATGCTGAGTAAACATGTCACAATTGCTGAACTCACTGACCACGTGGCCTAATGGATAAGGCGTCTGACTTCGGATCAGAAGATTGAGGGTTCGAGTCCCTTCGTGGTTGCAGCATCTTTGCTACTTTTGTGTGTGAATGACTACTAGGCTTTGTAAGTATGAATCTCTCAAAATATTGACTGGGTTGATGGCTAAACTGACTGAAATATTTCTGGTCTATTCACTCCCAGACCACGTGGCCTAATGGATAAGGCGTCTGACTTCGGATCAGAAGATTGAGGGTTCGAGTCCCTTCGTGGTTGCAACATATTCCCTTTGTCTTTGCAACATGTTTGCCTCTTCACAGCATTTGAATGAGTTTCAGGCTTTGTAGGAAATTGTTGACTATGTTGATTACTGAATGCTGAGAAATATTTCCAATTGCTGAACTCACGGACCACGTGGCCTAATGGATAAGGCGTCTGACTTCGGATCAGAAGATTGAGGGTTCGAGTCCCTTCGTGGTTGCAACTTCTTTGCACTTTCACAGTGTTTGTTGGACTTTCCAGCGCCGTTGAACATAATCTGTCTGTGAAAGGTTAACAAGAATCTACCTCTTCTAATGTTGACTATGTGGATTGCTGAATGGTGAGAAAAAAAGTGTAAAACTTGCTTTCTTTCAGACCACGTGGCCTAATGGATAAGGCGTCTGACTTCGGATCAGAAGATTGAGGGTTCGAGTCCCTTCGTGGTTGCAATATCTTTGCAGTTGCACTATGTTTATTGGAATCAATCTTTGTGTGAATGGGCGATCACGGAAGGTTTGCAAATGGGTAAAACTGCAGTTCCCAATGACCACGTGGCCTAATGGATAAGGCGTCTGACTTCGGATCAGAAGATTGAGGGTTCGAGTCCCTTCGTGGTTGCAATATCTTTGCAGTTTCACAATACTTGATCCCTCATTCAACTTTGTTGAAATCCATCTATCTGTGAAACGATGATCACTGAAAGGTTTGCAAATGGGCAGAGGCACATTGCTTACTGACCACGTGGCCTAATGGATAAGGCGTCTGACTTCGGATCAGAAGATTGAGGGTTCGAGTCCCTTCGTGGTTGCAGCATCTTTGCTACTTTTGTGTGTGAATGACTACTAGGCTTTGTAAGTATGAATCTCTCAAAATATTGACTGGGTTGATGGCTAAACTGACTGAAATATTTCTGGTCTATTCACTCCCAGACCACGTGGCCTAATGGATAAGGCGTCTGACTTCGGATCAGAAGATTGAGGGTTCGAGTCCCTTCGTGGTTGCAACATATTCCCTTTGTCTTTGCAACATGTTTGCCTCTTCACAGCATTTGAATGAGTTTCAGGCTTTGTAGGAAATTGTTGACTATGTTGATTACTGAATGCTGAGAAATATTTCCAATTGCTGAGCTCACCGACCACGTGGCCTAATGGATAAGGCGTCTGACTTCGGATCAGAAGATTGAGGGTTCGAGTCCCTTCGTGGTTGCAATATCTTTGCAGTTTCACAATACTTGATCCCTCATTCAACTTTGTTGAAATCCATCTATCTGTGAAACGATGATCACTGAAAGGTTTGCAAATGGGCAGAGACACAATGCTTACTGACCACGTGGCCTAATGGATAAGGCGTCTGACTTCGGATCAGAAGATTGAGGGTTCGAGTCCCTTCGTGGTTGCAGCATCTTTGCTACTTTTGTGTGTGAATGACTACTAGGCTTTGTAAGTATGAATCTCTCAAAATATTGACTGGGTTGATGGCTAAACTGACTGAAATATTTCTGGTCTATTCACTCCCAGACCACGTGGCCTAATGGATAAGGCGTCTGACTTCGGATCAGAAGATTGAGGGTTCGAGTCCCTTCGTGGTTGCAACATATTCCCTTTGTCTTTGCAACATGTTTGCCTCTTCACAGCATTTGAATGAGTTTCAGGCTTTGTAGGAAATTGTTGACTATGTTGATTACTGAATGCTGAGAAATATTTCCAATTGCTGAACTCACGGACCACGTGGCCTAATGGATAAGGCGTCTGACTTCGGATCAGAAGATTGAGGGTTCGAGTCCCTTCGTGGTTGCAACTTCTTTGCACTTTCACAGTGTTTGTTGGACTTTCCAGCGCCGTTGAACATAATCTGTCTGTGAAAGGTTAACAAGAATCTACCTCTTCTAATGTTGACTATGTGGATTGCTGAATGGTGAGAAAAAAAGTGTAAAACTTGCTTTCTTTCAGACCACGTGGCCTAATGGATAAGGCGTCTGACTTCGGATCAGAAGATTGAGGGTTCGAGTCCCTTCGTGGTTGCAATATCTTTGCAGTTGCACTATGTTTATTGGAATCAATCTTTGTGCGAAAGGGCGATCACGGAAGGTTTGCAAATGGGTAACACTGCAGCTCCCAATGACCACGTGGCCTAATGGATAAGGCGTCTGACTTCGGATCAGAAGATTGAGGGTTCGAGTCCCTTCGTGGTTGCAACATATTCCCTTTGTCTTTGCAACATGTTTGCCTCTTCACAGCATTTGAATGAGTTTCAGGCTTTGTAGGAAATTGTTGACTATGTTGATTACTGAATGCTGAGAAATATTTCCAATTGCTGAGCTCACGGACCACGTGGCCTAATGGATAAGGCGTCTGACTTCGGATCAGAAGATTGAGGGTTCGAGTCCCTTCGTGGTTGCAACTTCTTTGCACTTTCACAGTGTTTGTTGGACTTTCCAGCGCCGTTGAACATAATCTGTCTGTGAAAGGTTAACAAGAATCTACCTCTTCTAATGTTGACTATGTGGATTGCTGAATGGTGAGAAAAAAAGTGTAAAACTTGCTTTCTTTCAGACCACGTGGCCTAATGGATAAGGCGTCTGACTTCGGATCAGAAGATTGAGGGTTCGAGTCCCTTCGTGGTTGCAATATCTTTGCAGTTGCACTATGTTTATTGGAATCAATCTTTGTGTGAATGGGCGATCACGGAAGGTTTGCAAATGGGTAAAACTGCAGTTCCCAATGACCACGTGGCCTAATGGATAAGGCGTCTGACTTCGGATCAGAAGATTGAGGGTTCGAGTCCCTTCGTGGTTGCAATATCTTTGCAGTTTCACAATACTTGATCCCTCATTCAACTTTGTTGAAATCCATCTATCTGTGAAACGATGATCACTGAAAGGTTTGCAAATGGGCAGAGGCACATTGCTTACTGACCACGTGGCCTAATGGATAAGGCGTCTGACTTCGGATCAGAAGATTGAGGGTTCGAGTCCCTTCGTGGTTGCAGCATCTTTGCTACTTTTGTGTGTGAATGACTACTAGGCTTTGTAAGTATGAATCTCTCAAAATATTGACTGGGTTGATGGCTAAACTGACTGAAATATTTCTGGTCTATTCACTCCCAGACCACGTGGCCTAATGGATAAGGCGTCTGACTTCGGATCAGAAGATTGAGGGTTCGAGTCCCTTCGTGGTTGCAACATATTCCCTTTGTCTTTGCAACATGTTTGCCTCTTCACAGCATTTGAATGAGTTTCAGGCTTTGTAGGAAATTGTTGACTATGTTGATTACTGAATGCTGAGAAATATTTCCAATTGCTGAGCTCACGGACCACGTGGCCTAATGGATAAGGCGTCTGACTTCGGATCAGAAGATTGAGGGTTCGAGTCCCTTCGTGGTTGCAATAACTTTGCAGTTTCACAATACTTGATCCCTCATTCAACTTTGTTGAAATTCATCTATCTGTGAAACGATGATCACTGAAAGGTTTGCAAATGGGCAGAGACACAATGCTTACTGACCACGTGGCC
>JAODXP020000063.1:507437-537956 GCA_027497455.2 Sardinella longiceps | reverse complement strand
CGACTGGACGACATAAAGGCAGCCATCACGTCCACCTATGGGTCAATTTTAAAAATGGACTCAACTAGGAAGGTAAGAGTTGTTTAAATAATAGCACTGTAATTTACTATGCATCTCTTTTTCAGTACAGCGTCAATCATTGTTTCTATAACTTTAATGATGGTTACTTGTGTTTTCTATGTTTATGATTTGTTACTTTCAGATCACAAAGAAATTGAGTGGGCCTGCAAAGGGGACAGCACAATGGATGACATCAGTGGGAAACGAAATGGGTCAGGTGCTCATTAGTGTCCTGACTGCAGATGAAGGTGGCGGGGTAGATGCTATGGCAGCGATACAGGAGGGCAGGTGTTGCTCCTCCGACCGTGCTCTATGTGGACTGCCACTGCTGCAAGGAGGCAGGAGACACGAAGCTCAAGCAGCGGTTTGGTGGCTGGCCAGACATCATCATCCGCCTGGACATCTGGCATTTTATGCGACGCCTGGCCGGAGGGGTCACAACAGATGCCCATCAGCTTTATCCAATCTTCATGGCAAGGCTGTCAGCATGTATTTTTGAATGGGATGCTGAGGACCTTGCCAACCTGCGAAGGGCCAAAAGGGAGCAATTGACCAAAGATGGCTGGCCCACAGCTGCTCTGACAGATGCAGAAGTGGACAAGCACATCTCCAAGGCAGAGCTGGCACTCCACTGTAGGAGAAGGACATGCGGGACGGACAACACCATCAGTCTCCTGGAAAAGCTGATTGGGGAACTTTGTGGCCCCAGAGGAAGAGATGCCATGGGTGTTCCACTCTTTGATGTCGTGAGGATGCAACACTTGTGGCATGTTCAGAAGCGCCATGTGGGATGTATTCAGGACCCTCCACATGTGCAACTCTACACAGAAACAGGGACGCTTAACAAGGGTGGAGTGGCCTTGAAGACTTACAGGTGCGCCAGAGGTTCAACTTCACTGGAGTCCTTTCACTGCCATCTGGCCAGATTTATTCCAGGTTCGCCATTGCATAATATACCACACCTTTTGTCATTGATGTTTATGTTATTGCAATCAATATATTCTATTATTCTCTATGCAATGTATTGCCCTGCACTGTTGTGTCTATCTATGTCATAGATGTATGTATTGGCTTATTTTTGTTTTCACAGGAAACAGCGCCAATAGTCTCAATTTCCAGATATATCTTTTGGAAGGACTGTTCCGTTGGAATAAAGACCGTGCTGCAGCTGCACTGGCAGGTGGGGACGACTCACCCCTGCGGACCTACTCTGGGGAACTGGTGTATGCTGTTAACGCCAACTACACAGCATTATTTGGTACTCCGTTGATCCCCGGGTTCTCTCCACCCGCAGCATACACAGGTAAATCAGATAATGTGAAAAATGTATGACAAATAAATACATTTCATGGAAAAATATTTTTTATTAAAGTTCACAAAAAACAAAATTGTGCACCTTTCAGAGAACACCTTTTTAATTTCCTTTATTTTTTTCTACTTGTGTTTGCCCAGGGGAGCTTATTGGAGTCCAGTATCTGATGAGACAGAGTCAACAGCCCCTGGAAGACATGACCCCTGGCTCAGAAAGGACCTCAGAGTTGCTGGAGGACATCACCATTGAGCAAGAAGGGGAGGAAGACGAAGGCTTTATTGATACTTTGGGAGAGGAGGCCATTGTTGAAGATCTAGTGGCGCCAGATGCTGAGCTGCCTGTCATCCATGCACCCACTGCCCAGGATCCACCTGCCCAGAGGCCATTTCCTACTCCAGTACCAGCTGCCCAGGGACCATCTCCATCTGCTTCTGTGCTGCTGCCCACAACGGTAAGGTTGCCTGTGGTAGAAAAATAGTCAAAGAAACACATTACATGGCAACACATTACATTGACTGTACCTCAAACTATGTAAGTTGTTTAACGCATCCTCCTCTACACAGGTTCCTCCGCTGCCTGTCACCCAGGGGCCATCTCTTCCTCCGCTGCCTGTCACCCAGGGGCCGTCTCTTTCGCCACTGCTGTCTTCTCCTCCTCTGCTGCCTGTCACCCAGGGGCCAACACCTTCGTCGCTGCAGTCTCCTGCACCACTGCAGTCTCCTCCTCCGCTGCCTGTCGCCCAGGGGCTGCCTTCTTCGCTGCTACCTGTCACCCAGGGGCCGTCTCCTTCGCTGCTGCCTGTCACCCAGGGGCCGTCTCTTGCACCACTGCTGTCTCCTCCTCCTCCGCTGCCTGTCACCCAGGGGCCATCTCCTTCGCTGCTGCCTGTCGCCCAGGGGCCGTCTCTTGCACCACTGCTGTCTCCTCCTCCTCCTCCTCGTCCTCCTCTGCTGCCTGTCACCCAGGGGCCATCTCCTGTGCCACTGCAGTCTCATCCTCCACCTCTATTGCCTGTTGCCCAGGGGCCAACACAATCGCCACTGCAGTCTCTTTTTCCTCCGCTGCCTGTCACCCAGGGGCCGTCTCCTGTGCCACTGCAGTCTCCTCCGCTGTCTGTCACCCAGGGGCCGTATCCCTCACTGCTGCCTGTCGCCCAGGGGCCGTCTCCTTCGCCGCTGCCTGTCACCCAGGGGCCAACACAATCGCTGCTGCGGTCTCTTTTTCCTCCGCTGCCTGTCACCCAGGGGCCTTCTCCTTCGCTGCTGTCTGTCACCCAGAGGCCGTCTCCTGTGCCACTGCAGTCTCCTCCTCTGCTGCCTGTCACCCAGGGGCCTTCTCCTTCGCTGCTGTCTGTCACCCAGAGGCCGTCTCCCTCGCTGCTGCCTGTCACCCAAAGGCTGTCTCCTGTGCCACTGCAGTCTCCTCCTCCGCTGCCTGTCGCCCAGGGGCCGTATCCCTCGCTGCTGCCTGTCACCCAGGGGCCGTCTCTTGCACCACTGCTGTCTCCCCCTCCTCCTCGGCTGCCTGTCACCCAGGGGCCGTATCCTTCGCCGCTGCCGTCTCATCCTTCATCTCTGTTGCGTGTTGCCCAGGGGCCAACACCTTCACCGCAGCAGTCTCTTTTCCCTCCACTGCCTGTCACCCAGGGGCCATCTCCTTCGCTGCTACCTGGCACCCAGAGGCCGTCTCCTTCGCTGCTGCCTGTCGCCCAGGGGCCGTCTCCTTCGCCGCTGCCTGTCACCCAGGGGCCAACACAATCGCTGCTGCAGTCTCTTTTTCCTCCGCTGCCTGTCACCCAGGGGCCGTCTCCTGCACCGCTGCTTGTCACCCAGGGGCCGTCTCCCTCGCTGCTGCAGTCTCCTCCTCCACCTCTGTTGCCTGTTGCCCAGGGGCCAACACCTGCGCCACTGCAGTCTCCTCCTCCGCTGCCTGTTGTCCAGGGGCAGTTTCAACAACCGCACACTACCCAGGCTGGAGCAATGGTAAGATTTTGATTATTATTATTATTTTGGATTATTATTATTATTATTTGGGAAAGTTGTAATACAGATAACTCATCTAACCCTCTGTTACTGTCTATGCTGTGTTTCCAGGCTGTTGATCAACATGGCATACCTGGAATTGACAGAGTGGATGAGTTGGCGGAATATTTGGTGGGCCTACGCACACAGAGCAGCCTTATACTCAATAATCAACAGGTAGAGACTATCATTGGTTTGTGGCAGAATCTACATACGTTTGACAAGGACAAAATTAAGTATGCTGCCCGTTATCAAGAAGGTCCACTCACTGGGCGCTTTAGGTCTCCAAAAAAGAAGGCAGTTTTTACCCCAGGGGTGGAAAGCACAACAAGATGTGTTCTTGGATCCACTGGCTCCCCTGCACAATGGCCTAACTGTTGTCGTCTAGTGGAGATGATCGTCATCAGGCTCTGTAATATTTATCGCAGCCCCAAAAAACAGGGCACTGCGTCCCTATCTAGATGGGACCTCATTCTTCGGGATTACCGAAAACTGCGACAGTTGATCCTCTGTAATGCCACAATCATGGAGCAGACAACACTCCAACTGGTGGAAATCAACCAGAGAACCCTTATCAGTTCAGTTCAGTTCAGTTCAGTTCAGTTTATTTGTCACATACATAGAGATACTTTCGTATGACAATGTAGTGAAATTGCATGAGAGGAAAGATAGACAAGGTAGGAAGAACAAGCAAAAATAGCAAGCAAAAATAATAAAATAAAACAAAATAAAAGAACAAAATAGGCTAGGCTAAAGGCATGATAAAAGTTCATTATGGGATTTAGATCCACCTTCACGGACATCTCAGACATGGTCAGCGGGAGGGAGGAGATGTGGCAGGAAATCGTTTCAGCTCGGTGGCCTTGAACTCAGCATTTCTGCTAGATGTTGGCTCATCAGCATGATCCTCATAAGCGGCTGCGTGGCCTATTCAGCTGATGATCACTGCGCGTAGCCCAGCATCGGAGATCTCCGCACAAATGGCCGAACTTGTCGGACACACATCTGTTGGAATCCGCTAGCTGTCTGCTTGGCACTCCACCGTAACCTCCAGGGTCTCAGTCTCCCCCGCTAGCTCAGCGGCACCACAGATGGAAAAATATGCGCTTGCGGCGACCACAATGCATTCGGCTCCACACTCAAGAGAGTGCATCATTTGAAAGCAATTCGTCCGGGGCAGATTTCAAACTTTCAAAATTAAATCAATTAAAAGCTAAAATCAAACAAAACGTAAACGTAAAAAAATATCCCAATAGCAGAACGGCATGACTACGGCAAAATAATCACAAAAGGTAATAAAAAGAAAAGTGAAAAATAGCGGAAAAGTATGAAAAAAAAAGAAAAAGGGGAGCTACGGAATAGGCAGCCGACCTCGCAGCGCCATCTCCATAGCAACCAAGTATCACATGGCATAATGGACGCCTAAAGGGTCAGGAGGTCTCTGTGCTCTTGCAAGGACTGCATCTTCCTGCGGTCAGACCAGTGGCAACTGAGCCTTTGCTTCCTGCACAGCTTCAGCCTGCAACTCCGCCACAATACAGCCACCAGTTACATAGGTACAACATGCCCCAAAATACAGCCGGCCAGGCTAAAACTAAATTTAGGAACATCCAGCCCTCTGTTCCATCAGCCTCAGCATCCACAGCCCCAACCCCACAGCGACAGCTGCCCTCGCCTTCTGCCCAAAGGAACAGCACCCACTGTTTTCCATCCTGTGCCTACTGCCCCTTTGGCGACCTCTGACCCCACAGCTCTCAAGAAACAGAGCTACGTTCGCAGCGTGACCACAAATTTGTGCAGAAGATGTGGTCAGCCCCGCACAGGACAGACTGGCCACAGCCAGTACAAGGGCAGAATTTACTGTCCAAATACCGACAATAATAATAAAAATAACTTTATATTAACTATTTAATGTGCTATTACACAATTTAATAACACAATTTTACAATTTAATATTATATTACATAAAATATGCAATTTCTCAACTTATATATTATAAACAAGAAAAAAGCAACCAAAATATCTACTCTCTACACTTGTGCCAGGTGGGATTCGAACCTGCGACTTCATGCATTTCTTCCCTTTTTTCTCCCCCCTTTTCCCCCTTCTCCCCCTTCTTATACGGACAAATGTTCCCCAGCTTTCGCGGAACTCAGGGACCACGTGGCCTAATGGATCAGAAGATTGAGGGTTCGAGTCCCTTCGTGGTTGCAACATATTCCCTTTGTCTTTGCAACATGTTTGCCTCTTCACAGCATTTGAATGAGTTTCAGGCTATGTAGGAAGTTGTTGACTATGTTGATTACTGAATGCTGAGAAATATTTCCAATTGCTGAACTCACGGACCACGTGGCCTAATGGATAAGGCGTCTGACTTCGGATCAGAAGATTGAGGGTTTGAGTCCCTTTGTGGTTGCAACTTCTTTGCACTTTCACAGTGTTTGTTGGACTTTCCAGCGCCGTTGAACATAATCTGTCTGTGAAAGGTTAACAAGAATCTACCTCTTCTAATGTTGACTATGTGGATTGCTGAATGGTGAGAAAAAAAGTGTAAAACTTGCTTTCTTTCAGACCACGTGGCCTAATGGATAAGGCGTCTGACTTCGGATCAGAAGATTGAGGGTTCGAGTCCATTCGTGGTTGCAACATATTCCCTTTGTCTTTGCAACATGTTTGCCTCTTCACAGCATTTGAATGAGTTTCAGGCTTTGTAGGAAATTGTTGACTATGTTGATTACTGAATGCTGAGAAATATTTCCAATTGCTGAACTCACGGACCACGTGGCCTAATGGATAAGGCGTCTGACTTCGGATCAGAAGATTGAGGGTTCGAGTCCCTTCGTGGTTGCAGCATCTTTGCTACTTTTGTGTGTGAATGAGTACTAAGCTTTGCAAGTATGAATCTCTCAAAATATTGACTGGGTTGATGGCTAAACTGACTGAAATATTTCTGGTCTATTCACTCCCAGACCACGTGGCCTAATGGATAAGGCGTCTGACTTCGGATCAGAAGATTGAGGGTTCGAGTCCCTTCGTGGTTGCAACATATTCCCTTTGTCTTTGCAACATGTTTGCCTCTTCACAGCATTTGAATGAGTTTCAGGCTTTGTAGGAAATTGTTGACTATGTTGATTACTGAATGCTGAGAAATATTTCCAATTACTGAGCTCACGGACCACGTGGCCTAATGGATAAGGCGTCTGACTTCGGATCAGAAGATTGAGGGTTCGAGTCCCTTCGTGGTTGCAGCATCTTTGCACTTTCACAGTGTTTGTTGGACTTTCCAGCGCCGTTGAACATAATCTGTCTGTGAAAGGTTAACAAGAATCTACCTCTTCTAATGTTGACTATGTGGATTGCTGAATGGTGAGAAAAAAAGTGTAAAACTTGCTTTCTTTAAGACCACGTGGCCTAATGGATAAGGCGTCTGACTTCGGATCAGAAGATTGAGGGTTCGAGTCCCTTCGTGATTGCAATATCTTTGCAGTTGCACTATGTTTATTGGAATCAATCTTTGTGTGAATGGGCGATCACGGAAGGTTTGCAAATGGGTAAAACTGCAGTTCCCAATGACCACGTGGCCTAATGGCGTCTGACTTCGGATCAGAAGATTAAGGGTTCGAGTCCCTTCGTGGTTGCAATATCTTTGCAGTTTCACAATACTTGATCCCTCATTCAACTTTGTTGAAATCCATCTATCTGTGAAACCATGATCACTGAAAGGTTTGCAAATGGGCAGAGGCACATTGCTTACTGACCACGTGGCCTAATGGATAAGGCGTCTGACTTTGGATCAGAAGATTGAGGGTTCGAGTCCCTTCGTGGTTGCAGCATCTTTGCTACTTTTGTGTGTGAATGACTACTAGGCTTTGTAAGTATGAATCTCTCAAAATATTGACTGGGTTGATGGCTAAACTGACTGAAATATTTCTGGTCAATTCACTCCCAGACCACGTGGCCTAATGGATAAGGCGTCTGACTTCGGATCAGAAGATTGAGGGTTCGAGTCCCTTCGTGGTTGCAACATATTCCCTTTGTCTTTGCAACATGTTTGCCTCTTCACAGCATTTGAATGAGTTTCAGGCTTTGTAGGAAATTGTTGACTATGTTGATTACTGAATGCTGAGAAATATTTCCAATTGCTGAACTCACGGACCACGTGGCCTAATGGATAAGACGTCTGACTTCGGATCAGAAGATTGAGGGTTCGAGTCCCTTCGTGGTTGCAACATATTCCCTTTGTCTTTGCAACATGTTTGCCTCTTCACAGCATTTGAATGAGTTTCAGGCTGTGTAGGAAGTTGTTGACTATGTTGATTACTGAATGCTGAGAAATATTTCCAATTGCTGAACTCACGGACCACGTGGCCTAATGGATAAGGCGTCTGACTTCGGATCAGAAGATTGAGGGTTCGAGTCCCTTTGTGGTTGCAACTTCTTTGCACTTTCACAGTGTTTGTTGGACTTTCCAGCGCCGTTGAACATAATCTGTCTGTGAAAGGTTAACAAGAATCTACCTCTTCTAATGTTGACTATGTGGATTGCTGAATGGTGAGAAAAAAAGTGTAAAACTTGCTTTCTTTCAGACCACGTGGCCTAATGGATAAGGCGTCTGACTTCGGATCAGAAGATTGAGGGTTCGAGTCCCTTCGTGGTTGCAACATATTCCCTTTGTCTTTGCAACATGTTTGCCTCTTCACAGCATTTGAATGAGTTTCAGGCTTTGTAGGAAATTGTTGACTATGTTGATTACTGAATGCTGAGAAATATTTCCAATTGCTGAACTCACGGACCACGTGGCCTAATGGATAAGGCGTCTGACTTCGGATCAGAAGATTGAGGGTTCGAGTCCCTTCGTGGTTGCAGCATCTTTGCTACTTTTGTGTGTGAATGAGTACTAAGCTTTGCAAGTATGAATCTCTCAAAATATTGACTGGGTTGATGGCTAAACTGACTGAAATATTTCTGGTCTATTCACTCCCAGACCACGTGGCCTAATGGATAAGGCGTCTGACTTCGGATCAGAAGATTGAGGGTTCGAGTCCCTTCGTGGTTGCAACATATTCCCTTTGTCTTTGCAACATGTTTGCCTCTTCACAGCATTTGAATGAGTTTCAGGCTTTGTAGGAAATTGTTGACTATGTTGATTACTGAATGCTGAGAAATATTTCCAATTGCTGAACTCACGGACCACGTGGCCTAATGGATAAGACGTCTGACTTCGGATCAGAAGATTGAGGGTTCGAGTCCCTTCATGGTTGCAGCTTCTTTGCACTTTCACAGTGTTTGTTGGACTTTCCAGCGCCGTTGAACATAATCTGTCTGTGAAAGGTTAACAAGAATCTACCTCTTCTAATGTTGACTATGTGGATTGCTGAATGGTGAGAAAAAAAGTGTAAAACTTGCTTTCTTTCAGACCACGTGGCCTAATGGATAAGGCGTCTGACTTCGGATCAGAAGATTGAGGGTTCGAGTCCCTTCGTGGTTGCAACATATTCCCTTTGTCTTTGCAACATGTTTGCCTCTTCACAGCATTTGAATGAGTTTCAGGCTTTGTAGGAAATTGTTGACTATGTTGATTACTGAATGCTGAGAAATATTTCCAATTGCTGAACCCACGGACCACGTGGCCTAATGGATAAGGCGTCCGACTTCGGATCAGAAGATTGAGGGTTCGAGTCCCTTCGTGGTTGCAGCATCTTTGCTACTTTTGTGTGTGAATGAGTACTAGGCTTTGTAAGTATGAATCTCTCAAAATATTGACTGGGTTGATGGCTAAACTGACTGAAATATTTCTGGTCTATTCACTCCCAGACCACGTGGCCTAATGGATAAGGCGTCTGACTTCGGATCAGAAGATTGAGGGTTCGAGTCCCTTCGTGGTTGCAACATATTCCCTTTGTCTTTGCAACATGTTTGCCTCTTCACAGCATTTGAATGAGTTTCAGGCTTTGTAGGAAATTGTTGACTATGTTGATTACTGAATGCTGAGAAATATTTCCAATTACTGAGCTCACGGACCACGTGGCCTAATGGATAAGGCGTCTGACTTCGGATCAGAAGATTGAGGGTTCGAGTCCCTTCGTGGTTGCAGCTTCTTTGCACTTTCACAGTGTTTGTTGGACTTTCCAGCGCCGTTGAACATAATCTGTCTGTGAAAGGTTAACAAGAATCTACCTCTTCTAATGTTGACTATGTGGATTGCTGAATGGTGAGAAAAAAGTGTAAAACTTGCTTTCTTTCAGACCACGTGGCCTAATGGATAAGGCGTCTGACTTCGGATCAGAAGATTGAGGGTTCGAGTCCCTTCGTGGTTGCAACATATTCCCTTTGTCTTTGCAACATGTTTGCCTCTTCACAGCATTTGAATGAGTTTCAGGCTTTGTAGGAAATTGTTGACTATGTTGATTACTGAATGCTGAGAAATATTTCCAATTGCTGAACTCACGGACCACGTGGCCTAATGGATAAGGCGTCTGACTTCGGATCAGAAGATTGAGGGTTCGAGTCCCTTCGTGGTTGCAGCATCTTTGCTACTTTTGTGTGTGAATGAGTACTAAGCTTTGCTAGTATGAATCTCTCAAAATATTGACTGGGTTGATGGCTAAACTGACTGAAATATTTTTGGTCTATTCACTCCCAGACCACGTGGCCTAATGGATAAGGCGTCTGACTTCGGATCAGAAGATTGAGGGTTCGAGTCCCTTCGTGGTTGCAACATATTCCCTTTGTCTTTGCAACATGTTTGCCTCTTCACAGCATTTGCATGAGTTTCAGGCTTTGTAGGATATTGTTGACTATGTTCATTACTGAATGCTGAAAAATATTTCTAATTGCTGAGCTCACTGACCACGTGGCCTAATGGAAAAGGCGTCTGACTTCGGATCAGAAGATTGAGGGTTCGAGTCCCTTCGTGGTTGCAACTTCTTTGCACTTTCACAGTGTTTGTTGGACTTTCCAGCGCCGTTGAACATAATCTGTCTGTGAAAGGGTAAACAAGAATCTACCTCTTCTAATGTTGACTATGTGGATTGCTGAATGGTGAGAAAAAAAGTGTAAAACTTGCTTTCATTCAGACCATGTGGCCTAATGGATAAGGCGTCTGACTTCGGATCAGAAGATTGAGGGTTCGAGTCCCTTCGTGGTTGCAATATCTTTGCAGTTGCACTGTTTATAGGAATCAATCTTTGTGCGAAAGGGCGATCACGGAAGGTTTGGAAATGGGTAATACTGCAGCTCCCAATGACCACGTGGCCTAATGGATAAGGCGTCTGACTTCGGATCAGAAGATTGAGGGTTCGAGTCCCTTCGTGGTTGCAATATCTTTGCAGTTTCACAATACTTGATGCCTCATTCAACTTTGTTGAAATCCATCTATCTGTGAAATGATGATCAGTGAAAGGTTTGCAAATGGGTAGAGGCACATTGCTTACTGACCATGTGGCCTAATGGATAAGGCGTCTGACTTCGGATCAGAATATTGAGGGTTCGAGTCCCTTCGTAGTTGCTGCATCTTTGCTACTTTTGTGTGTGAATGACTACGAGGCTTTGTAAGTATGAATCTCTCAAAATATTGACTGGGTTGATGGCTAAACTGACTGAAATATTTCTGGTGTATTCACTCCCAGACCACGTGGCCTAATGGATAAGGCGTCTGACTTCGGATTAGAAGATTGAGGGTTCGAGTCCCTTCGTGGTTGCAACATATTCCCTTTGTCTTTGCAACATGTTTGCCTCTTCACAGCATTTGAATGAGTTTCAGGCTTTGTAGGAAATTGTTGACTATGTTGATTACTGAATGCTGAGAAATATTTCCAAATGCTGGTCCACGGACCACGTGGCCTAATGGATAAGGCGTCTGACTTCGGATCAGAAGATTGAGGGTTCGAGTCCCTTCGTGGTTGCAACTTCTTTGCACTTTCACAGTGTTTGTTGGACTTTCCAGCGCCGTTTAACATAATCTGTCTGTGAAAGGTTAACAAGAATTTACCTCTTCTAATGTTGACTATGTGGATTGCTGAATGGTGAGAAAAAAAGTGTAAAACTTGCTTTCTTTCAGACCACGTGGCCTAATGGATAAGGCGTTTGACTTCGGATCAGAAGATTGAGGGTTCGAGTCCCTTTGTGGTTGCAATATCTTTGCAGTTGCACTATGTTTATTGGAATCAATCTTTGTGTGAATGGGCGATCACGGAAGGTTTGCAAATGGGTAAAACTGCTGTTCCCAATGACCACGTGGCCTAATGGATAAGGCGTCTGACTTCGGATCAGAAGATTGAGGGTTTGAGTCCCTTCGTGGTTGCAATATCTTTGCAGTTTCACAATACTTGATGCCTCATTCAACTTTGTTGAAATCCATCTATCTGTGAAATGATGATCACTGAAAGGTTTGCAAATGGGTAGAGGCACATTGCTTACTGACCACGTGGCCTAATGGATAAGGCGTCTGACTTCGGATCAGAAGATTGAGGGTTCGAGTCCCTTCGTGGTTGCAGCATCTTTGCTACTTTTGTGTGTGAATGACTACTAGGCTTTGTAAGTATGAATCTCTCAAAATATTGACTGGGTTGATGGCTAAACTGACTGAAATATTTCTGGTCTATTCACTCCCAGACCACGTGGCCTAATGGATAAGGCGTCTGACTTCGGATCAGAAGATTGAGGGTTCGAGTCCCTTCGTGGTTGCAACATATTCCCTTTGTCTTTGCAACATGTTTGCCTCTTCACAGCATTTGAATGAGTTTCAGGCTTTGTAGGATATTGTTGACTATGTTGATTACTGAATGCTGAAAAATATTTCCAATTGCTGAGCTCACTGACCACGTGGCCTAATGGATAAGGCGTCTGACTTCGGATCAGAAGATTGAGGGTTCGAGTCCCTTCGTGGTTGCAACTTCTTTGCACTTTCACAGTGTTTGTTGGACTTTCCAGCGCCGTTGAACATAATCTGTCTGTGAAAGGGTAAACAAGAATCTACCTCTTCTAATGTTGACTATGTGGATTGCTGAATGGTGAGAAAAAAGTGTAAAACTTGCTTTCTTTCAGACCATGTGGCCTAATGGATAAGGCGTCTGACTTCGGATCAGAAGATTGAGGGTTCGAGTCCCTTCGTGGTTGCAATATCTTTGCAGTTGCACTGTTTATTGGAATCAATCTTTGTGCGAAAGGGCGATCACGGAAGGTTTGCAAATGGGTAACACTGCAGCTCCCAATGACCACGTGGCCTAATGGATAAGGCGTCTGACTTCGGATCAGAAGATTGAGGGTTCGAGTCCCTTCGTGGTTGCAACTTCTTTGCACTTTCACAGTGTTTGTTGGACTTTCCAGCGCCGTTGAACATAATCTGTCTGTGAAAGGGTAAACAAGAATCTACCTCTTCTAATGTTGACTATGTGGATTGCTGAATGGTGAGAAAAAAAGTGTAAAACTTGCTTTCATTCAGACCATGTGGCCTAATGGATAAGGCGTCTGACTTCGGATCAGAAGATTGAGGGTTCGAGTCCCTTCGTGGTTGCAATATCTTTGCAGTTGCACTGTTTATAGGAATCAATCTTTGTGCGAAAGGGCGATCACGGAAGGTTTGGAAATGGGTAATACTGCAGCTCCCAATGACCACGTGGCCTAATGGATAAGGCGTCTGACTTCGGATCAGAAGATTGAGGGTTCGAGTCCCTTCGTGGTTGCAATATCTTTGCAGTTTCACAATACTTGATGCCTCATTCAACTTTGTTGAAATCCATCTATCTGTGAAATGATGATCAGTGAAAGGTTTGCAAATGGGTAGAGGCACATTGTTTACTGACCATGTGGCCTAATGGATAAGGCGTCTGACTTCGGATCAGAATATTGAGGGTTCGAGTCCCTTCGTAGTTGCCGCATCTTTGCTACTTTTGTGTGTGAATGACTACGAGGCTTTGTAAGTATGAATCTCTCAAAATATTGACTGGGTTGATGGCTAAACTGACTGAAATATTTCTGGTGTATTCACTCCCAGACCACGTGGCCTAATGGATAAGGCGTCTGACTTCGGATTAGAAGATTGAGGGTTCGAGTCCCTTCGTGGTTGCAACATATTCCCTTTGTCTTTGCAACATGTTTGCCTCTTCACAGCATTTGAATGAGTTTCAGGCTTTGTAGGAAATTGTTGACTATGTTGATTACTGAATGCTGAGAAATATTTCCAAATGCTGGTCCACGGACCACGTGGCCTAATGGATAAGGCGTCTGACTTCGGATCAGAAGATTGAGGGTTCGAGTCCCTTCGTGGTTGCAACTTCTTTGCACTTTCACAGTGTTTGTTGGACTTTCCAGCGCCGTTTAACATAATCTGTCTGTGAAAGGTTAACAAGAATTTACCTCTTCTAATGTTGACTATGTGGATTGCTGAATGGTGAGAAAAAAGTGTAAAACTTGCTTTCTTTCAGACCACGTGGCCTAATGGATAAGGCGTCTGACTTCGGATCAGAAGATTGAGGGTTCGAGTCCCTTTGTGGTTGCAATATATTTGCAGTTGCACTATGTTTATTGGAATCAATCTTTGTGTGAATGGGCGATCACGGAAGGTTTGCAAATGGGTAAAACTGCTGTTCCCAATGACCACGTGGCCTAATGGATAAGGCGTCTGACTTCGGATCAGAAGATTGAGGGTTTGAGTCCCTTCGTGGTTGCAATATCTTTGCAGTTTCACAATACTTGATGCCTCATTCAACTTTGTTGAAATCCATCTATCTGTGAAATGATGATCACTGAAAGGTTTGCAAATGGGTAGAGGCACATTGCTTACTGACCACGTGGCCTAATGGATAAGGCGTCTGACTTCGGATCAGAAGATTGAGGGTTCGAGTCCCTTCGTGGTTGCAGCATCTTTGCTACTTTTGTGTGTGAATGACTACTAGGCTTTGTAAGTATGAATCTCTCAAAATATTGACTGGGTTGATGGCTAAACTGACTGAAATATTTCTGGTCTATTCACTCCCAGACCACGTGGCCTAATGGATAAGGCGTCTGACTTCGGATCAGAAGATTGAGGGTTCGAGTCCCTTCGTGGTTGCAACATATTCCCTTTGTCTTTGCAACATGTTTGCCTCTTCACAGCATTTGAATGAGTTTCAGGCTTTGTAGGATATTGTTGACTATGTTGATTACTGAATGCTGAAAAATATTTCCAATTGCTGAGCTCACTGACCACGTGGCCTAATGGATAAGGCGTCTGACTTCGGATCAGAAGATTGAGGGTTCGAGTCCCTTCGTGGTTGCAACTTCTTTGCACTTTCACAGTGTTTGTTGGACTTTCCAGCGCCGTTGAACATAATCTGTCTGTGAAAGGTTAACAAGAATCTACCTCTTCTAATGTTGACTATGTGGATTGCTGAATGGTGAGAAAAAAGTGTAAAACTTGCTTTCTTTCAGACCATGTGGCCTAATGGATAAGGCGTCTGACTTCGGATCAGAAGATTGAGGGTTCGAGTCCCTTCGTGGTTGCAATATCTTTGCAGTTGCACTGTTTATTGGAATCAATCTTTGTGCGAAAGGGCGATCACGGAAGGTTTGCAAATGGGTAACACTGCAGCTCCCAATGACCACGTGGCCTAATGGATAAGGCGTCTGACTTCGGATCAGAAGATTGAGGGTTCGAGTCCCTTCGTGGTTGCAACTTCTTTGCACTTTCACAGTGTTTGTTGGACTTTCCAGCGCCGTTGAACATAATCTGTCTGTGAAAGGTTAACAAGAATCTACCTCTTCTAATGTTGACTATGTGGATTGCTGAATGGTGAGAAAAAAAGTGTAAAACTTGCTTTCTTTCAGACCACGTGGCCTAATGGATAAGGCGTCTGACTTCGGATCAGAAGATTGAGGGTTCGAGTCCATTCGTGGTTGCAACATATTCCCTTTGTCTTTGCAACATGTTTGCCTCTTCACAGCATTTGAATGAGTTTCAGGCTTTGTAGGAAATTGTTGACTATGTTGATTACTGAATGCTGAGAAATATTTCCAATTGCTGAACTCACGGACCACGTGGCCTAATGGATAAGGCGTCTGACTTCGGATCAGAAGATTGAGGGTTCGAGTCCCTTCGTGGTTGCAGCATCTTTGCTACTTTTGTGTGTGAATGAGTACTAAGCTTTGCAAGTATGAATCTCTCAAAATATTGACTGGGTTGATGGCTAAACTGACTGAAATATTTCTGGTCTATTCACTCCCAGACCACGTGGCCTAATGGATAAGGCGTCTGACTTCGGATCAGAAGATTGAGGGTTCGAGTCCCTTCGTGGTTGCAACATATTCCCTTTGTCTTTGCAACATGTTTGCCTCTTCACAGCATTTGAATGAGTTTCAGGCTTTGTAGGAAATTGTTGACTATGTTGATTACTGAATGCTGAGAAATATTTCCAATTACTGAGCTCACGGACCACGTGGCCTAATGGATAAGGCGTCTGACTTCGGATCAGAAGATTGAGGGTTCGAGTCCCTTCGTGGTTGCAGCATCTTTGCACTTTCACAGTGTTTGTTGGACTTTCCAGCGCCGTTGAACATAATCTGTCTGTGAAAGGTTAACAAGAATCTACCTCTTCTAATGTTGACTATGTGGATTGCTGAATGGTGAGAAAAAAAGTGTAAAACTTGCTTTCTTTCAGACCACGTGGCCTAATGGATAAGGCGTCTGACTTCGGATCAGAAGATTGAGGGTTCGAGTCCCTTCGTGGTTGCAATATCTTTGCAGTTGCACTATGTTTATTGGAATCAATCTTTGTGTGAATGGGCGATCACGGAAGGTTTGCAAATGGGTAAAACTGCAGTTCCCAATGACCACGTGGCCTAATGGATAAGGCGTCTGACTTCGGATCAGAAGATTGAGGGTTCGAGTCCCTTCGTGGTTGCAATATCTTTGCAGTTTCACAATACTTGATCCCTCATTCAACTTTGTTGAAATCCATCTATCTGTGAAACCATGATCACTGAAAGGTTTGCAAATGGGCAGAGGCACATTGCTTACTGACCACGTGGCCTAATGGATAAGGCGTCTGACTTCGGATCAGAAGATTGAGGGTTCGAGTCCCTTCGTGGTTGCAGCATCTTTGCTACTTTTGTGTGTGAATGACTACTAGGCTTTGTAAGTATGAATCTCTCAAAATATTGACTGGGTTGATGGCTAAACTGACTGAAATATTTCTGGTCCATTCACTCCCAGACCACGTGGCCTAATGGATAAGGCGTCTGACTTCGGATCAGAAGATTGAGGGTTCGAGTCCCTTCGTGGTTGCAACATATTCCCTTTGTCTTTGCAACATGTTTGCCTCTTCACAGCATTTGAATGAGTTTCAGGCTTTGTAGGAAATTGTTGACTATGTTGATTACTGAATGCTGAGAAATATTTCCAATTGCTGAGCTCACGGACCACGTGGCCTAATGGATAAGGCGTCTGACTTCGGATCAGAAGATTGAGGGTTCGAGTCCCTTCGTGGTTGCAACATATTCCCTTTGTCTTTGCAACATGTTTGCCTCTTCACAGCATTTGAATGAGTTTCAGGCTATGTAGGAAATTGTTGACTATGTTGATTACTGAATGCTGAGAAATATTTCCAATTGCTGAACTCACGGACCACGTGGCCTAATGGATAAGGCGTCTGACTTCGGATCAGAAGATTGAGGGTTCGAGTCCCTTTGTGGTTGCAACTTCTTTGCACTTTCACAGTGTTTGTTGGACTTTCCAGCGCCGTTGAACATAATCTGTCTGTGAAAGGTTAACAAGAATCTACCTCTTCTAATGTTGACTATGTGGATTGCTGAATGGTGAGAAAAAAAGTGTAAAACTTGCTTTCTTTCAGACCACGTGGCCTAATGGATAAGGCGTCTGACTTCGGATCAGAAGATTGAGGGTTCGAGTCCCTTCGTGGTTGCAACATATTCCCTTTGTCTTTGCAACATGTTTGCCTCTTCACAGCATTTGAATGAGTTTCAGGCTTTGTAGGAAATTGTTGACTATGTTGATTACTGAATGCTGAGAAATATTTCCAATTGCTGAACTCACGGACCACGTGGCCTAATGGATAAGGCGTCTGACTTCGGATCAGAAGATTGAGGGTTCGAGTCCCTTCGTGGTTGCAGCATCTTTGCTACTTTTGTGTGTGAATGAGTACTAAGCTTTGCAAGTATGAATCTCTCAAAATATTGACTGGGTTGATGGCTAAACTGACTGAAATATTTCTGGTCTATTCACTCCCAGACCACGTGGCCTAATGGATAAGGCGTCTGACTTCGGATCAGAAGATTGAGGGTTCGAGTCCCTTCGTGGTTGCAACATATTCCCTTTGTCTTTGCAACATGTTTGCCTCTTCACAGCATTTGAATGAGTTTCAGGCTTTGTAGGAAATTGTTGACTATGTTGATTACTGAATGCTGAGAAATATTTCCAATTACTGAGCTCACGGACCACGTGGCCTAATGGATAAGGCGTCTGACTTCGGATCAGAAGATTGAGGGTTCGAGTCCCTTCGTGGTTGCAGCTTCTTTGCACTTTCACAGTGTTTGTTGGACTTTCCAGCGCCGTTGAACATAATCTGTCTGTGAAAGGTTAACAAGAATCTACCTCTTCTAATGTTGACTATGTGGATTGCTGAATGGTGAGAAAAAAAGTGTAAAACTTGCTTTCTTTCAGACCACGTGGCCTAATGGATAAGGCGTCTGACTTCGGATCAGAAGATTGAGGGTTCGAGTCCCTTCGTGGTTGCAACATATTCCCTTTGTCTTTGCAACATGTTTGCCTCTTCACAGCATTTGAATGAGTTTCAGGCTTTGTAGGAAATTGTTGACTATGTTGATTACTGAATGCTGAGAAATATTTCCAATTGCTGAGCCCACGGACCACGTGGCCTAATGGATAAGGCGTCCGACTTCGGATCAGAAGATTGAGGGTTCGAGTCCCTTCGTGGTTGCAGCATCTTTGCTACTTTTGTGTGTGAATGAGTACTAGGCTTTGTAAGTATGAATCTCTCAAAATATTGACTGGGTTGATGGCTAAACTGACTGAAATATTTCTGGTCTATTCACTCCCAGACCACGTGGCCTAATGGATAAGGCGTCTGACTTCGGATCAGAAGATTGAGGGTTCGAGTCCCTTCGTGGTTGCAACATATTCCCTTTGTCTTTGCAACATGTTTGCCTCTTCACAGCATTTGAATGAGTTTCAGGCTTTGTAGGAAATTGTTGACTATGTTGATTACTGAATGCTGAGAAATATTTCCAATTACTGAGCTCACGGACCACGTGGCCTAATGGATAAGGCGTCTGACTTCGGATCAGAAGATTGAGGGTTCGAGTCCCTTCGTGGTTGCAGCTTCTTTGCACTTTCACAGTGTTTGTTGGACTTTCCAGCGCCGTTGAACATAATCTGTCTGTGAAAGGTTAACAAGAATCTACCTCTTCTAATGTTGACTATGTGGATTGCTGAATGGTGAGAAAAAAAGTGTAAAACTTGCTTTCTTTCAGACCACGTGGCCTAATGGATAAGGCGTCTGACTTCGGATCAGAAGATTGAGGGTTCGAGTCCCTTCGTGGTTGCAACATATTCCCTTTGTCTTTGCAACATGTTTGCCTCTTCACAGCATTTGAATGAGTTTCAGGCTTTGTAGGAAATTGTTGACTATGTTGATTACTGAATGCTGAGAAATATTTCCAATTGCTGAACTCACGGACCACGTGGCCTAATGGATAAGGCGTCTGACTTCGGATCAGAAGATTGAGGGTTCGAGTCCCTTCGTGGTTGCAGCATCTTTGCTACTTTTGTGTGTGAATGAGTACTAAGCTTTGCTAAGTATGAATCTCTCAAAATATTGACTGGGTTGATGGCTAAACTGACTGAAATATTTCTGGTCTATTCACTCCCAGACCACGTGGCCTAATGGATAAGGCGTCTGACTTCGGATCAGAAGATTGAGGGTTCGAGTCCCTTCGTGGTTGCAACATATTCCCTTTGTCTTTGCAACATGTTTGCCTCTTCACAGCATTTGAATGAGTTTCAGGCTTTGTAGGAAATTGTTGACTATGTTGATTACTGAATGCTGAGAAATATTTCCAATTGCTGAACTCACGGACCACGTGGCCTAATGGATAAGGCGTCTGACTTCGGATCAGAAGATTGAGGGTTCGAGTCCCTTCGTGGTTGCAGCTTCTTTGCACTTTCACAGTGTTTGTTGGACTTTCCAGCGCCGTTGAACATAATCTGTCTGTGAAAGGTTAACAAGAATCTACCTCTTCTAATGTTGACTATGTGGATTGCTGAATGGTGAGAAAAAAAGTGTAAAACTTGCTTTCTTTCAGACCACGTGGCCTAATGGATAAGGCGTCTGACTTCGGATCAGAAGATTGAGGGTTCGAGTCCCTTCGTGGTTGCAATATCTTTGCAGTTGCACTATGTTTATTGGAATCAATCTTTGTGTGAATGGGCAATCACGGAAGGTTTGCAAATGGGTAAAACTGCGGTTCCCAATGACCACGTGGCCTAATGGATAAGGCGTCTGACTTCGGATCAGAAGATTGAGGGTTCGAGTCCCTTCGTGGTTGCAATATCTTTGCAGTTTCACAATACTTGATCCCTCATTCAACTTTGTTGAAATCCATCTATCTGTGAAACGATGATCACTGAAAGGTTTGCAAATGGGCAGAGCACATGCTACTGACCATGTGGCCCAATGGATAATTGCCTCTTCACAGCATTTGCATGAGTTTCAGGCTTTGTAGGATATTGTTGACTATGTTGATTACTGAATGCTGAAAAATATTTCTAATTGCTGAGCTCACTGACCACGTGGCCTAATGGATAAGGCGTCTGACTTCGGATCAGAAGATTGAGGGTTCGAGTCCCTTCGTGGTTGCAACTTCTTTGCACTTTCACAGTGTTTGTTGGACTTTCCAGCGCCGTTGAACATAATCTGTCTGTGAAAGGGTAAACAAGAATCTACCTCTTCTAATGTTGACTATGTGGATTGCTGAATGGTGAGAAAAAAAGTGTAAAACTTGCTTTCATTCAGACCATGTGGCCTAATGGATAAGGCGTCTGACTTCGGATCAGAAGATTGAGGGTTCGAGTCCCTTCGTGGTTGCAATATCTTTGCAGTTGCACTGTTTATAGGAATCAATCTTTGTGCGAAAGGGCGATCACGGAAGGTTTGGAAATGGGTAATACTGCAGCTCCCAATGACCACGTGGCCTAATGGATAAGGCGTCTGACTTCGGATCAGAAGATTGAGGGTTCGAGTCCCTTCGTGGTTGCAATATCTTTGCAGTTTCACAATACTTGATGCCTCATTCAACTTTGTTGAAATCCATCTATCTGTGAAATGATGATCAGTGAAAGGTTTGCAAATGGGTAGAGGCACATTGCTTACTGACCATGTGGCCTAATGGATAAGGCGTCTGACTTCGGATCAGAAGATTGAGGGTTCGAGTCCCTTCGTAGTTGCCGCATCTTTGCTACTTTTGTGTGTGAATGACTACGAGGCTTTGTAAGTATGAATCTCTCAAAATATTGACTGGGTTGATGGCTAAACTGACTGAAATATTTCTGGTGTATTCACTCCCAGACCACGTGGCCTAATGGATAAGGCGTCTGACTTCGGATTAGAAGATTGAGGGTTCGAGTCCCTTCGTGGTTGCAACATATTCCCTTTGTCTTTGCAACATGTTTGCCTCTTCACAGCATTTGAATGAGTTTCAGGCTTTGTAGGAAATTGTTGACTATGTTGATTACTGAATGCTGAGAAATATTTCCAAATGCTGGTCCACGGACCACGTGGCCTAATGGATAAGGCGTCTGACTTCGGATCAGAAGATTGAGGGTTCGAGTCCCTTCGTGGTTGCAACTTCTTTGCACTTTCACAGTGTTTGTTGGACTTTCCAGCGCCGTTTAACATAATCTGTCTGTGAAAGGTTAACAAGAATCTACCTCTTCTAATGTTGACTATGTGGATTGCTGAATGGTGAGAAAAAAGTGTAAAACTTGCTTTCTTTCAGACCACGTGGCCTAATGGATAAGGCGTTTGACTTCGGATCAGAAGATTGAGGGTTCGAGTCCCTTCGTGGTTGCAATATATTTGCAGTTGCACTATGTTTATTGGAATCAATCTTTGTGTGAATGGGCGATCACGGAAGGTTTGCAAATGGGTAAAACTGCAGTTCCCAATGACCACGTGGCCTAATGGATAAGGCGTCTGACTTCGGATCAGAAGATTGAGGGTTTGAGTCCCTTCGTGGTTGCAATATCTTTGCAGTTTCACAATACTTGATGCCTCATTCAACTTTGTTGAAATCCATCTATCTGTGAAATGATGATCACTGAAAGGTTTGCAAATGGGTAGAGGCACATTGCTTACTGACCACGTGGCCTAATGGATAAGGCGTCTGACTTCGGATCAGAAGATTGAGGGTTCGAGTCCCTTCGTGGTTGCAGCATCTTTGCTACTTTTGTGTGTGAATGACTACTAGGCTTTGTAAGTATGAATCTCTCAAAATATTGACTGGGTTGATGGCTAAACTGACTGAAATATTTCTGGTCTATTCACTCCCAGACCACGTGGCCTAATGCATAAGGCGTCTGACTTCGGATCAGAAGATTGAGGGTTCGAGTCCCTTCGTGGTTGCAACATATTCCCTTTGTCTTTGCAACATGTTTGCCTCTTCACAGCATTTGAATGAGTTTCAGGCTTTGTAGGATATTGTTGACTATGTTGATTACTGAATGCTGAAAAATATTTCCAATTGCTGAGCTCACTGACCACGTGGCCTAATGGATAAGGCGTCTGACTTCGGATCAGAAGATTGAGGGTTCGAGTCCCTTCGTGGTTGCAACTTCTTTGCACTTTCACAGTGTTTGTTGGACTTTCCAGCGCCGTTGAACATAATCTGTCTGTGAAAGGGTAAACAAGAATCTACCTCTTCTAATGTTGACTATGTGGATTGCTGAATGGTGAGAAAAAGTGTAACTTGCTTTCTTTCAGACCATGTGGCCTAATGGATAAGGCGTCTGACTTCGGATCAGAAGATTGAGGGTTCGAGTCCCTTCGTGGTTGCAATATCTTTGCAGTTGCACTGTTTATAGGAATCAATCTTTGTGCGAAAGGGCGATCACGGAAGGTTTGGAAATGGGTAATACTGCAGCTCCCAATGACCACGTGGCCTAATGGATAAGGCGTCTGACTTCGGATCAGAAGATTGAGGGTTCGAGTCCCTTCGTGGTTGCAATGTCTTTGCAGTTTCACAATACTTGATGCCTCATTCAACTTTGTTCAAATCCATCTATCTGTGAAATGATGATCACTGAAAGGTTTGCAAATGGGCAGAGGCACATTGCTTACTGACCACGTGGCCTAATGGATAAGGCGTCTGACTTCGGATCAGAAGATTGAGGGTTCGAGTCCCTTCGTGGTTGCAACATATTCCCTTTGTCTTTGCAACATGTTTGCCTCTTCACAGCATTTGAATGAGTTTCAGGCTTTGTAGGAAATTGTTGACTATGTTGATTACTGAATGCTGAGAAATATTTCCAATTGCTGAACTCACAGACCACGTGGCCTAATGGATAAGGCGTCTGACTTCGGATCAGAAGATTGAGGGTTCGAGTCCCTTCGTGGTTGCAACTTCTTTGCACTTTCACAGTGTTTGTTGGACTTTCCAGCGCCGTTGAACATAATCTGTCTGTGAAAGGTTAACAAGAATTTACCTCTTCTAATGTTGACTATGTGGATTGCTGAATGGTGAGAAAAAAAGTGTAAAACTTGCTTTCTTTCAGACCACGTGGCCTAATGGATAAGGCGTTTGACTTCGGATCAGAAGATTGAGGGTTCGAGTCCCTTCGTGGTTGCAATATATTTGCAGTTGCACTATGTTTATTGGAATCAAACTTTGTGTGAATGGGCGATCACGGAAGGTTTGGAAATGGGTAATACTGCAGCTCCCAATGACCACGTGGCCTAATGGATAAGGCGTCTGACTTCGGATCAGAAGATTGAGGGTTCGAGTCCCTTCGTGGTTGCAATATCTTTGCAGTTTCACAATACTTGATCCCTCATTCAACTTTGTTGAAATCCATCTATCTGTGAAACGATGATCACTGAAAGGTTTGCAAATGGGCAGAGGCACATTGCTTACTGACCACGTGGCCTAATGGATAAGGCGTCTGACTTCGGATCAGAAGATTGAGGGTTCGAGTCCCTTCGTGGTTGCAATATCTTTGCAGTTGCACTATGTTTATTGGAATCAATCTTTGTGCGAAAGGGCGATCACGGAAGGTTTGCAAATGGGTAACACTGCAGCTCCCAATGACCACGTGGCCTAATGGATAAGGCGTCTGACTTCGGATCAGAAGATTGAGGGTTCGAGTCCCTTCGTGGTTGCAATATCTTTGCAGTTTAACAATACTTGATGCCTCATTCAACTTTGTTGAAATCCATCTATTTGTGAAATGATGATCACTGAAAGGTTTGCAAATGGGTAGAGGCACATTGCTTACTGACCACGTGGCCTAATGGATAAGGCGTCTGACTTCGGATCAGAAGATTGAGGGTTCGAGTCCCTTCGTGGTTGCAGCATCTTTGCTACTTTTGTGTGTGAATGACTACTTGGCTTTGTAAGTATGAATCTCTCAAAATATTGACTGGGTTGATGGCTAAACTGACTGAAATATTTCTGGTCTATTCACTCCCAGACCACATGGCCTAATGCATAAGGCGTCTGACTTCAGATCAGAAAATTGAGGGTTCGAGTCCCTTCGTGGTTGCAACATATTCCCTTTGTCTTTGCAACATGTTTGCCTCTTCACAGCATTTGAATGAGTTTCAGGCTTTGTAGGATATTGTTGACTATGTTGATTACTGAATGCTGAGAAATATTTCCAATTGCTGAGCTCACGGACCACGTGGCCTAATGGATAAGGCGTCTGACTTCGGATCAGAAGATTGAGGGTTCGAGTCCCTTCGTGGTTGCAACTTCTTTGCACTTTCACAGTGTTTGTTTGACTTCCCAGCGCCGTTGAACATAATCTGTCTGTGAAAGGTTAACAAGAATCCACCTCTTCTAATGTTGACTATGTGGATTGCTGAATGGTGAGAAAAAAGTGTAAAACTTGCTTTCTTTCAGACCACGTGGCCTAATGGATAAGGCGTCTGACTTCGGATCAGAAGATTGAGGGTTCGAGTCCCTTCGTGGTTGCAATATCTTTGCAGTTGCACTATGTTTATTGGAATCAATCTTTGTGTGAATGGGCGATCACGGAAGGTTTGCAAATGGGTAAAACTGCAGTTCCCAATGACCACGTGGCCTAATGGATAAGGCGTCTGACTTCGGATCAGAAGATTGAGGGTTCGAGTCCCTTCGTGGTTGCAATATCTTTGCAGTTTCACAATACTTGATCCCTCAATCAACTTTGTTGAAATCCATCTATCTGTGAAACGATGATCACTGAAAGGTTTGCAAATGGGCAGAGGCACATTGCTTACTGACCACGTGGCCTAATGGATAAGGCGTCTGACTTCGGATCTAGAAGATTGAGGGTTCAAGTCCCTTCGTAGTTGCAGCATCTTTGCTACTTTTGTGTGTGAATGACTACTAGGCTTTGTAAGTATGAATCTCTCAAAATATTGACTGGGTTGATGGCTAAACTGACTGAAATATTTCTGGTCTATTCACTCCCAGACCACGTGCCCTAATGGATAAGGCGTCTGACTTCGGATCAGAAGATTGCGGGTTCGAGTCCCTTCGTGGTTGCAACGTATTCCCTGTGTCTTTGCAACATGTTTGCCTCTTCACAGCATTTGAATGAGTTTCAGGCTTTGTAGGAAATTGTTGACTATGTTGATTACTGAATGCTGAAAAATATTTCCAATTGCTGAGCTCACTGACCACGTGGCCTAATGGATAAGGTGTCTGACTTCGGATCAGAAGATTGAGGGTTCGACTCCCTTCGTGGTTGCAACTTCTTTGCACTTTCACAGTGTTTGTTGGACTTTCCAGCGCCTTTGAACATAATCTGTCTGTGAAAGGGTAAACAAGAATCTACCTCTTCTAATGTTGACTATGTGGATTGCTGAATGGTGAGAAAAAAAGTGTAAAACTTGCTTTCTTTCAGACCATGTGGCCTAATGGATAAGGCGTCTGACTTCGGATCAGAAGATTGAGGGTTCGAGTCCCTTCGTGGTTGCAATATCTTTGCAGTTGCACTTGTTTATTGGAATCAATCTTTGTGCGAAAGGGCGATCACGGAAGGTTTGAAAATGGGTAACACTGCAGCTCCCAATGACCACGTGGCCTAATGGATAAGGTGTCTGACTTCGGATCAGAAGATTGAGGGTTCGAGTCCCTTCGTGGTTGCAATATCTTTGCAGTTTCACAATACTTGATGCCTCATTCAACTTTGTTGAAATCCATCTATCTGTGAAATGATGATCACTGAAAGGTTTGCAAATGGGTAGAGGCACATTGCTTACTGACCATGTGGCCTAATGGATAAGGCGTCTGACTTCGGATCAGAAGATTGAGGGTTCGAGTCCCTTCGTAGTTGCCGCATCTTTGCTACTTTTGTGTGTGAATGACTACGAGGCTTTGTAAGTATGAATCTCTCAAAATATTGACTGGGTTGATGGCTAAACTGACTGAAATATTTCTGTTGTATTCACTCCCAGACCACATGGCCTAATGGATAAGGTGTCTGACCTCGGATCAGAAGATTGAGGGTTCGAGTCCCTTCGTGGTTGCAACATATTTCCTTTGTCGTTGCAACATGTTTGCCTCTTCACAGCATTTGAATGAGTTTCAGGCTTTGTAGGAAATTGTTGACTATGTTGATTACTGAATGCTGAGAAATATTTCCAATTGCTGAGCTCACGGACCACGTGGCCTAATGGATAAGGCGTCTGACTTCGGATCAGAAGATTGAGGGTTCGAGTCCCTTCGTGGTTGCAACTTCTTTGCACTTTCACAGTGTTTGTTGGACTTTCCAGCGCCGTTGAACATAATCTGTCTGTGAAAGGTTAACAAGAATCTACCTCTTCTAATGTTGACTATGTGGATTGCTGAATGCTGAGAAAAAAAGTGTAAAACTTGCTTTCTTTCAGACCACGTGGCCTAATGGATAAGGCGTCTGACTTCGGATCAGAAGATTGAGGGTTCGAGTCCCTTCGTGGTTGCAATATCTTTGCAGTTGCACTATGTTTATTGGAATCAATCTTTGTGTGAATGGGCGATCACGGAAGGTTTGCAAATGGGTAAAACTGCAGTTCCCAATGACCACGTGGCCTAATGGATAAGGCGTCTGACTTCGGATCAGAAGATTGAGGGTTGGAGTCCCTTCGTGGTTGCAGCATCTTTGCTACTTTTGTGTGTGAATGACTACTAGGCTTTGTAAGTATGAATCTCTCAAAATATTGACTGGGTTGATGGCTAAACTGACTGAAATATTTCTGGTCTATTCACTCCCAGACCACGTGGCCTAATGGATAAGGCGTCTGACTTCGGATCAGAAAATTGAGGGTTCGAGTCTTTTCGTGGTTGCAACATATTCCCTTTGTCTTTGCAACATGTTTGCCTCTTCACAGCATTTGAATGAGTTTCAGGCTTTGTAGGAAATTGTTGACTATGTTGATTACTGAATGCTGAGAAATATTTCCAATTGCTGAGCTCACGGACCACGTGGCCTAATGGATAAGGCGTCTGACTTCGGATCAGAAGATTGAGGGTTTGAGTCCCTTCGTGGTTGCAACATAATCCCTTTGTCTTTGCAACATGTTTGCCTCTTCACAGCATTTGAATGAGTTTCAGGCTTTGTACGAAACTATGTTGATTACTGAATGGTCAGAAATATTTCAAATTGCTGAGTTCACTTTTACTTTTGATTCCATCAAAGTCATTAATGTTTGCCCCGTTCACGTGCATAAGCTTTGTTTTAAGTAGCGTTAACTTTGGTATGGAGCTTGTCATTCAACTAACGCAAGTTAGCATGCCTCTCGCTAACTTAAACAAGGCTGGAATCAGCTTTATATCTGTCCGTGCACGAGACACTTGACCTAAATAGATGACTTCGCAAAATGAAGGCAGAACTAAAAGAATTATAAGAAAAAAACTTTGATATGCATACGTCATCTGTAGGCTTTTTTTTGTAGGCCTGCTGGCAATGCAGAAAGTGGAGAAGATGACTGTTTGAAATAATATTTTGAATCATAATATTTGACCATTGTTTGTTTGATCAAATTGCCAGTCTCTTTCTGCAACAGAAAGAAATCAATCATTCAATTAAGATGTACTACTCAAGTCACCACCTGATGGACCGGCATGGGACGTCTTTGATGATGCATGCATTTGTTTTATTATTTGGAACAAAGATGATTCCTAATAAATTCTTCCAAATCTTCCAGTTTCAGTAAATATGAAAACTCATGCATGGTGACAATGTCTGCAAAACCTAAGAACCTTTATTTACCGGGAAAGATTATAAAGCAGGTGGATGGAACCTGTTTTGGTGACTTGTGTTTCTGATATTTCTGACATTTTTTCAGACACTGTTTTATTAAGCCTGATACAGCACATTGTGTCTATGTGTATCATATGAAATGTGCTTTATAAATAAACTGACTTTGACTTTGACTTTGATGGTTAACTTGCTACATGGATAAGGAATAGGATAAGATGTGGACAAGGCTTCTGACTTTAGATCAGAAGATTGAGGGTTCGAGTCCCTTTGTGGTTGCTGCATGTTTAATGTGTCTGATGATGTTACATAGCTTTTGGGGAAACATTTGGTGCATGTTTAGATGCCGAAAACACAGTTTTGAAAGCTTGCCCCATTGGGTTAACTGTCAGGGCTTATTCTCTGTTCAAGGAAACCAATATGGTTGGACCAAAATGTCTTGCGTCTTCAGTATTGGCTAATCTCAAGTAGCTTGAGCAATAGAGCTCTTGTTGAAATTTGACCGGAATTCCCCTTTAAAGGGACACCAGGCAGGACTACGGTTTTCCATCTCCGGAGCTCCACCTACAGTCGCCGAAATATTAGAAAAAATACAACTGCGTTACACATTCTCAACAATCGATGTAAATTTATTTGCAAACCATTTTCGTGCGTTACATTGTCTGACAAGCCGGTAATAAATGCGATTTCAGTTATACTTGCTTTCAGTTTCTATTTTGTGGACCCGACACTAGCCATACTGCAAGCATTACCACGAAACAAATGCTTGAGTCTGACGAGAGAGCCATCGGCCACCCCGTAATCATCGAAGTGACTGTGACTGTAAATTAACAGTAAAACGTTGCCTGGTGTCCCTTTAACTCAATTTCCATTTCTATCGGATTGGTAAAATACACTGTTTCTCAATGTCACAAATGTTCCTTGATAGAATACTTCCCTGTAAGACGTTGTTACAGAGACAGCGGCTGTAGGAACAGCCTTATGGTTTTGTTTCTAGGGATCTTTCAGTTTTGTTCCAGCGGCCGAACCACACTCAATCCCACGACTGTGGATGTTGTGCCGTGAAGTCACCCGTGGTATATTATGGGATATGCTCACTCTAGTGATGGTCTCATCCAATCAGACATAGCTAAATATTTTGACCACATCTAGTTGTTGTATGTAGATTTGTAGTCTAAATCAAGATGAAACTCATTCAGGATGAAAAATATCCAATCCCCAATTTTGGTTTTGTGAAATTATTTGGACTTTCATAAATCCCCCCATCTCTTAATCAAACTTAAATCAACTTGAGAGATTGGATGTTTATTTGACATTTACTGAAATAGGTTTAGGAAGCTTTTTAAACAAAGATATTGGGTGTGCACGTTTTCACAATATGTCTTTTTTTTAGCTTTATGGATGTATTTGTCTCGTGTGTGTGTGTGTGTGTGTGTGTGTGTGTGTGTGTGTGTGTGTGTGTGTGTGTGTGTGTGTGTGTGTGTGTTATTTCTTTAATTTGCACATAAATTAACAAATAAAATAAACCACTGACTCTAAAATACTTCACACCCCTTGAAACCTGCTCTCCTTTCATGTGCAGCATCCTCCTCCTCTTTCAAGTCGTGCTGTTGGGGATAAAAAGCAGTCAGCAGTCACCTGAGAGAGGGGGGAGTGTGTGTGGGGCGGGGGTGGGGGGAGGCGACGTGTGAGAAAACTGTGCCTTAGAATGCGCCGGAAGTCTCAGTGTTCCCCAGGCAATCCATTGCGGAGGGCCACACCAAAGTCAATGCGCAGATAGAAAGGGAAGCACTTTACTGCGACAGTCCTGGAAAGCTTTTGCGCACACACAAACGCGCACACGCACGCACACACACACACACACACACACACAAACACTTTGTGTGCATTTCTTACCGAAAGGGATCACGTATGTGTGTGTGTGTGTGTGTGTGTGTGTGTGTGTGTGTGTGCATGCATGCGTATGTGTGTGGCAGGAGTAGTAAGTCATTAGTGAACTTCTTTCTGTCCCTGAGAAGGTAAGAGGGAGCCCCAGGCGTGATTGTTTCCTGTTTGATGTCTTCAGAAAACTTCACACGCACACACACTCACACACACACACACACACATATGCACACACATACACAGAGTCCCTCCCTCCAGTAAGACTTCAAGAAGTGTGTGTGTGTGTGTGTGTGTGTGTGTGTGTGCGAGTGTGTGAGGGTGATTGTGATGTGAAGGCACAAAGTAGGCCCCATTTCACAGCAGCTGTGGCAGAAAACCTGCAATTACAATTAGTGTAGCTTAATGACTGGTGGCAGGTCTGTTTCCTAATCTCTCTCTTACTCACTCTCTCATTTCCTCCCACATAGTTCTGGCATGTTCTAACACTGCTCTCCCTCTGTTGGTCTCCCTGTCGTCTGTGTGCGACTGTCAGCATTTCTTTCTCTCCCCTCCCTGTACAAAAGAAATAGCATACATTTTGTAACACAGTAAATAGGTTGAAAAGTGCAGAGGGTGCTCCTACGCTGGGGTAAGCCTACCTACAGGATTATTTTTCCTTTATTTAATACAATGTAGTGTTGTTTTAGAAAGTCTGCACTTTGCATTTAGGATCTGAAACATACCTTGAAAGTGGTTAGCCTAATGACAGTGACGGCGGTTATAAACATGTCAACAACCAAACAACAAATATT
>JAODXP020000063.1:494937-502437 GCA_027497455.2 Sardinella longiceps | reverse complement strand
TCAATATACCATCATACTCTCACCAAATACAAATCACTACTAAAGCAGAAAAAGGCAATATATATGAAAGATAAATTACAAAATATTGAGGATGCAGTAGACCAGAACTATTTCTGGGACCTGTGGAACAAAATTGAAATGTCCAAAAAAACAAAACAGATTCCGTTATGTGATGAAAAAATCTGGACAGAGCATTTTGAACACCTTTACCGTCAAGACGAACTAAATCCCTTCCAAACTCAGCTGATTGATAAACTACACACACTAGAGTCACAAGTAAAAAACCATTTAGACAACCTTGACAGTCCTATATCATTAATTGAATTAACCAAAAAAATTAACTCATTGACTGCCAGCCGTTTTCAGTATAGAGAGTTCCATACTGCCAGAGGTTTTGGGGAATTTTGACTGTTTTTTAAAGAGCCACAGAATATTATGTGTTACGACTACATAAACAATGAAACTACCACAAGAAAGAGCAGACTCTCTTCTTTCACCAGAAAAAAAAAGTTCGTTTCTACCCCTTTCCATTGCTTAGAAATCAGCAGGCGAACATAAGCTACTTTCTCCAAACTTCCCGTTTTTCACCAAAAAAGGGAGAAAAATAGCGTTTTGTTTGACAACGTTAGTGTCTTGGATGCGCGTATTTTTCGGTCTGTTAGCACGTCAAACATCGGGAAAATGTCTTCCTTTGATAAGACCACAAAAACAACGGTAACAGGGGGCTTTTGGTAATAAAATAGACATTGTTGTAACAAGGTAAATATATGCTATTACAGGCTGTGACAGCGATAACTCAGTGATCCAACACCCGGCTTGCAAATTCTTACCTGACCCGGAACTGTGAGCTAGTTGGGCACTGAAACAAGTCACAACTGCTATTTCCGTTTGCCCAAGGTTGATCTCCTTCATCTCCCACGATCGGAACACTACTCGAACTACTATGGCAGTGACACATACTCTGATCGAGTGTGAACTGCCTACATTTCTCCGATTTACGTTTGCACTTTGCTAACAGCATATTTAGCCATGTCATTAGCTTTCTCTACTTCTCCCTTGGCCATACCTATGAATCTATGCTCATCTCACATCCAAAGTGACACACTGCCACCCTCAGGATCAATTTGGAACAACAATTTTCGACGGAGAATTCTGATATTTACAGACAAGGTTCCCTAGGTCTTTCTGCAGCCCGCCCCATTAAAAAACGCAGTTGACGTCTAAAGACGTCATTGGCAGTGAACGGTAGTATTTCAGTTGACGTCTAAAGACGTCATTGGCAGTCAATGAGTTAAAAGCCTTAAAAACAAAAAAGCATGTGGACCTGACGGGATACATAACGAAATGATAAAGTGCAACAGTCCATTAATGATACAAGCAATCCTGAAACTCTTTAATATGATTCTAACAGCTGGGATTTTTCCAGACTCATGGAAAGAGAATCACATTGTACCAATTTTTAAAGACGGTGATAAATTCGATCCAAACAATTATAGGGGATTGCTCTCAGCAGCAATTTAGGAAAACTATTCTGTAATATTATTAACAAAAGAATGACTGAATTTCTTCTGGAAAATAAAGCTATTAACAACTGTCAGATAGGCTTCATGCCGGAACATAGGACAACTGATCATATTTACACATTGCAATCTTTAATAGATAAATATGTTCTAAATGTTAACAAGGGGAAAATATTTGGTTGCTTTATCGATTTTAAAAAGGCCTTCGACACAGTTTGGCAAGATGGTCTCTTACTAAAATTAATCCAAAATGGTATTGGGGGTAAAATGTATGACATAATAAAAGATATATATCATAATAATAGATGTTGCGTTAAAATACATGATCGAAGGACATCATACTTTAAACAGGAAAAAGGGGTACGGCAGGGGTGCAGTCTTAGCCCACTGTTATTCAATCTATATGTCAATGAATTGGCTGTAAACATTGAGCACTCTAAATTCCCAGGATTATCATTAGAGGGGAGGGAAATTAAATGCCTGCTATACGCAGATGACCTTTTACTTCTTTCTCCAACTGAAGAATCCTTACAAGACAGTCTTTCAATCCTCGAAAAATACTCACAAATTTGGAATCTAAAAATTAATACATCAAAATCCAAGATAATGATCTTTCAGAAAAAAAAATCGTTCAAATGCCCTTAAATACAACTTCACTCTTGATGGGGAAAAACTCTGCCATGTAACAAACTATAATTACTTGGGTTTGACCATCTCAACATCAGGCAAATTTGATTTAGCCATGAAAGACCTAACCGACAAGGCACGCAAAGCATACTATTCTATACGAAGGACAATATATCAATACAACCCTCCCATCAGACTATGGCAAAAAATTTTCAATTCAATAATCAAGCCCATTCTTTTATATGGCAGTGAAATTTGGGGTATCAAATACCAAAATGACTATGATACATGGGACAAAAGCCCAACAGAAATATTCCATCTTGAATTCTGTAAGAACATCCTCGGCCTACACAGGCATGCCGCCAATCTAGCCTGCAGGGCAGAACTAGGAAGATACCCCTTGCTGGCAGATATATATAAAAGGGCATCCAAGTTCTACAACCATTTACTGTTAACAAAAGATGGATGTCACTATAATGGCCTTCTACAAAGGAAGAAATACCCAGAGAGAGACCCTTACACATACTTAATAACCAAGTACAATTTAAATGAAATGAATATGACACAGGCAAAACTAAAACGGATTGAAAAAGAAACAAATGAAGAATATTACCAATATTGGCTCGAAAAAATTCAACATTCAAATAAATTAAAGTGTTTTCAAAAGATTAAAATTAATTATGAATTGGCGCCATACCTAACAGAAATAAAAGACTTCAAACAAAGAAAAATGATGGCATCATACAGGATAAGTGACCACTCATTAGCCATTGAGGTAGGGAGACACAGGCAAACGTGGCTACCACAAGAAGAGAGATTATGTCTACATTGTAACGAGGGAGCAGTGGAAGATGAGGCATATTTCCTAACGGAGTGTAGTAAATACACCTCCCTTAGAGAAAACTTTTTCAAAAATTTGAAGTAATCATACCCGATTTCCAAAAGCTAAGAAATGAGGAAAAAATGCCTTATTTGTTGGGGGAGCATAGGAAATGTATACCCCTCGCCGCACAATACCTGGTAGAATGCCATAATATGAGGACGTGAGCAATCCATGGGGTTGTGTTTATTTATTATTACACAAGTTAGCATGTTGACAATATCTACTGAACTAGATACAACTCTTTAGTATCATATTACTATATTATTACATAAGTTTCCTTTTTTTAGCCAACACTATTTAGATCTCTCTAGGTTTTCTTTTTGTTGTCAATTTTGTTTTTGTTTTTTAATAGTTTTTTTTTTGTAGTTGTTTGTTTGTTTATTCTGTTTGTTTGTACTGTTGATTGCTTTGGCAATACGAATTCCCTTTTGTCATGCCAATAAAGCACCCTTGAATCTGAATCTGAATCTGAGAGAGAGAGAGAGAGAGAGAGAGAGAGAGAGAGAGAGAGAGAGAGAGAGAGAGAGAGAGAGAGAGAGAATCCTTATTTTTCTTCCTCTGTTATTGTTGTTGATTTCAGATATATTGATTCTGGTAGGCTGTCAATATTAATCTTTTCCCAAATAGATATCCATAGATCTATGCTATGCAGGGTAACCAGTGGAAATGCCCTGTGACTGTGATGTGTGTGTGTGTGTGTGTGTGTGTGTGTGTGTGTGTGTGTGTGTGTGTGTGTGTGTGTGTGTGTGTGTGTGTGTGTGTGTGTGCGTGCGTGTGTGCGTGCGTGCGTGTGTGTGTGTGTGTGTGTGTGTGAGAGAAAGAGAGAGAGAGAGAGAGAGAGAGAGAGAGAGAGAGAGAGAATCCTTATTTTTCTTACTCTGTTATTGTTGTTGATTTCAGATATATTGATCCTGATAGGCTGTCAATATTAACCTTTTCCCAAATAGATATCCATAAATCTATGCTATGCAGGGTAGCCAGTGGAAATGCCCTCTGTGTGTGTGTGTGTGTGTGTGTGTGTGTGTGTGTGTGTGTGTGTGTGTGTGTGTGTGTGTGTGTGTGTGTGTGTGTGTGTGTGTGTGTGTGTGTGTGTGTGTGTGTGTGTGTGTGTGTGTGTGTGTGTGTGTGTGTGTCTGGCCTTATGTGTGCTGTGTGAAGTAGGACACAATAATCACCCCCTCTCCATGTCACTCCCAAACAGCTCTGGAGTGCCAATGTGGCCACTTCACAGACTATAGATGGGACTGTGGAGAGTTTGGGCCATCCTCCTCTCTCCCTCTCTATCAATCTCTCTCTCTCTCTCTCTCTCTCTCTCTCTCTCTCTCTCTCTCTCTCTCTCTCTCTCTCTCTGTCATTTTCTCAATTTCTCTCTTTTCTCTCTCAGTCCATCTCTTCTCTCTCTCTCATGGCTAGTAACGGGCAGAGACACACACATTAATAAATGTGTGTGTCAATAAACAGGTGAGCCACTCCAGAGCTGATCTACTCTGGCAGCGGCAGTGTCTCTATGAGGCAGTCATATCTACTCCATAACCATTGGGCTTGGAGTGCTCTCCAGAGTAGATGGTTTGTTTGCTAGTGGTTCACAGAGAGAGAGAGAGAGAGAGAGAGAGAGAGAGAGAGAGAGAGAGAGAGAGAGAGAGAGTAAACAGGCAAAGATAAAAGAGTTTTATGTTTCAGACATAAAGAGAGACAGACCGACAGAAAGACAGACATAAACATAAACAAAGGCAGAAGCTAAACTGTTTCATTTTTAATTATTATTATCCCAGACAGACAGACAGACAGACAGACAGACAGACCGGCAGACAGAAACAAAGGCAGAATCGTTTTATGTTTTATTAAGACACTTTTTTTTCAGACAGAAAGAAAGAAAGACAGACAAACAGACAGACAGACAGACAGACGGGAAGCCATTGAAACAAAGTCAAAAATGAAGCGATTTATGTTTTATTATGACACTTTTTCCAGACAGAAAGAAAGACAGACAGACAGACAGACAGACAGACAGACTGGAAGCCATAGAAACAAAGGCCGAAACAAATCAGAGTTTTATTTTTGTTCTCGGGTTCAGTGAAGTGTACTGAAAAGAGAAGGAATTCAGCCGAGCCTGGTCTGGCCTCCACCTACACTAGAAACGGATGGAGACCGTAATTGCCTGGGGTTTGCGCTGGAGCTGAGGGTGAGCATGAAAAATGAAAATCTAAGAACCAACCAAGCCCCCCATTCCCAGAGAAAGTCTTGTGGGGGGAATCTTATCATCCCCCATCTCTCTGCTAACCTTGCCCAGGGCCCTCTGCTTTCCAGAGCTGGGTTGAAGGGCTGAGAGTTTGGAGCGAGAAACGGAGAGAAGAGAGAGAGAGAGAGAGAGAGAGAGAGAGAGAGAGAGAGAGAGAGAGAGAGAGAGAGAGAGAGATTTGATACATTCAGTCTCTGAGGTGCTCCAGTGAACACCTTGAAACGTATGGTTTAGCCGCACACTCCTTTTTATCAGTATTACAGTGTTGTGAGCTAACTGCACCATAAGGCTACTTCCTTGTGGGCTAACTGCACCATAAGGCTACTTCCTTGTGAGCTAACTGCACCATAAGACTACATTGGTTTGAGCTAACAACAGCATCATAGGGCTACATTGTTGGGAGTTAACCGCACCAGAGGAGTGGACTACACTGTACTGTGTGCTTGTTGGGAGGAATAGTAAGCTACTGTAGGACTGGCTACAGAAGGTCATTGGCATGCAGTGTGGATAGCCACTTTCACAGCAACTATACACTCATACTGAAGGTGCTAACTGCAGCTATCTAAAGATTCCATCTGTCTCTCTCTCTCTCTTCTCCCTCCATCTCTCTCTCTCTTTCTCCATCTCTCTCTTCTCCCTCCATCTATGTCTCTCCATCTCTCTCTTTCTCCATCTCTCTTTTCTCCCTCCCTATCTCTCCATCTCTCTCTTCTCCCTCCCTATCTCTCTCTCTCTTTCTCCATCTCTCTCTTCTCCCTCCATCTCTCTCTCTCTTTCTCCATCTCTCTTTTCTCCCTCCCTATCTCTCCATCTATCTTTCTCCATCTCTCTCCTCTCCCTCCCTATCTCTCCATCTATCTCTCTCCATCTCTCTCTTTCTCCCTCCATCTCTCTCTCTCTCTCTCTCTCTCTCTCTCTCTCTCTCTCTCTCTCTCTCTCTCTCTCTCTCTCTCTCTCTCTCCTTTCTCTCTCTCCCTCTAATGCAGACACTGACAAGCTCTTATCAACACAGGCTGTGTCTCCTGTGGTAGGATGCAGTTGTCTCCTGGTGCAGACATTGCAAAATGCAGTTGTAGGAGACCCCTGGGGCAAGGCTCACTGGATATATATGAGACAGTTTGTGTGTGTGTGTGTGTGTGTGTGTGTGTGAGAGAGAGAGAGAGAGAGACAGCCTTAGCCTGTAAACACTGTAGGTGGAGGCTTTGATAAGGAAAACTAGATTTTATTATTAGTCATTTTTCGTTTTTTTGTAGGGCTGCTGAAAGCTCCAGCAATTGTCCTTGCTGTGCATTATGAGCTATATCCTCGCATTGAAAATCCACACAAAATTGTAAACTCTCTCACACTCTCTGGATAGACATTCAACACATAGACACACACAGACACACACACACACACACACTCTCTCACACACACATACACTCGCACACATACGTACAAACACACACATTACACTCTTAGCTCAGTGAATATAAGGCTTAATTCAGCATAGGCCTATACACACACACACTTTCTCTCCCTCTCTCTCTCTCTCACTCACACACACACACACACACACACACACACACAGTACACACGCACGCACAAGCTCACACATACACTTAGCCCAGCGAATATAAGGCTTCTGATGAAAGAACAGCCTGACGGGCAGAAAAAAGGGTTGAAATGGTGTTATTTTTATTCATTTCATTTCATTTCCCCTTTCTGTCTTTTTTTCTCTCTCTCTCTGTCTCCCACTCTCCCCTTCTTCCCTTGGTCCGTGACGGCTCTGTTGTCATAGTGTTTAGCCAGTAGTTAGAATAAATCTCCCTGGCTTTGAAGCAGACACACTCGGGTCCTGATCTTCATGTCACGCTCTGACCCACCCCATCAACACACACACACACACACACACACACACACACATAGAAATATTTTTGCAGATGGACATGTACACAAACACGTAACACAAAGACACAGGCATGCAAATATTTCTTTGCAGCAAGATCACGCAAACACACACACACACACACACACACACACACACAACATGAAGACACACATACCAGTAGCCAAGTTACCAATTGGATTGGTCTCGGATGCTTAGCTACATTTTAAAGCATGAGAAGCAGCAGCCACTAGAGAGAGTGAAACCACCCCCTCAACACGATATACCGGTATGTCAAAATTACATTACCAGGACCACACACATAACACACACAACATATTTATCAACTTAGAGAGTTAAATAC
>JAODXP020000063.1:482437-489937 GCA_027497455.2 Sardinella longiceps | reverse complement strand
TCCAAGGCTAAGCAGTAGGCCTACTTCAAGCATAGTACAAACACAGGACATACTGAAACGTCGGGAGGAGTTGGAATGTCGGAGATATTTTTTTTCACATCCCATTGATAATGGCGGGTCAAATGCGTTAATCGCGCGTTAAAAAAATTGACGGCGTTAAAATGGAGTTGCGTTAACGCCGTTATTAACGCGTTAAACTGACAGCACTAATTTACACGTTTCCCTATCTATAGGCACTGCCTGAATGTTTATATTTGCATCTATACGCCTACAGTAAATGTTTATGTGTGTATATGTTCTCATGCTGTCTCCACACATCTCCATCTTTGTGACAGTCTGTCTACCAGTGCATTTGTATTATTTATGTTTATATTTCTTTGTTTATGTTCAAATGCAGCTGTAGAAATGGCTGCTGCTGTCCACCTCTGCTCACATTATTTAAATAGCAGCTTTGCTGTCATTTTCTCTCTCTCTCTCTCTCTCTCTCTCTCTCTCTCTCTCTCTCTCTCTCTCTCTCTCTCTCTGTACTTCAGTATGCACTCTCCTTTCCACCCACTTCTCACACTCTTCCATTCTCTTTCTATGTCTCTCTCTATCTCCCTTCTCTCTCTCTTTCTCTCTCTATCTCCCTTCTCTCTCTCTTTCTCTCTCTATCTCCCTTCTCTCTCTCTCTCTTTCTTTGTCTTCTGTTTCTTTCTCAGAGGAAATGCATCTCTAGAGAAACTGTTGCTAACAGACGGCACTTAGCTATGGCGACCCTACTGGAACTCCTGTGAGAGACCTCGCTGTTTTTTCTCAGTGTGCATCTCCCCAGACCCCAAACACAAACACACACACACACACACACATACATACACACACACACACACACACACACACACACACACACACACACACACACACACACACACACACACTCACAAGTACATTTGCTTATTTATTTACTAATTTACTTCATTATTTATGGTGAAATGATCCTCAAGAGGAAGTAGAGTAGTGAAGAACGTGGTGCTCGAGCACGGAGAGAGAGAGGCCTCTGGGACTGGAAGCCTCCACTGTGTGTGTGTGTGTGTGTGTGTGTGTGTGGTGGGACTAGTCTTGAGCTGCAGCAGAGCAGAGCCCCCCGACTGGATGTTTACTCAGGGACTCATTCCCCTGAAGAGGTGTATTATGGGAATTGGAGTAGGAGGAGAAAGGAAGTGGTTATAAGAGCATCTGGCTGGTGGGATGATGATGCTTTCAGAGGAAGTGTTCATGCCACTGCTATCTCCTCTCTCCCTCTTTCCATATGTCATCCTTTCCTTCTTGTCTCCCTTGTTTTTCTGTTGCTTTTGTAGGTACAGTACGGCTCTCTGTCTTGTCTTTCTCCTTCTAAAGCTGCCTACACTTTATGGAAGCCCCCCTCACACACACACACACACACACACACACACATACACACACTCTCTCTCTCTCTCTCTCTCCCCGAGTTCTGTTTGCTATCCTTGCATTTGTTACTCATCCTTCATCTTTCTTCCTCTCTTCCATTCCTGTTTCTCTTGCTTGCTTGCTTCCTCTCCTCCTCTCTCTCTCCCACTTGCATCTCTGTCGCTTCTCTCTCTCTCTTACCATCTCTCTCATTCCCTCCTTCCCTCTCATTCTCTTGCTCTCTCCCACTTGCATCTATGTAGCTTCTCTCTCTCTCTCTCTCTCTCTTACCATCTCTCATTCCCTTCATCCCTCTCATCCTCTCTCTCTCTCTCCCACTTGCATCTCTCTCACTCTCTCCCTCTTACCATTCCTATTATTCTCTCTCTCTCTCTCTCTCTCTCTCTCTCTCTCTCTCTCTCTCTCTCTCTCTCTCTCTCTCTCCTCTCCTTCTGCCCTTCCCTCAGTCATAGTCCCACCGGAGCGGATGAGTATGGGCGGTTTTGTTCTTGGATGAAAATGTAGGACAAATCCTCGCTCATACCCTTAGCTAAGTGATCTGTTCCAGCTCAGCAGCCACAGGGAGGCATGGGCATAAAAAATGTGAAATATGTACATTTATATTGCCTTCATGGGCGGAATGGGCCGCTGCTTTTTGGGCTAAACTTGATTCACATTCAAAACCATTTGGTTCTCCAGAAATGATGCCCCACACAGCTGTGCAGGGTGGGAAAAAATGTGTCTCATTTAGGGAAGGGTGCCCAGCTTTTTGGCCATTAGTGGGCACTATGCTTTCACTGTGGCTGGACGCTAAAACTACTTAGAACAGTAGCACTGGAGAAACACTAAAATGAGTTATGCTTCCATCTCCTCAAGTGTGAGAAAGAAAGTTTGAAAGTTAAACTCAGCAACATTGCAGTGTATGAGTACTTGAATTTTTATGTGTGTGTGTGTGTGTGTGTGTGTGTGTGTGTGTCTTTTTTGTGCATGTTTAGCTGTTGCAAGTTCAACTTGGACTAGAAGTTCAGGGCTTTGGTGTAGAGGATTTGTGTGTGTGTGTGTGTGTGTGTGTGTGTGTGTGTGTGTGTGTATGTGTGTGTGTATGTGTGTGTGTGTGTGTGTGTGTGTTTGATGGAAATTTGTCTTAGGTGAAAAGGTGCCCTCTCAAAGGTGTGTCATATGGGCTTTGAGTGCTTTGAGAGTTTTTTTTTTTTTCTTTTGCTTATGTTGTAGTTTGAAGCATAGTCTTGTGAAGTCTCTGTTTGTGAGTTGTTTGTATGTGACGGTGTGTGTGTGTGTGTGTGTGTGTGTGTGAGAGAGAGAGAGAGAGAGAGAGAGAGAGAGAGAGAGAGAGAGAGAGAGAGAGAGAGAGAGCATACCATACCTTGCACTTTTAATCCTGAACACCATGCACAAAATGACATCCACTTTGGTTTTCACGAACAAAGTGCTGCCATTGGCTCTGATCAGTCAAGAGGTGTGTGTGTGTGTGTGTGTGTGTGTGTGCGTGCGCGCTTGTTTGTTCGAGGTGACGAGAAGCCGTTGAAACCTGCCGAGTATGAAAGTGCTCGTCTTTCCGCGCGACTTCGCTTCTCGACTTTGTCTCGCAACATCAGTTTGTCGAATGTCGAGTGAGTCGGAGCCGCTCCCACTCTCTCTGTGGATGAAACGAGCTTAATGAGACAGTTTGCCACTGAACCAGGTGCCATGTGCGATTGCTCCGCACCGCTGTTTACGCCAGACGCAGTAGTCGTGCACCGAGGCGGAAGGGCTTTGATCTGTCTGAAGGAAAAGAAGGGTTTGGGAGAGGAGAGGAGGGGTGGGGTGGGGTGAGGTGGGAGGACGGGTGAAGTTTGTCGGGCATGAGTGCACCATAACCCTGTTGCCGGAACGTTCCTAGGGGGTGCCGGTTGATGTACTCTTCTCCTCCTCCTCCTCCTCCTCATCCTCCTCTCCCTCCTCTTATGTCTCTCTTTCACTCTTTCATTTGTCTTCTCTTCCCTTTTCTTTCTCCTTCTTTCTTTTCTTGCTTTCTGCTTCTTGTTCATCTTCTTCTCCTCTCCTTATGTCTCTACTCTTTCACTTGTCCTCTCTGCCCTCTTCTTCTTCTTCTTCTTTTACTACATTTTTATTCTTCTCTTTCAGCCTTTTTTTCTCATTCCTCTTTTTTTCCTTGTGTTTCTTCTTTTCCTTCTGGAGAGGAGGGGAGCCTTCTTTTTATGCATTCACCTCTTCTTTTTTCTTTCATTCACCTTCTCCCCTGTCTTCTGCCTATTCTTCTTCTCTCATTTCTTCTTTAGGCTTCTTCTATTCTCTCTCCTTCTTATTCCCTTTCTTCTTCTTCTTCTTCTTCTTCTTCTTCTTCTTCTTCTTCTTCTTCTTCTTCCTCCTCCTCTCCTTCTGGCTTCTTGTGCCATCACCTCTCTTTCTTGCCTTTAATGTTAATGTTTATATTCTCCTCTATTCTCTCTTTGTAGCCTGTCTCTCTCTGTCCCAGAATGCTTCAGCTGAAGTACAGTATGTCACTCACAGCACTGAGAGGAGTGGGGAGTTGAGCAAAGGGAAACAGAACCTCAGGGATGATAGTTTTAGTTATTACAGTATATTGGCACAGCTCCTAAGCACATACTGTATGTGCACATATGGGTCTGAGTGTACACACACACACACACACACACACACACACACACACACACACACACAGCTCCTAAGCACATACTGTATGTGCACATACGGGTCTGAGAGAACACACACACACACACACACACACAGCTCCTAAGCACATACTGTATGTGCACATACGGGTCTGAGAGAACACACACATACACACACACACACACACACACACACTTATGTGTGCTTCTGTTCCCTGCGCGTCTCCAACAGTGTTACCCACTGGCTGAATCCTTAGAGGCAAGTCTATCTTGTCTCTAAATCAGCTGAGGATAAAAACCATCCCTCGCTAAGAAGCAGCAAGAAACACATTTAATATCTCTCCCCCAATGAACACAACTGTGCAGAACATCACACACGATGCCTAGAACAACCACAGCGTGTCCATACCAATGTGGATATCAAAACATGTAAGAGAGAATGTATACTGTAATAAAAATAAATTATAATTAAAAACTGTTCATTGTCAACATTATACTACGTTTATACACAAACACACCACAAATGCAAAAGAAACAGCATATTGTGTGTTTGTTAACTGTGTATGAACACGTTACCGCTTACATTTTCAAAACACCATCTGATGTAAGCACCATTATGTAGCGGCAGCAGAGATGGGCCTTTGGTGGATACCCATAATGCCCTACAGAGTATATAATGTTTAAATAAGGAAAGTGCAGAGAGTATTGCTGTTATTGGTATTTGGAACAGTCAGGGTTAAAGTAGCACTGCCAAGAAAATTTTGGCATACCAGTCAGACCACTTTGAGACTCATATGCCTAAATGCCTTGATGGAAAATGTAATATAAAATCTAAAATTTACATTATGCAGCCTTGCGTCCATGGACACACATTATTTCTCAGTGCAATAGTTCACCACCATTGTACACATACTCACGCAAAATAAGCATGAGAACATATTATATATTCATTGGTATAACGCACCTTCAGTAGGCTATATAACTTGCCCGAGAGAGCCTAATCCCGTTTAGGAACTTCTGTGTGCTTTAATGCTAGTTAAAGACTTAAAGAGAAAAAATCAGGCTATTTCTTATAAAGTGCATTGTGCATTGATAGATATTTATATGCCTGTAAGCAAACTTTTAAATAATACCAGATCCCTGGCTGACTTACCCTAACCATAATAATAAAGGAACATGATCAATAGTTCTGTTTCGAAAGGCAATGGGGGTGCAATGAAAGCATATAGTAATGGTAATGGTTCAAATAAAATACCTTGATGCAGGGAGCTCCACCGCTAATAGTATAAATGAATGAATGTTATTCACTTCTAACTATTTAATAGCACCGGTAAGAATACGAAAATACTCTAATCCCTGGATACGGTTAAAGGGGTCCCTGGCAAAGCATGTTAGCCCTATAAGACTGGCGTTGGTGTCAACTACATGAACGTGACTTACATGTACTATTTTTTTCACTTACTTATTACCTATACTAAATTTCTCACATTTAAACTGCCATTGGTGAACAATGTCAAAGGTCATAAAGGTCCAAGATGTGACTGCACACATAGACACCATCAATAGAATCCAGGTAATTTCACTGAGATGTAAACATTGAGATGTAAATGCAATGGTAGCTTACAAGCAAGTTTTAATGAAAAAAAGAAAAGTGTCTTAAAATCCTGTTAATTACCAGTACATTTATAAAGGTATACATGTAAACAACCTGGATGTTATAGACATATAGATGTATAACCACTATAGTCATGTTAGTCATGAGTCTAATCCTGACTACTAACATACAGGCTGATATAATTACCTCCGCCAAGGAGGTTATGTTTTCGGTCTTGTTGGTTTGTCTGTCTGTCTGTTTGTTTGCCAGCAGGATAACTCGAAAAGCACTGCACGGATTTGGATGAAATTTTCGGACAACGTGTATATTGGGACAAGGAAGAGCTGATTCAATTTTGGTGGAGGTCTTGGCGGAGGTCTGCGCTCTCTGAGCGCTTTTCTAGTTATCTGTATACTTTCAGTATACAGTGTACAAGGGATACTGTAAGTCCCCACAGAGTGATAAAGGAATCCGACAGACGCCTACATTGGAAATCAGCTAGCTCACTGAGATACACGTTAACACACAGTTAGAATTTACAGCACTATGTACAGTACTGTTAGCCTTGCAAGCCAGCCTGTAACGATGAATGTATAGTCTGGCATCGATAGATAGACTGAACTCAATCGTGGGAGGAACAAGGCTATCATTCAAACTACTTCTGCATGCAATATAGGATAGCCCATGACCAATCAGAGGAACGAACAAGATGTAAACACCTTAGCTCCCCTTTGCTATAGGATTCTTCCTCTGGAGAGCTGTTATCCCTCTCAGTAGGGAATATATGGAGATGTTGAGCATGGCCTCCTTGCTTTGTCCTCTCCGCCTGTGCAGCACCGTCTTAAACACTCTCTTGTCTTCTTTTTTCCTCACGGTATACTCCAGGTTCTGTTGCAGATAGATATTCCTTACCGCTAATTCAGACATCAACTAAGATCATCCTGGTTTTGACAAGGAATTAAAATGTACAATCACCTTGTGCCTATACTGAAGGCAAATGTCTGAAAACACAATCACTGCAAATGAAGAGGTGCATAGAACGAAAGTACCGTACATCCCTCAGTGTTGTTTTAAATGAACAAAACGTTTTCCACAGCAGTTAATGTGATATACAGTAATATAGTGTAGTACTGTAAGCAGCTCTACAGAAAGAGCAAAGTGTCAAGGATTAGAATTTAAATAGCAATGGGTTTTAACTACTATATATATGCTGCTAAGAGACTCCTGCCTTTGACAATGAGCCCTCACAGCGCTCCAGTGTGGGTGTTTTAAATGCTTTGAAATTGACTCTTGAGGATTGGGTATTAGAGAGAGAAAAGGATATGATATATTTGTGAGTTAGCTTGCTGTTGTTGTTGTTATTGTTGTTGATTGTGATTCAGCTGAAAAGTTATGTCCGTGGCTGTAATTTCCCCAAAGACCTCATTATGCTTTTAATTTCCAATTATCAATCCGGCAAGCATGTCCACCTGGCTTTTGGGAGCTGCCACCGTTCAGCTCAGCTCAGCGCTGCCGTTATGGCCACTTCCTGAACGCCAAACAAACAGAGTGTGACTGTGACTCCAATTCTCCACTAACACCAAAGCACGCTCTCTAATGATGCCAACTTTACTCTCTCTCTCTCTCTCTCTCTCTCTCTCTCTCTCTCTCTCTTTCTCTCTCTCTCTCTCATTTATGCTTTTTTTTTCTATTGGTTTCCTTTCATCCGGTATTTTTTTTTTTTATTGTACTATCCAATTTTTTACTCTTTATCTTCCCTCCTTTCCTCTGATTTTTCCTCTCATCTCTTTTTCTGCTGTCTGTGCCAATACATGCTATCATATTGACCTTTGACCTTTGGGAAGG
>JAODXP020000063.1:469937-477437 GCA_027497455.2 Sardinella longiceps | reverse complement strand
TTAGGCTAGACGTGCAGTACTCCAGCTGCGGCAAATAGATTTGTTCAGCCAATATGTCTAGTAGAAAGCCATAGGGAATTTGATTGGATGACACCGTTGGCGTTTATCTAATCACAATGCTCGATGTGTTTAGGTCGGGCTTTGCTGAAAACAACAGCCTTTTGAATTGGTGTTTACATCTAGCCTGATTTCCATCGACTTTCAAAGGTCTGCGAGACTTTGGTCTGACCAAGAGCCCATACAACAAATGTTTCCTAAAGCGCATAGTTGACCTCTTCCCCCAAATGCCTCGGTTTGCTACTGGTCGATGTCAGAAAAAGCAAAACCAATCACACCACTCTTTCCTCTGATGTATGTGACGCGAAGGGAACTGCTTGAGTAACAGCTAACAGGACTGAGAGCCGTTGGAGCTGCTCAAAGTTGATTGGTTCCCGACCAAGGGGGTGGAGTTCCAGATTTTTCGGGAACTCAGAAACACTGTTTAGATAAGAGGCTGGCCAGACCAGCGACAGCAACGGTGAAGGTGTTATGTCAATGGGAGGGCGTGCAAGGCTAGTTTACATCTTGTCCGTTCCTCTGATTGATCAAAGGCTATCCTATTCTGTGCAGAATTAGTTTGAAAGCTAACTGCCTTGTCCCACCCATGATTGAGTTCAGTCTATCTATCGATGCCAGACTATACATCTTAATGTTATAGGATGACTTGCCAGGCTACAAAATTATAATTTTTTGAGGAAAATGATTGTACATGAGTGAAACTTATAAACCATATCTATTTAAAAAAAAAAAAAAAAAAAAAAAGCAGAATGCTTAGGCTTTCCCAAACCATTGGCAAACTTGTGTTACATTTACCTTTTCATTCCACCAAACTAATGATCAAGGCTGTACTCAATGCACACACAACTTTGTTGTGATCAAAAATGACTGATATGCATTGCAGAACCTTATGGCTGAGGAGCAGGATAATGTCATATCTGACCTCATTTTTCTCTCCTTTTGGTGAAAGATCACAGAATAAGTAGGTGACTATATCTGTAGACTGTATCCAACGGAAAAAAAAGAGAAGAGGTAACAACAGTAGATGATGTTGAATGCAGATAATGAATGGGCGGTAATAGTGTAGCAGTCAAGGAGCCTGGCTAGCCTGTAGTGTTTATTGTTTTTTCAAAACCTGGCTGCCACCATTGTGAGTTAACCTTAAAGGAATAGTCCACCATTTTATGAAATTGGGTTATTCACCATCTTACTTGGAGTTCCATTTGTGGGTAAAAGCATTTTGGTCTCAGTTGTTGCGTTTTCTTTACCTCACTCACGTCAGATGATGCGCTACGTAACTTTCGTAAGGCACTTCCGCGCAACGATCTGATGTCGAAGCCCTTCAGAGTGATTTCAAGCCCAATATTCTCTAACCGGACCAATCAGGGCTGCTGGCCGCTAGAGGGTGTGAAGTAGCGAAGAAGCAACTGTTTTGAATCCAACCACTTCAACAAACGTAACCAGCGTCATGGGTTGGTTTCGATGTGGTTGGCTGAAGTGTACGTCAATTAAATTGATGGACAAGCTGTTTGTCCAGTTAGATTCAAGGATTTCTGGCTCCTGAAATAACTCGTCTATCGCTGAGGATCAGATGTTCGCGCGTAGCGCTACATCTGACGTGAGTGAGGTAAGCGTTTTCCTAGTCTGGCAACTCAAATTTTAGCTTTAGCTTAACATAGGTGCTGGAATCTGATGTGGCTACTTTAGTTTCCAGTGCCTATGCTAAGCTAAAGCTAAAAAATGGCTGAAATTGAGGTTGCCACACTAGGAAAATGCATAATAACAGAGTGGAGTATTCCTTTCAGCTTCTTAAGGTGTTGATTATCCTGATTTAACTGATAGTTGGTAAAATGTAAATGTATCTGGATAAAAGTGTCTGCTAAATGCATAGATGTACAAAATGATGTGAAAAAGAGCACAAAGTAATCGACTAGACATCAGATGTAAAAGAGCACAAAGTAAAAGACTAGACTTCAGATCAGATGCGTCAGACTGTGACGCTCTTGTGTTCTCTTCTGTGCTATAGCTGTAGCTGTGACATTCAGTGACTGCGTTCCTGTGTCTTTGTTATCTTTCCCCACTGCTCACTCTAATCGACATGTAATGTGCATGCAATACCCACAGGCTACAGCCAATCACGCCCCCACCATTCAAGCCGCCTCGACCCCAACACACACACGCACGCACACACACACACAAACACACACACACACTCACATACACACACACACACACACAGACACACACACACACACACACAAACGCACACATGCACACACACACTCACACATATGCACACACACACACAAACACACACACACACACTGCTCCTCAACCCTCCACAGGCAGATGCAGGCCATCCGTCCTCACACTTCAACCCCAGCCCCACCATCACCACTCACACACACACACACACACACACACACACACACACACGCCACCACCACCACCACCACCACCACCGCCCCCACTACTTCATTTATTTTACACAAGCTTTGCCTCGCCATGGCTCCACAGAATGATCTCACAGCATTGTGCCTTTCAGAATCAAAGAGCAGCCCATTATCTTTCATTACCAACAGATGAGATGGCAGACGCAAACTAATTACACACACACAAAAAAAAAAGATGTACAACGCAGAGGAGGGGTTGGGGGTCTCAATCTCTCTCCCTTTAAAATTTCTCTCTTTCTCTCTATCTGTCTCCCTTTTAACCCCCCCTCCCTCTCTCTCTCTCTCTCTCTCTCTCTCTCTCTCTCTCTCTCTCTTGTTAAAATCTTTCTCTCCCTCTCTCTCTTTCAAATCTGTCATTCTCCACACACACACACACACACACACACACACACACACACACACACACACACACACACACACACACACACACACACACACACACACAGTCTGGAAGTGGAGCCAGTGAAATGAACTGATCCTGTAGTCCATCTTACGAGGCTATATGGCTATGGAAGATATAAAAGGCTGGCCAGAGACCACAGTGAGTCTCCTATGTGCTCCATAATTATGTTATTAAATACAGACGCATAGCCGGGCCCAGAGGTGAACCATTCCATTATTATGAGATGGATTCTCTCTCTCTCTCTCTCTCTCTCTCTCTCTCTCTCTCTCTCTCTCTCTCTCTCTCTCTCTCTCTCTCTCTCTCTCTCTGTCTCTCTCTTTCTTTTATCTCTCTCTCTCTCTCTCTCTCTCTCTCTCTCTCTCTCTCTCTCTCTCTCTCTCTCTGTCTCTCTCTCTCTCTCTCTCCCTGCAGCAGGCTTGCTGGGGTTTAAACCAGGTCAGCATGGCAGTAATTACAGACCCATAAGTTTAAACTGAACTTGGAATAAATTTGAATACGTAGCATTTGGGGTCGTGTGAGGCCTGGCGGCTATTTAATCAGTTAAAGGTGGGAATAGGGTCATGACAGGTTATGTGCGCAGGTTAAAATTGGGAGCTCGTCAACCTGTTGTTTAAGTTCACAAGATGAATGATTATAGTTACAGTATTTGATTAGTTTGTCGTATAGCAAGTGTGTGTGTTACAGGCTTTGTACATCTACCAAATTTGTGAAAGTGTGTGTGTGTGCTTGTGTTTGTGTGGCTCTCTGGACCCTGTTGAGGTTCTTAGGGAAATGGTGGGAGGGAGGGTAAAAATGGACTGGAATGGTCTAGTTTAGTTAAGTTAAGCTGATGTAGTGGATGGTGTGTTGTGTATCTGGACGTTATTGTATCATTTAAACACTCAAAAGCTGATTGAATAAAGGAGTGTTAAACCCTCTCTCTCTCTCTCTCTCTCTCTCTCTCTCTCTCTCTCTCGCTCTCTCTCTCTCTGTGTATTTGTTGGTTTATGTAATCCGCTCTGTACTGTACCCAACTAGACCATCCTTGGGACTTAATGATTTCCCAGGGTCATTGGGAATGTGATCCAAATGGAAGAGAAAGAATTTAAAGTCTAACAGTCATAAAGTGACTGAGCCTAGAGAAGTGTGGCTCATTTCCATATCAAGAGAAAAGCTGCTGTTTATACTGTATGTTTTCAGCGCTTTGAAAGATCAGACCATCCGACAGCCACCAGCTGAGAAACACTGTTTGAAATTCATCTTCACATTTAGATATCATCTAAAAGATATCATCTAAATGTCTAGCCTATCAATTCTGTACTTTGTGAATTTGTATACAACACTACACAATTCTTTTTAAAGAGACACCAGGCAGGAATGCGGCTTTCTATCTCTGGAGCTCCATCTGCAGTCGGTGAATTATTAAAAATAGCAACTACATTGTACATCCTCACCAATGAATGTGAGTTTATGTTGAAACGAAAGAGTACGAACCATATATGATCATTTCCGTGCATTACATTGTCTGACTAGGCGGTTATATCATCTTTCAATTTCAATTTTACTGACCCGAAACCCTAGCATGGCAGCGCCATCCTACGTACTTCCGTTAAAATGAATTTTACCTCCGTACTAGTCTGGACCAGAGCGCCTACTTCGGTTCGCACACGGTTTAACCAATCAGCACACAGTTTAGAACGATGTCTCTTAACTTGCCTGAACACGTTCGTTATTCTCCCCCCTACTTTCGAATTACCTTTACAAAATTGGTACAGTACATGACATTAACATTCAAGATCTTGAGGACTTATTGCCGCTACGATGTCAAAATAAATTGGAATTAGCTAGCAATCTGTTACTGCTGAATGCGGACGTGAGAGCCAGGTGAGAGGATACGTCATATCCAAACGGAAACATGTTTCAATTGCATTGTTCCAGAATGTGCTTATTAGTCAGGCTACCGAAACCTCAGATCCTACAAGTGTAATACCCGCGAAGTCCATAGCAGAGGCGGCCAAGAGAGACGTCATTTACCCCGTAATGAGCCGTGACTATGAGGTTGGTAAATAATAATAATCTCATGTCTTTTTTTTTTTTTTTTCATGAAATTGGATTATGCACATGGGTTATGTCTTACCTGGAGTTTATATATGTGGGTAAAAGCATTTTGGTCTCAGTGCATGTGTCTGGCAACCTCAATTTCAGCTTCAGCTGAACATAGGCCCTGAAATGTAATGCTGCTAAAGAGTTGCTATCTGGCTACTTGACATTCTAGCGCCTATGCTAAGCTAAAGCTAAGAGAAAGATAAAATAGGGTTTGCCAGACTAGGAAAACACATGCACTGAGATCAAAATGCTTTTTCCCACATATGTAACTCCAGGTAAAGGGATGAATAATCCATTTTCCTAAAAAAAAGTGGAGCATTCCTTTAAGCTATAATATGTATACATCCTACAACTATGCTATAGTTTGGATACTGATGGTGCAAAAGAATGGGAAAGGGAGTGAAGAGTACTAAAAGGCCTGTGCTGTAGATAGGAGATAAAGGAGCCGCTTTTGGTAGTTTCTTTTTTTACCCATCTTCACCCCTCAGATACAGAGCAGACCAGAGAAAATCTCACCCTTCCGTTTTACTATGAAAGGAATCCACTGAGGTGCAGTCAAGCAGCTGAGCTCTGGCACAAAGGTGCAATAGTCAGGGGTGTGTATGTATCTCTTTTAGGTGTGTGTGTGTGTGTCTGTGTGTCTGTGTGTGTGTGTGTGTACATGGGTGTGTATGTATGTCTTTTAGGTGTGTGGTGTGTGTATGTGTGTGCATGTGTGTATACGTGTATGTGTGCATGTGTGTGTGTGTGTGTGCGTGTGTACGTACGCATGTGTGTGTGTGTGTGTGTGTGTGTCTGTGTGTGTGGTGTGGAGCTGTCCAATCTCTTTGATGTTTCTCTCATGTTCCACCTTCTGTAGCTTTGAAGAGTTGTGAGAGTTCAGAGGAAGCTAGACGCCACTCCTCCTCCCCACCGCTCTGCTATTCACGCTCTAAGAGATGCCCCGTTACAGACTCGCTCTCTCAGTTTCACTCTCTCGCTCTCTTTCTCTGTCTTTCCCTTACTCACTCTCTATTTCTCTCTCTCTCTCTCTCTCTCTCTCTCTCTCTCTCTCTCTCTCTCTCTCTCTCTTTCTCTCTCACACACGCTCTAAGAGATGCCCCGTTACAGACTCGCTCTCTCGCTTTCCACTTTCACTCTCTCGCTCTCTTTCTCTATCTTTCCCTTACTCACACTCTCTCTCTCTCTCTCCATCTCTCTCACACACGCTCTAAGAGACGCCCCGTTACAGACTCGCTCTCTCAGTTTCACTTTCACTCTCTCGCTCTCTTTCTCTATCTTTCCCTTATTCACTCTCTATTTCTCTCTATCTCTCTCTTTCTCTATCCATCTCTCTCACACACAGAGATGCCCCGTTACAGACTTGCTCTCTCACTTTCCACTTTCTCTCTCTCTCACTCATTTTCTGTCTTTCCCTTACTCACTCTCTATTTCTCTCTCTCTCTCTCTCTCTCTCTCCATCTCTCTCACACACGCTCTAAGAGACGCCCCGTTACAGACTCGCTCTCTCACTTTCACTCTCTCGCTCTCTTTCTCTATCTTTCCCTTACTCACTCTCTATTTCTCTCTCTCTCTCTCTCTCTCTCTCCATCTCTCTCACACACGCTCTAAGAGACGCCCCGTTACAGACTCGCTCTCTCACTTTCACTCTCTCGCTCTCTTTCTCTATCTTTCCCTTACTCACTCTCTATTTCTCTCTCTCTCTCTCTCTCTCTCTCTCTCTCTCTCTCTCTCTCTCTCTCTCCATCTCTCTCACACACGCTCTAAGAGACACCCCGTTACAGTTTCGCTCTCTCACTTTCCACTTTCACTCTCTCTCACTCATTTTCTGTCTTTCGCTTACTCACTCTCTCTCTCTCTCCCTCCGTGACACTCTCCCTCTCTTTCTCACACTAAAGGGCTCCGCACACCGCTTCCGACACAGTGCGGAGCACTCCGTCTTCAACATTCCATTCCATTGTTTTCAACGCAACCCCGCACACCAGCGCCGATGTCTTCCGCCGTCGGTTGTGAATTACGATTGAAGAGAATGAAAGGAAGGAATGGAAAGCGATAGAGGGAGGGGGGCAGAGATAGGGAGAAAGAGAGAAAGGAGGCAGAGAGAGGGGAATGGAGAGGCAAAGATAGAGAGAGAGAGACAGAGAGAGAGAGAGAGAGAGGTGTGTTGATGGGAGCAGTGCAAGAGATGAAGGAAAGAAGGGATGAGGAAGAGAGAGATAGATGAGGAGCAAAGGGGAGAGCAAAAAAGAAAAAGGGATAAGAGAGAGGGATAAATAAAAAAGAGAGGATGGTGGAGCAGGCTAAATACTGGTAGTTAGGGGAAAGAGGGAATCCGAAAGAGAGGAGAGAGTGAGGAAAGAGGAAAAATGTGGGAAAGAGGGAGCATTGAGAAAAAGAAAGAATGAGAGAGAGGAAGACAGGGAGAGAGAGGGATGGGTTGAATTGCAGATGGATTGGAAGTAAGTTTGAAAGAAATTGGGTCTGCCAAATGATGTTCAATGAAGGTTCTCTTCAGCAATGCAG
>JAODXP020000063.1:459937-464937 GCA_027497455.2 Sardinella longiceps | reverse complement strand
CCCCCTCCCCTATCAATGTGCACTGAGAGGACTAGCCAGGGAAATATCTGCTGGTCAATAGTGAGGAAATGCTGGGAACACAAAACAAAATATCCCTCCCTTCAACTGAATTTAGTGTGTGTGTGTGTGTGTGTGTGTGTGTGTGTGTGTGTGTGTGTATGTGTTTGTGTCTGAATTTGAATGTGTGTGTGTGTGTGTGTGTGTGTGTGTGTGTGTGTGTTGGGGTCAGTAAGAACATGACAAGAGAAGCCCTGTGAGTGAGGGTGATGGTGTTCAACAGCCATGTGACACACAACATAACTATATCTTATTTCCTGTGCCCTCCTCTCTCTCTCACTCTTTCTTTCTCTCTCTCTCTCTCTCTCTCTCTCTCTCTCTCTCTCTCTCTCTCTCTCTCTCTCTCTCTCTCACACACACACACACACACACACACACACACACACACACACACACACACACACACGCAGTGGTGCTAGGCAACAGCCAGACATTTTGTTTTTACCCCTCTGTCTCTCTATGCTTCTTGCGGTGTAGAGAACATTCTAGATTACTGTAAGATTCCTTCCTGTTTCCAATTCTAATGCCGTCTGTGGTGTAGCAGTCTTCTTTGGCCATTCCACAGAAGCGTGAAGGACAGTATCTCAGAGTCACACATACAGTAGGATGGGTCTCTATCAGCAGCAGCAGCAGGTATATAAACACAGGATGAATTACAAACATGGATCTATAAAATACTTACCTGGAGCATTTTTTTTCTTCTTCTTCTTTTTTTTTTTTTTTTACATCTTTGAGCTAATCATTCATACATAAGACCCTTAATTCAGTAAATACTTGCTTTGGAAGGTAAAATTAGTAGATAAGTGACACTGTGTAACATTTTTCCAGTATTTTAGATATCCTTTTTTCATCAAACTCTCTGTTTTGGGCTCATCTTTAAATCTAAAATACACATTGTGTAGACTGGTCACAGTATAAATACACATTGTGGAGTCGCAGTACAAATATAGCATAGGCTATAGTTACACGAAAGGCAGATAAAAAACTCATGTAATTCCCGCCAGTCATCAAGGATAAACACTGTGCAATTCTGAAAGCACAACAAAATAAACCCTTTACAGCATGACATTGTTGATTATATAGTCATCAAACATCAATTAGCATGCTCAGGCGGTGCCAATGATGTGTTTGTGTACCTTTTAGTATGGCTAGTCCACTAGCTCTCTACCCAGAATCTGTTGTCTTGCTTTTCTGGATTGATTGAGATATTTTGAATGAACCACACAGAGAGAGAGAGAGAAGACGACGGACATATTTACTTTGTTTCACATATATCCACTTGTCCAGAACTCAGGACTTTTATTGAGCAATAAAAAATATACACCAGGGAAAATATTTTTTCCTTTTTTTTTTAGTTATGATTTTTGCTTTTTTTTAGTCAAAACCAGAGACGGTCCTCTCCCCTTTGTTCTGGAGTCATACTCCTGACAGGTCCCCAAAAAGACAGAGAGAAAGAACAGAGAGAGAGAGAGAGAGAAGAAGAGGCAGTTCCCCTCCACACCTCCACCCAAACCCCGTCCACTAGGGGCAGTAGCAGCTTTCTCCACATGTGTCCATAGGTGAAAGTGATCAGAGTTTAGAGGGGAGTATTCAATCTTTCAGTTTATTTGTCTGATTGATTGTTTTGTTTTTTTCATTTGATCGTTTTTTGTTCGATTTTATCCACGGATTTGGATTCTTATCCCAAATAAATTCCTTCCGAGCTAGGCAGGGCATCTCCAAACCGGAGCGTTAAGGATTCTCCGTGGCGATACCTGCTGTCGTCTCCTTCTCGGCCTCCTCCCCGTACAGTTCGGCCAGCTTTTGAAACTCAGGACCCCAGTCGTCCAGGAAGGTGTAGTCCAGTTCAGACTGGGTGCCGGCCGAGCCTAAAGGACTGATGGATCCGGTGGGCGACCCTTGACCTTCGAAGGCGTAGGTCTGGAGCGAGTCATACGGCGGGCCGCTCGTGTCCTGGTCAGCTTCGGTCAGCCGCTGGCGGATAAAGTCACGAATGTCCAGCTCGGCTTCCGTATCCAAAGAAGCGGGGCTGTCGCGCCCGTGTGGGATGCGACGCTGAAGGTGAGAAAGAGACGACGGCCCAGGACCGATAGCGGCGGCGGCAGCAGCAGCACCGCCACCACCACCAACACCACAGTGCGAGGCCCTGGAACCGTCCGGTCTGATGTCGCGGCGGAACTTGAGCTCCTCTGCGGCGGCTGGGTTGCGGAGTGCGCTGATGTCGAAAGCCTCTGTGTCCTCCTCGCCGCCACCCTCGTCGTCGTACGTCACCACGTTCTCACGCACGTCCTCCTCCGAGATGATGAGTGGCTCCTTCTTGCTGCGCCGCAGAGTGATGAACAGGATCACGATCGCTACGGAGACACAAAAACAAAACACACGTATGGTCTTGTCATCAGGCTTCTTTCTTTCTTTTTTTTGTGCCATTCTGTTTCCATAATTAGCAGCGTCATTATCGCTCAACCCTCATCACAGTGATAAAATCATAAACATCATTATAGGCTTGTACTTCAATACAACCCCAGCACATCACACAGCATTCATTTCTGAACCACCTGTTCTCCATAATCTTCATTACCGTCCTCATCACCGCCATTACTGCCATGGAGTAGCCAACATCTGGGCCATTATTCCCATGGGATCCTTTTTATACCGCTATCGATTGCTCAATCACATCTTTCCATTTTGGAAATACTTTGCCATGAAAGATATAGTTTGTTTATGTCGGTTTTTATTTATTTATCATATTTTTTAGGAATTTTTTTGCCTTTAATTTGATAGGATAGTAGAGAAAGTGAAAGAAAATGAGTGGAGAGGAGAGAGAGAGAGAGAGAGAGAGAGAGAGAGAGAGAGAGAGAGAGAAGGAGAGAAGGAGAGAGAGAGAGAGACATGGAAGGATCGGGAAATGAACTCGGGTCAGACTCTGCGCCCCCCATCATTTTAGTTTTTGCACATTTTTTTCACTGATAATTGAGAACTTCAGTATCAGGTCTTATTCCTTCTGCACTGCAGTGCATCGTTGTGCTAATTAAGAGGTCCCTAGGTATATGTGCATTTCTAAATAAATACAACAAAGTCAATGATGCAAGACATTTTTCTTGCATGTCATTATCAGATTACAGGGAAATAAATGACGGCGTGCTTAATAAGGTCTTGACCTCCTCAAGCCATTATAAAAGAATAATGATATTCACACGATGCTGCTGATGCCGCTGTATTGAGCTCCAGCCCCTGATGGCCAGAGCAAGAAGCAAGAATCAGCCGGATCAGCAGCATAAATAAGTATGCTGTGCTTTAATTATGATGGTACAGTACATTACATTACTTTGATGTGTTTGGACCAAGGCTCCTTTGGTTTACACAAGATTCAAGTGCTGACTGTGTGTTTGCAAGTTTACTGTTGAGTCAGATGGGGGGCTATTTAAGGAACATGAACACTAAGGGAAAACATAGAAAGCGAAACATAAACATTTAAAGGCTCCGCATGACGATGCTGCTTGAAAAACGCAAGGAACTGAAGGTACCATATTTATGCTGACCTCATTAATTGCTCTCATTGGCTGAAAGAACTTTAAAGAATCTCTTCTTATTGTGATGTAATGCATTTATGCAGACAGGAAGTATTCCAGTTTGTTCTCATTGAGATTACGATGCCATATCTTGCTCAGTATTCTATGATCTTTGATGCTGCTTGAAAAATGCAAGGAGTTAATGGTACCAGGCTGACCTCATTAACTGTGCTATGAGCGATGACTCACCTAGGGTTTGAGACAGGGACGCAGGGGTCCTACTGTGAGACAGATTCATGCCAGTCATGTGACTTATAATGACGTCAATGTACAAGATTAAGATCAGACTTAATGGAGGGGGCTGAAAATCAGTTTTGTGTGTGTGTGTGCGTGTGTGTGTGTATATGTGTGTGTGTAAGAGACAGAGAGAGTGCATGACAATTATTGTATACTTGTAGGCCTGTGAGAGAAACACGAGAGGGAGGGGGGGAGGGAGGGAGAATAAATGTATGTGTTGGAGATAAAAGAGAGTAAAGACAGCGAAAGTTAATGGCAGGGTTATTTTTCACTCTACGGGCCACCATAGCACAGCGCTAACGGTCACCACAGGAGGCGCTCGGTATGCTAATTCCACATTAATACCACACACTGCGCAGATGGTGTGTAAAAGTGCACACAGCAGGACCGGGTGTGTTTTCCAGCAACGGGTAACGGCTATGATCTCCCATTAGGCAAGTGAGGTCCCGCAGAGAGAGAGAGAGACAGAGAGCGCGGGGACGCTAATCAATAATGCGCATTAGCCGTCATTAGCAAAGCCCCTAATGGCTCAGTGGCAACGTTAGCTGCCCAGGACTCTGTGGCGCGAGAGCACTCATTACAGACTGCTCCGCGCAGATCAAACATCCATCCCAAAAGGCCTTGCAGGAGGGCCGCTCGCCCGCTGCAGGTTGGGTGGCGAGGAAACGAGCGGTGGAGGTGGGTGGGTAGAGCGGTTTGGGTTGGTGGGTGGTGAGGGTGGAATTTTGTTTTTGGGGACTGTAAGCACAGAGCTTATTCATAAGCCTCCCTCCCTCCTCCCTTTCTTCATATAGTCACACTAAGCTCTTTTCATGGACCGCTTTAAATGTCATTAGATAATGACGGTGACCCGTTGAGTCCGTATCAATCTCTTGCCGAATGCTTGTTCATCTGGTATGCAAACACTAAGATGACCCAGGGGTATCGTGGGGATGCGGGTGGGGGGTGGTTGGGGGGGGGGGAGTGTTGGGGGTGCGAACTTTGGAACCCCGTAGAATTTGTACCATTTGCTGATGATTCATTCACGCACATGACGAAGATGACGTGACATTCTCCTCTACCGTCGATTGCCACAATGATTTCAAAGGCTCATTATCCAGTACGATCATTAGTTCATTAAGTCAGCTCTGCCGTTAG
>JAODXP020000063.1:449820-454837 GCA_027497455.2 Sardinella longiceps | reverse complement strand
ATATCTTTGTCTTTGCAACATGTTTGCCTCTTCAAGCATTTGACGAGTTTCAGGCATTGTGATGTTGACTATGTTGATTACTGAATGCTAGAGAAACGTTGGCGATTGCTGAACTCACTGACCATGTGGCCTAATGGATAAGGCGTCTAACTTCGGATCAGAAGATTGAGGGTTCGAGTCCCTTCGTGGTTGCAGCATCTTTGCTACTTTTGTGTGTGAATGACTACGAGGCTTTGTAAGTATGAATCTCTCAAAATATTGACTGGGTTGATGGCTAAACTGACTGAAATATTTCTGGTGTATTCACTCCCAGACCACGTGGCCTAATGGATAAGGCGTCTGACTTCGGATCAGAAGATTGAGGGTTCGAGTCCCTTTGTGGTTGCAACATATTCCCTTTGTCTTTGCAACATGTTTGCCTCTTCACAGCATTTGAATGAGTTTCAGGCTTTGTAGGAAATTGTTGACTATGTTGATTACTGAATGCTGAAAAATATTTCCAATTGCTGAGCTCACGGACCACGTGGCCTAATGGATAAGGCGTCTGACTTCGGATCAGAAGATTGAGGGTTCGAGTCCCTTCGTGGTTGCAACTTCTTTGCACTTTCACAGTGTTTGTTGGACTTTCCAGCGCCGTTGAACATAATCTGTCTGTGAAAGGTTAACAAGAATCCACCTCTTCTAATGCTGACTATGTGGATTGCTGAATGGTGAGAAAAAAGTGTAAAACATCCTTTCTTTCAGATCACGTGGCCTAATGGATAAGGCGTCTGACTTCGGATCAGAAGATTGAGGGTTCGAGTCCCTTCGTGGTTGCAATATCTTTGCAGTTTCACAATACTTGATCCCTCATTCAACTTTGTTGAAATCCATCTATCTGTGAAATGATGATCACTGAAAGGTTTGCAAATGGGTAGAGGCACATTGCTTACTGACCATGTGGCCTAATGGATAAGGCGTCTGACTTCGGATCAGAAGATTGAGGGTTCGAGTCCCTTCGTGGTTGCAATATCTTTGCAGTTGCACTATGTTTATTGGAATCAATCTTTGTGCGAATGGGCGATCACGGAAGGTTTGCAAATGGGTAAAACTGCAGTTCCAAATGACCACGTGGCCTAATGGATAAGGCGTCTGACTTCGGATCAGAAGATTGAGGGTTCGAGTCCCTTCGTGGTTACAATATCTTTGCAGTTTCACAATACTTGATCCCTCATTCAACTTTGTTGAAATCCATCTATCTGTGAAACGATGATCACTGAAAGGTTTGCAAATGGGCAGAGGCACATTGCTTACTGACCATGTGGCCTAATGGATAAGGCGTCTAACTTCGGATCAGAAGATTGAGGGTTCGAGTCCCTTCGTGGTTGCAGCATCTTTGCTACTTTTGTGTGTGAATGACTACGAGGCTTTGTAAGTATGAATCTCTCAAAATATTGACTGGGTTGATGGCTAAACTGACTGAAATATTTCTGGTGTATTCACTCCCAGACCACGTGGCCTAATGGATAAGGCGTCTGACTTCGGATCAGAAGATTGAGGGTTCGAGTCCCTTCGTGGTTGCAACATATTCCCTTTGTCTTTGCAACATGTTTGCCTCTTCACAGCATTTGAATGAGTTTCAGGCTTTGTAGGAAATTGTTGACTATGTTGATTACTGAATGCTGAAAAATATTTCCAATTGCTGAGCTCACGGACCACGTGGCCTAATGGATAAGGCGTCTGACTTCGGATCAGAAGATTGAGGGTTCGAGTCCCTTCGTGGTTGCAACTTCTTTGCACTTTCACAGTGTTTGTTGGACTTTCCAGCGCCGTTGAACATAATCTGTCTGTGAAAGGTTAACAAGAATCCACCTCTTCTAATGCTGACTATGTGGATTGCTGAATGGTGAGAAAAAAAGTGTAAAACTTGCTTTCTTTCAGACCACGTGGCCTAATGGATAAGGCGTCTGACTTCGGATCAGAAGATTGAGGGTTCGAGTCCCTTCGTGGTTGCAATATCTTTGCAGTTTCACAATACTTGATCCCTCATTCAACTTTGTTGAAATCCATCTATCTGTGAAACGATGATCACTGAAAGGTTTGCAAATGGGCAGAGGCACATTGCTTACTGACCATGTGGCCTAATGGATAAGGCGTCTGACTTCGGATCAGAAGATTGAGGGTTCGAGTCCCTTCGTAGTTGCCGCATCTTTGCTACTTTTGTGTGTGAATGACTACGAGGCTTTGTAAGTATGAATCTCTCAAAATATTGACTGGGTTGATGGCTAAACTGACTGAAATATTTCTGGTGTATTCACTCCCAGACCACGTGGCCTAATGGATAAGGCGTCTGACTTCGGATCAGAAGATTGAGGGTTCGAGTCCCTTCGTGGTTGCAACATATTCCCTTTGTCGTTGCAACATGTTTGCCTCTTCACAGCATTTGAATGAGTTTCAGGGTTTGTAGGAAATTGTTGACTATGTTGATTACTGAATGCTGAGAAATATTTCCAATTGCTGAGCTCACGGACCACGTGGCCTAATGGATAAGGCGTCTGACTTCGGATCAGAAGATTGAGGGTTCGAGTCCCTTCGTGGGTGCAACTTCTTTGCACTTTCACAGTGTTTGTTGGACTTTCCAGCGCCGTTGAACATAATCTGTCTGTGAAAGGTTAACAAGAATCCACCTCTTCTAATGTTGACTATGTGGATTGCTGAATGGTGAGAAAAAAAGTGTAAAACTTGCGTTCTTTCAGACCACGTGGCCTAATGGATAAGGCGTCTGACTTCGGATCAGAAGATTGAGGGTTCGAGTCCCTTCGTGGTTGCAATATCTTTGCAGTTGCACTATGTTTATTGGAATCAATCTTTGTGTGAATGGGCGATCACGGAAGGTTTGCAAATGGGTAAAACTGCAGTTCCCAATGACCACGTGGCCTAATGGATAAGGCGTCTGACTTCGGATCAGAAGATTGAGGGTTCGAGTCCCTTCGTGGTTGCAATATCTTTGCAGTTTCACCAGAGGTGGAAAAAGTACAGAAAAATTGTAACTAAGTAAAAGTATCTTTACTTTGCTTAAATTCTACGCAAGTAAAAGTAAAAGTAACCAACAAAAAATCTACTCAAGTAAAAGTAAAAATTACCTCATTTAAAATTTACTTAAAGTACAAGTTACTTAGTTACTTTCAATTATTTGAAATTGATTTTTATATATTTAAAAATCATAATCTAAAGCAATGCTAGGGTATTGCTTGGTTGTTTTGGCATCCCCAAGAATTCATAAACCACCTGCTCAGTAACCACAATCAAACTCGTTGTTATGAATGAGTGAATGAATGAATGAATGAATGAATGAATGAATGTTTGGTCAATGACATTACAATAACCAAAGGGTAGTGGCTGTGTAAAGCCCCTTCTCACATTTCTAAAAAACAAATGTGTACGTACAGTGTTATTTACAAGTAATACAACAGCTACTGTAGATGACATGACTGAAAGAGCACTTACATTGGCCTACGTGTCAATCACAATTCATAAGGTTTTCCTTTTTTAGATTAGAAATGTATTCAATCCTTGGAGTTGTAGGTTAGGTATCAAACTTTAATCTCATTCTGACCAGGCAACCGATCCAGATAACAGTGACAGTAATCAGCCTAGCCAGTTCACATCTTATGCCGTGTTTTGTTAATTTTGGCATCTTGAGAGTGCTAAACTAAGGTAGCCGACTAGCTTTGAGATTTTAGATGGTATTCGGGGCTTCCCTAACCTGGCTAGACTCAAATTGACCTGGACTGAAGCAATGGTTATACTGGCTGACAACATTTCTTGGCCAAGGATTTCCTTTGCAGGGTCAGCTTTAAGCTACAGTAAATAGTCTGTATTAATTTTCGGTTCAAGCCAAATGCTTCTTCCTCACATTGATTTTTTTACTCAGTACTCAGGGAGGTTTTAAAAAGTAGTGAAGTACAAAGTACAATATTTGCCTCAAAATATACTCAAGTAAAAGTAAAAGTACCTATTTAAAAAAATACTTAAAAAATTACGAATTACTCAAAAATCTACTTAATTACAGTAATTTGAGTAAATGTAATTAGTTACTTTCCACCTCTGAGTTTCACAATACTTGATCCCTCATTCAACTTTGTTGAAATCCATCTATCTGTGAAACGATGATCACTGAAAGGTTTGCAAATGGGCAGAGGCACATTGCTTACTGACCACGTGGCCTAATGGATAAGGCGTCTGACTTCGGATCAGAAGATTGACGGTTCGAGTCCCTTCGTGGTTGCAACATGTTTGCCTCTTCACAGCATTTGAATGAGTTTCAGGCTTTGTAGGAAATTGTTGACTATGTTGATTACTGAATGCTGAGAAATATTTCCAATTGCTGAGCTCACGGACCACGTGGCCTAATGGATAAGGCGTCTGACTTCGGATCAGAAGATTGAGGGTTCGAGTCTCTTCGTGGTTGCAACTTCTTTGCACTTTCACAGTGTTTGTTGGACTTTCCAGCGCCGTTGAACATAATCTGTCTGTGAAAGGTTAACAAGAATCTACCTCTTCTAATGTTGACTATGTGGATTGCTGAATGGTGAGAAAAAATGTGTAAAACTTGCTTTCTTTCAGACCACGTGGCCTAATGGATAAGGCGTCTGACTTCGGATCAGAAGATTGAGGGTTCGAGTCCCTTCGTGGTTGCAATATCTTTGCAGTTTCACAATACTTGATGCCTCATTCAACTTTGTTGAAATCCATCTATCTGTGAAATGATGATCACTGAAAGGTTTGCAAATGGGTAGAGGCACATTGCTTACTGACCACGTGGCCTAATGGATAAGGCGTCTGACTTCGGATCAGAAGATTGAGAGTTCGAGTCCCTTCGTGGTTGCAATATCTTTGCAGTTGCACTATGTTTATTGGAATCAATCTTTGTGTGAATGGGCGATCACGGAAGGTTTGCAAATGGGTAACACTGCAGCTCCCAATGACCACGTGGCCTAATGGATAAGGCGTCTGACTTCGGATCAGAAGATTGAGG
>JAODXP020000063.1:432320-442320 GCA_027497455.2 Sardinella longiceps | reverse complement strand
CAACTGGGGGACAAGGAGAAGAAGGGGGAAAAAAAACCTTTCTCTAGCAACTGTGTGTGTGTGTGTGTGTGTGTGTGTGTGTGTGTGTGTGTGTGTGTGTGTGCATCTAGAGCATAGTACTGTTCATCCAGGTTAAGGTCATATTTGGGGTGTTTTTATCAGTCCATAGTGTGCTCTCTTTCCTATTGTTACTGGAGATGTTGTTTTCACTCTGTGGTGTGTGTGTGTGTGTGTGTGTGTGTGTGTGTGTGTGTGTGTGTGTGTGTGAGAGAGAGAGCGAGAGAGAGAGAGAGAGAGAGAGAGAGAGAGAGAGAGAGAGAGAGAGAGAGAGAGAGAGAGAGAGAGAATCCTTATTTTTCTTCCTCTGTTATTGTTGTTGATTTCAGATATATTGATTCTGGTAGGCTGTCAATATTAATCTTTTCCCAAATAGATATCCATAAATCTATGTGTGTGTGTGTGTGTGTGTGTGTGTGTGAGAGAGAGAGAGAGAGAGAGAACATACATAATGAATTTGCCTGATTAAGTGAAAAAAAAACATACATATTTCTTATGGCAAAAGCTTAAATACATTATGTCATCAATCAAAGTTACAAGCTACAACATACAAGGGATGTACTCTCTGTTTTGGTAATAAGAGTACAAACTCTGACTTTATAAATCTTGTATATAGTTCAGATATTGTTATAGTGCTAGAAACATGGAGTAGAGAGGGGAAACAAATCCACTCTATCCCACATTACAGAGAACTTTGTGTTCCTTCAGTTAAAAACCCCCAAGTTAAATGTGGAAGAGATTCAGGGGGAATCATTGTATTATTTAAAGAAAATCTTACAAATTACATCTTCCCTGTTAAGAAAGGGAAATCCCATATATGGATCAAATTAAAAAAAGAGCTCACTTCCTCAGATCTTGACATATATCTTTGTGCGATCTATATACCCCCAAATGAATCTCCTTACTATTCAGATGAAATCTTCCAAACTCTACAATTAGAAATCATACAGTTTCAATCACAAGGATCTATATTACTTATGGGAGATATGAACGCAAGAACTGGCAGAGAAATAGATTACATCGAATCAAGGGGATATGCATATGTTTCTGACGTACAAATCAATAAGAATATACAATTTGAAAAACCACGTCAGAACAATGATAATATTGTGAACAAAAACGGAAAACAGTTGATACATCTATGCAAAAGCCTGGGTCTCTTCATCGCCAATGGTAGAATAAAGGGTGACTCTCTGGGTAGATCTACCTACTGCTCCCAACTTGGTTGCAGTGTTGTAGACTACGTGGTCACGGACATAGAATCTAGTAACATCAACTATTTCATGGTAATGCCACAAATTCCGCTCTCAGATCATAGTCACATAACCCTAAGTTTAAAAAAGAACAATAACTCTGGAATATCCCCCCAAAATAAAACCAAGCTATGTCCTTTGTCAACGCAATTTTACTGGGAAGAAAATAGTGTACAACAATTTCAGACTGAACTAAATAGTATTGAAACTGAAGATTTGCTATACACATTTCTATTTACAAAATTTACACAAGACAGAGAGGGTATAACTATAGCAACTGAAAACCTAACAGAAATCTTTACCTCTGTGGCAAAAAAAACACTAAAGATTAAAAAAAGGAAGAAAACATTCACTACAGAAGTAAAGAATAAGTGGTTTGATAAAGATTGTCAAATTTTAAAAACACAATTAAGAGTACTATCAAATAAAAAACATAGAGATCCCAAAGACCAAAACACACGCTCAATATACCATCATACTCTCACCAAATACAAATCACTACTAAAGCAGAAAAAGGCAATATATATGAAAGATAAATTACAAAATATTGAGGATGCAGTAGACCAGAACTATTTCTGGGACCTGTGGAACAAAATTGAAATGTCCAAAAAAACAAAACAGATTCCGTTATGTGATGAAAAAATCTGGACAGAGCATTTTGAACACCTTTACCGTCAAGACGAACTAAATCCCTTCCAAACTCAGCTGATTGATAAACTACACACACTAGAGTCACAAGTAAAAAACCATTTAGACAACCTTGACAGTCCTATATCATTAATTGAATTAACCAAAAAAATTAACTCATTGACTGCCAGCCGTTTTCAGTATAGAGAGTTCCATACTGCCAGAGGTTTTGGGGAATTTTGACGGTTTTTTAAAGAGCCACAGAATATTATATGTTACGACTACATAAACAATGAAACTACCACAAGAAAGAGCAGACTCTCTTCTTTCACCAGAAAAAAAAAAGTTCGTTTCTACCCCTTTCCATTGCTTAGAAATCAGCAGGCGAACATAAGCTACTTTCTCCAAACTTCCCGTTTTTCACCAAAAAAGGGAGAAAAATAGCGTTTTGTTTGACAACGTTAGTGTCTTGGATGCGCGTATTTTTCGGTCTGTTAGCACGTCAAACATCGGGAAAATGTCTTCCTTTGATAAGACCACAAAAACAACGGTAACAGGGGGCTTTTGGTAATAAAATAGACATTGTTGTAACAAGGTAAATATATGCTATTACAGGCTGTGACAGCGATAACTCAGTGATCCAACACCCGGCTTGCAAATTCTTACCTGACCCGGAACTGTGAGCTAGTTGGGCACTGAAACAAGTCACAACTGCTATTTCCGTTTGCCCAAGGTTGATCTCCTTCATCTCCCACGATCGGAACACTACTCGAACTACTATGGCAGTGACACATACTCTGATCGAGTGTGAACTGCCTACATTTCTCCGATTTACGTTTGCACTTTGCTAACAGCATATTTAGCCATGTCATTAGCTTTCTCTACTTCTCCCTTGGCCATACCTATGAATCTATGCTCATCTCACATCCAAAGTGACACACTGCCACCCTCAGGATCAATTTGGAACAACAATTTTCGACGGAGAATTCTGATATTTACAGACAAGGTTCCCTAGGTCTTTCTGCAGCCCGCCCCATTAAAAAACGCAGTTGACGTCTAAAGACGTCATTGGCAGTGAACGGTAGTATTTCAGTTGACGTCTAAAGACGTCATTGGCAGTCAATGAGTTAAAAGCCTTAAAAACAAAAAAGCATGTGGACCTGACGGGATACATAACGAAATGATAAAGTGCAACAGTCCATTAATGATACAAGCAATCCTGAAACTCTTTAATATGATTCTAACAGCTGGGATTTTTCCAGACTCATGGAAAGAGAATCACATTGTACCAATTTTTAAAGACGGTGATAAATTCGATCCAAACAATTATAGGGGGATTGCTCTCAGCAGCAATTTAGGAAAACTATTCTGTAATATTATTAACAAAAGAATGACTGAATTTCTTCTGGAAAATAAAGCTATTAACAACTGTCAGATAGGCTTCATGCCGGAACATAGGACAACTGATCATATTTACACATTGCAATCTTTAATAGATAAATATGTTCTAAATGTTAACAAGGGGAAAATATTTGGTTGCTTTATCGATTTTAAAAAGGCCTTCGACACAGTTTGGCAAGATGGTCTCTTACTAAAATTAATCCAAAATGGTATTGGGGGTAAAATGTATGACATAATAAAAGATATATATCATAATAATAGATGTTGCGTTAAAATACATGATCGAAGGACATCATACTTTAAACAGGAAAAAGGGGTACGGCAGGGGTGCAGTCTTAGCCCACTGTTATTCAATCTATATGTCAATGAATTGGCTGTAAACATTGAGCACTCTAAATTCCCAGGATTATCATTAGAGGGGAGGAAATTAAATGCCTGCTATACGCAGATGACCTTTTACTTCTTTCTCCAACTGAAGAATCCTTACAAGACAGTCTTTCAATCCTCGAAAAATACTCACAAATTTGGAATCTAAAAATTAATACATCAAAATCCAAGATAATGATCTTTCAGAAAAAAAATCGTTCAAATGCCCTTAAATACAACTTCACTCTTGATGGGGAAAAACTCTGCCATGTAACAAACTATAATTACTTGGGTTTGACCATCTCAACATCAGGCAAATTTGATTTAGCCATGAAAGACCTAACCGACAAGGCACGCAAAGCATACTATTCTATACGAAGGACAATATATCAATACAACCCTCCCATCAGACTATGGCAAAAAATTTTCAATTCAATAATCAAGCCCATTCTTTTATATGGCAGTGAAATTTGGGGTATCAAATACCAAAATGACTATGATACATGGGACAAAAGCCCAACAGAAATATTCCATCTTGAATTCTGTAAGAACATCCTCGGCCTACACAGGCATGCCGCCAATCTAGCCTGCAGGGCAGAACTAGGAAGATACCCCTTGCTGGCAGATATATATAAAAGGGCATCCAAGTTCTACAACCATTTACTGTTAACAAAAGATGGATGTCACTATAATGGCCTTCTACAAAGGAAGAAATACCCAGAGAGAGACCCTTACACATACTTAATAACCAAGTACAATTTAAATGAAATGAATATGACACAGGCAAAACTAAAACGGATTGAAAAAGAAACAAATGAAGAATATTACCAATATTGGCTCGAAAAAATTCAACATTCAAATAAATTAAAGTGTTTTCAAAAGATTAAAATTAATTATGAATTGGCGCCATACCTAACAGAAATAAAAGACTTCAAACAAAGAAAAATGATGGCATCATACAGGATAAGTGACCACTCATTAGCCATTGAGGTAGGGAGACACAGGCAAACGTGGCTACCACAAGAAGAGAGATTATGTCTACATTGTAACGAGGGAGCAGTGGAAGATGAGGCACATTTCCTAACGGAGTGTAGTAAATACACCTCCCTTAGAGAAAACTTTTTTCAAAAATTTGAAGTAATCATACCCGATTTCCAAAAGCTAAGAAATGAGGAAAAAATGCCTTATTTGTTGGGGGAGCATAGGAAATGTATACCCCTCGCCGCACAATACCTGGTAGAATGCCATAATATGAGGACGTGAGCAATCCATGGGGTTGTGTTTATTTATTATTACACAAGTTAGCATGTTGACAATATCTACTGAACTAGATACAACTCTTTAGTATCATATTACTATATTATTACATAAGTTTCCTTTTTTTAGCCAACACTATTTAGATCTCTCTAGGTTTTCTTTTTGTTGTCAATTTTGTTTTTTTTTTTTAATAGTTTTTTTTTGTAGTTGTTTGTTTGTTTATTCTGTTTGTTTGTACTGTTGATTGCTTTGGCAATACGAATTCCCTTTTGTCATGCCAATAAAGCACCCTTGAATCTGAATCTGAATCTGAGAGAGAGAGAGAGAGAGAGAGAGAGAGAGAGAGAGAGAGAGAGAGGAGAGAGAGAGAGAGAGAGAGAGAATCCTTATTTTTCTTCCTCTGTTATTGTTGTTGATTTCAGATATATTGATTCTGGTAGGCTGTCAATATTAATCTTTTCCCAAATAGATATCCATAGATCTATGCTATGCAGGGTAACCAGTGGAAATGCCCTGTGACTGTGATGTGTGTGTGTGTGTGTGTGTGTGTGTGTGTGTGTGTGTGTGTGTGTGTGTGTGTGTGTGTGTGTGTGTGTGTGTGTGTGTGTGTGCGTGCGTGCGTGCGTGCGTGTGTGTGTGTGTGTGTGTGTGAGAGAAAGAGAGAGAGAGAGAGAGAGAGAGAGAGAGAGAGAGAGAGAATCCTTATTTTTTCTTTCCTCTGTTATTGTTGTTGATTTCAGATATATTGATCCTGATAGGCTGTCAATATTAACCTTTTCCCAAATAGATATCCATAAATCTATGCTATGCAGGGTAGCCAGTGGAAATGCCCTCTGTGTGTGTGTGTGTGTGTGTGTGTGTGTGTGTGTGTGTGTGTGTGTGTGTGTGTGTGTGTGTGTGTGTGTGTGTGTGTGTGTGTGTGTGTGTGTGTGTGTGTGTGTGTGTGTGTGTGTGTGTGTGTGTGTGTGTGTGTCTGGCCTTATGTGTGCTGTGTGAAGTAGGACACAATAATCACCCCTCTCCATGTCACTCCCAAACAGCTCTGGAGTGCCAATGTGGCCACTTCACAGACTATAGATGGGACTGTGGAGAGTTTGGGCCATCCTCCTCTCTCCCTCTCTATCAATTTCTCTCTCTCTCTCTCTCTCTCTCTCTCTCTCTCTCTCTCTCTCTCTCTCTCTCTCTCTGTCATTTTCTCAATTTCTTCTTCTCTCTCAGTCCATCTCTTCTCTCTCTCTCATGGCTAGTAACGGGCAGAGACACACACATTAATAAATGTGTGTGTCAATAAACAGGTGAGCCACTCCAGAGCTGATCTACTCTGGCAGCGGCAGTGTCTCTATGAGGCAGTCATATCTACTCCATAACCATTGGGCTTGGAGTGCTCTCCAGAGTAGATGGTTTGTTTGCTAGTGGTTCACAGAGAGAGAGAGAGAGAGAGAGAGAGAGAGAGAGAGAGAGAGAGAGAGAGAGAGGTAAACAGGCAAAGATAAAAGAGTTTTATGTTTCAGACATAAAGAGAGACAGACCGACAGAAAGACAGACATAAACATAAACAAAGGCAGAAGCTAAACTGTTTCATTTTTAATTATTATTATCCCAGACAGACAGACAGACAGACAGACAGACAGACAGACAGACAGACAGACCGGCAGACAGAAACAAAGGCAGAATCGTTTTATGTTTTATTAAGACACTTTTTTTTCAGACAGAAAGAAAGAAAGACAGACAAACAGACAGACAGACAGACAGACGGGAAGCCATTGAAACAAAGTCAAAAATGAAGCGATTTATGTTTTATTATGACACTTTTTCCAGACAGAAAGAAAGACAGACAGACAGACAGACAGACAGACAGACTGGAAGCCATAGAAACAAAGGCCGAAACAAATCAGAGTTTTATTTTTGTTCTCGGGTTCAGTGAAGTGTACTGAAAAGAGAAGGAATTCAGCCGAGCCTGGTCTGGCCTCCACCTACACTAGAAACGGATGGAGACCGTAATTGCCTGGGGTTTGCGCTGGAGCTGAGGGTGAGCATGAAAAATGAAAATCTAAGAACCAACCAAGCCCCCCATTCCCAGAGAAAGTCTTGTGGGGGGAATCTTATCATCCCCCATCTCTCTGCTAACCTTGCCCAGGGCCCTCTGCTTTCCAGAGCTGGGTTGAAGGGCTGAGAGTTTGGAGCGAGAAACGGAGAGAAAGAGAGAGAGAGAGAGAGAGAGAGAGAGAGAGAGAGAGAGAGAGAGAGAGAGAGAGAGAGAGAGAGAGATTTGATACATTCAGTCTCTGAGGTGCTCCAGTGAACACCTTGAAACGTATGGTTTAGCCGCACACTCCTTTTTATCAGTATTACAGTGTTGTGAGCTAACTGCACCATAAGGCTACTTCCTTGTGGGCTAACTGCACCATAAGGCTACTTCCTTGTGAGCTAACTGCACCATAAGACTACATTGGTTTGAGCTAACAACAGCATCATAGGGCTACATTGTTGGGAGTTAACCGCACCAGAGGAGTGGACTACACTGTACTGTGTGCTTGTTGGGAGGAATAGTAAGCTACTGTAGGACTGGCTACAGAAGGTCATTGGCATGCAGTGTGGATAGCCACTTTCACAGCAACTATACACTCATACTGAAGGTGTTAACTGCAGCTATCTAAAGATTCCATCTGTCTCTCTCTCTCTCTTCTCCCTCCATCTCTCTCTCTCTTTCTCCATCTCTCTCTTTCTCCCTCCATCTATGTCTCTCCATCTCTCTCTTTCTCCATCTCTCTTTTCTCCCTCCCTATCTCTCCATCTCTCTCTTCTCCCTCCCTATCTCTCTCTCTCTTTCTCCATCTCTCTCTTCTCCCTCCATCTCTCTCTCTCTTTCTCCATCTCTCTTTTCTCCCTCCCTATCTCTCCATCTATCTTTCTCCATCTCTCTCCTCTCCCTCCCTATCTCTCCATCTATCTCTCTCCATCTCTCTCTTCTCCCTCCATCTCTCTCTCTCTCTCTCTCTCTCTCTCTCTCTCTCTCTCTCTCTCTCTCTCTCTCTCTCTCTCTCTCTCTCCCCTTTCTCTCTCTCCCTCTAATGCAGACACTGACAAGCTCTTATCAACACAGGCTGTGTCTCCTGTGGTAGGATGCAGTTGTCTCCTGGTGCAGACATTGCAAAATGCAGTTGTAGGAGACCCCTGGGGCAAGGCTCACTGGATATATATGAGACAGTTTGTGTGTGTGTGTGTGTGTGTGTGTGTGTGAGAGAGAGAGAGAGAGAGACAGCCTTAGCCTGTAAACACTGTAGGTGGAGGCTTTGATAAGGAAATGTATGGGTGCAGTGCAGTGGTAAAAATAGATTTTATTATTAGTCATTTTTCGTTTTTTTGTAGGGCTGCTGAAAGCTCCAGCAATTGTCCTTGCTGTGCATTATGAGCTATATCCTCGCATTGAAAAATCCACACAAAATTGTAAACTCTCTCACACACAGATGGATAGACATTCAACACATAGACACACACAGACACACACACACACACTCTCTCACACACTCGCACACATACGTACAAACACACACATTACACTCTTAGCTCAGTGAATATAAGGCTTAATTCAGCATAGGCCTATACACACACACACTTTCTCTCCCTCTCTCTCTCTCACTCACACACACACACACACACACACACACACACACACACACACACACACACACACACACACACACACACAGTACACACGCACGCACAAGCTCACACATACACTTAGCCCAGCGAATATAAGGCTTCTGATGAAAGAACAGCCTGACGGGCAGAAAAAAGGGTTGAAATGGTGTTATTTTTATTCATTTCATTTCATTTCATTTCCCCTTTCTGTCTTTTTTTCTCTTTCTCTCTGTCTCCCACTCTCCCCTTCTTCCCTTGGTCCGTGACGGCTCTGTTGTCATAGTGTTTAGCCAGTAGTTAGAATAAATCTCCCTGGCTTTGAAGCAGACACACTCGGGTCCTGATCTTCATGTCACGCTCTGACCCACCCCATCAACAGACACACACACACACACACACACACACACACACACACACATAGAAATATTTTTGCAGATGGACATGTACACAAACACGTAACACAAAGACACAGGCATGCAAATATTTCTTTGCAGCAAGATCACGCAAACACACACACACACACACACACACACACACACACACATGAAGACACACATACCAGTAGCCAAGTTACCAATTGGATTGGTCTCGGATGCTTAGCTACATTTTAAAGCATGAGAAGCAGCAGCCACTAGAGAGAGTGAAACCACCCCCTCAACACGATATACCGGTATGTCAAAATTACATTACCAGGACCACACACATAACACACACAACATATTTATCAACTTAGAGAGTTAAATACATACCAGGCAAGACTGAGATGTGTACATACTACATCTCAGCAATCCATGTGAATTTACTTGCAAACCAAAGAATAGGAACCAGGGATGATAATTTATGTGCGTTTCGTTGACTGGTAAGCCCGTTTCGTTTCCTCCTACCCAGTGGTTCAGAACCTGCAAGTGCAGTAACCACAACATCTCCACTAGAGGGAGCTAAGAGCGCCTTCACTCACCCGATAATAAGCCATTTACATGCAAAGTAAATTCAGAAGAATTAGAATAACTAGAAAAGCGCTCAGAGAGCGCAGACCTCCGCCAAGACAATGTGGTCACAGATGGTGTTCTGGATCACCGATCGCCACCAAAATTGAATCAGTTCTTACTTGTCCCAATACACACGTTGTCCTTGGTGGAGGTAATTATGAAATTATAGGCATTTTACGACATAGAAAACAATTGGTGTAAATGGATGTCTATACTATACTATGACTATAATTTATGCCAATATAATTTATTCTTTTCTGTGTGTCAAGTAGAGCCACAGTATATCTTTTGTCTCTGTTTCATTATCCCCCTGTGATGATGATGTTGTTTTGTGTTATAGCTTACTGGTTATTTACCTTCATGTTGTCAGTGTAACTGTTGACAACTGGCCTGGGCTAACTGGTGGCA
>JAODXP020000063.1:422320-424820 GCA_027497455.2 Sardinella longiceps | reverse complement strand
AGAGAATGTACAGTATACTGTAATAAAAATAAATTATAATTAAAAACTGTTTATTGTCAACATTATACTACGTTAATACACAAACACACCACAAATGCAACAGACACAGCATATTTTCTGTTTGTTAACTGTGTATGAACACGTTAGCTGCTTACATTTCCAAAACACCATCTGATGTAAGCACCATTATGTAGCGGCAGTAGAGATGGGCCTTTGGTGGATACCCATAATGCCCTACAGAGTATATAATGTTTAAATAAGGAAAGTGCAGAGAGTATTGCTGTTATTGGTATTTGGAACAGTCAGGGTTAAAGTAGCACTGCCAAGAAAATTTTGGCATACCAGTCAGACCACTTTGAGACTCATATGCCTAAATGCCTTGATGGAAAATGTAATATAAAATCTAAAATTTACATTATGCAGCCTTGCGTCCATGGACACACATTATTTCTCAGTGCAATAGTTCACCACCTCTGTACACATACTCACGCAAAATAAGCATGAGAACATATTATATATTCATTGGTATAACGCACCTTCAGTAGGCTATATAACTTGCCCGAGTGAGCCTAATCCCGTTTAGGAACTTCTGTGTGCTTTAATGCTAGTTAAAGACTTAAAGAGAAAAAATCAGGCTATTTCTTATAAAGTGCATTGTGCATTGATAGATATTTATATGCCTGTAAGCAAACTTTTAAATAATACCAGATCCCTGGCTGACTTACCCTAACCATAATAATAAAGGAACATGATCAATAGTTCTGTTTCGAAAGGCAATGGGGGTCCATGATCTTTGATGAAAGCATATAGTGCTGGTAATGGTTCAAATAAAATACCTTGATGCAGGGAGCTCCACCGCTAATAGTATAAATGAATGAATGTTATGTAAGGGATAACGGCCGCCGAGGTGTCCCGATATCAGAAGAATAATGGACGACGCGAAGGCAAAGAACAGCCCGACGGCGAAGCCGAAGGGCTGTTTGCCTACGCGAAGTCCATTATTTCTCTGATATCGGGACACCTCGAAGGCCGTTATCCCGCTTATCACCCGGTTGCAACTAAAACGTATAGATGGTAAGCAAGTGTTTAAAACATAAAAGAAACACGTGTCTCCGTTTAGAAAGAAGTTATCCTGTTCGGTTGGGGTACTATTTTCAAATGAAAGAAGATCCGCAAGGCTGCATTCTAAAGAGCATTGATATAGAACGCTGGTGAAACTTTTTTAACCCAACAATGCCTCAGGTGTCCTGTTATCTAGAAATAACGGACACCCTGACAGCCAATCAGAAAACAGTATTCCATTCCACCGGGTGATAATCACTTCTAACTATTTAATAGCACCGGTAAGAATACGAAAATACTCTAATCCCTGGATACGGTTAAAGGGGTCCCTGGCAAAGCATGTTAGCCCTATAAGACTGGCGTTGGTGTCAACTACATGAACGTGACTTACATGTACTATTTTTTTCACTTACTTATTACCTATACTAAATTTCTCACATTTAAACTGCCATTGGTGAACAATGTCAAAGGTCATAAAGGTCCAAGATGTGACTGCACACATAGACACCATCAATAGAATCCAGGTAATTTCACTGAGATGTAAACATTGAGATGTAAATGCAATGGTAGCTTACAAGCAAGTTTTAATGAAAAAAAGAAAAGTGTCTTAAAATCCTGTTAATTACCAGTACATTTATAAAGGTATACATGTAAACAACCTGGATGTTATAGACATATAGATATATAACCACTATAGTCATGTTAGTCATGAGTCTAATCCTGACTACTAACATACAGGCTGATATAATTACCTCCGCCAAGGAGGTTATGTTTTCGGTCTTGTTGGTTTGTCTGTCTGTCTGTCTGTTTGTTTGCCAGCAGGATAACTCGAAAAGCACTGCACGGATTTGGATGAAATTTTCGGACAACGTGTATATTGGGACAAGGAAGAGCTGATTCAATTTTGGTGGAGGTCTTGGCGGAGGTCTGCGCTCTCTGAGCGCTTTTCTAGTTATCTGTATACTTTCAGTATACAGTGTACAAGGGATACTGTAAGTCCCCACAGAGTGAAAAAGGAGTCCGACGCCTACATTGGAAATCAGCTAGCTCACTGAGATACACGTTAACACACAGTTAGAATTTACAGCACTATGTACAGTACTGTTAGCCTGGCAAGCCAGCCTGTAACGATGAATGTATAGTCTGGCATCGATAGATAGACTGAACTCAATCGTGGGAGGAACAATAGGATAGCCCATGACCAATCAGGGGAACGAACAAGATGTAAACACCTTAGCTCCCCTTTGCTATAGGATTCTTCCTCTTGAGAGCTGTTATCCCTCTCAGTAGGGAATATATGGAGATGTTGAGCATGGCCTCCTTGCTTTGTCCTCTCCGCCTGTGCAGCATCGTCTTAAACACTCTCTTGTCTTCTTTTTTTCCTCACGGTATACTCCAGGTTCTGTTGCAGATAGATATTCCTTACCGCTAATTCAGA
>JAODXP020000063.1:412320-417320 GCA_027497455.2 Sardinella longiceps | reverse complement strand
AGCATGTGTGTTAAAAATTGCCCTCCCTCTCTCCCTCTCCTTTGAAGAATAAATTCCAAAGGTGTGGAGGATGGAAAGAGGTGAAGGGACGAAGAGATGAAGAACAACAGAGAGAGCGAGAGAGAGAGAGAGGAAGGAAGGAAGGAAGTAAGGAAGGAAGAGAGAATGAAGAGAGAGAGAGCTGGCACAGAAAAAAAAGACATGCAATAGACCGATGAAATGTGCAGTGTTGTGACATAACAAGGTGAGTCTCAAGCGAATCATTTGTGTCAAAATTCTGTCAAAACACAATAATTTCCCATCTCCATGTGCAATCAGAGAGAGGGGGAGGGAGAGAAAGAGAGAGACAGAAACAAATAGAGAGAGAGAGAGAGAGAGAGAGAGAGAGAGAGAGAGAGAGAGAGAGAGAGAGAGAGAGAGAGAGAATATTCAGGGAAGAGTAGAACAGTAGTCAGAAATGGACAGAGATGGAGAGACCAAGGAGAGGAAACAGGTAAGGGAAAGAAAGATAGGGGCCTTGGTTGGGTCATAACACAAATATGAGTTTTTTGCTCCACTGCTGTTACATTCAAACATACATGATACACATACATACATACTGTACATAAACCACTCAGCACACACACACACACACACACACATTCACACACTCAACAACCAACAGAGCTCTCTCAGAGCCCCCAGGACACACAATACATGCATGTCTAGCACTTGTCCTTCTAAGATTCCTTTTTTTTGCTAAAGGTTTGTTATTATTATGTATGAGCCAGGTTCTCACGCACATTGATGTATCTCAGCCTTGCCAATTTCCTGTCACCTCCAGCTTCCTTAAGACGGGATCAATGTTGCCAGTCTGGAAATGCTGAACTATGATTCCAAAGGTTCAAAATTATTAGTCTAGAAATTAGGCTAGACGTACTATTGCGGCGGTGGTAGATTATTAGGCTAGACTCACTCCAGCTGCAGCAAATAGATCTGTTCAGCCAATATGTCTAGTAGAAAGCCATAGGGAATTTGATTGGATGACACCGTTGGCGTTTATCTAATCACAATGCTCGATGTTGTTTAGGTCGGGCTTTGCTGAAAACAACAGTCTTTTGAATTGGTGTTTACATCTAGCCTGATTGCTATCGACTTTCAAAGCTCTGCGAGACTTTGGTCTGACCAAGTGCCTGTACAACAAACGTTTCCTAAAGGGCATGGTTGACCTCCTCCCTCGGTTTGCTACTGGTCGATGTCAGAAAAAGCAAAACCAATCACACCACTCTTTCCTCTGATGTATGTGACGTCGAAGGGAACTGCTTGAGTAACAACTAACAGGACTGAGAGCCATTGGAGCTGCTCAAAGTTGATTGGTTCCTGACCAAGGGTGGAGTTCCAGATTTTTCTGGAACTCAGAGACGCTGTTTAGATTAATAGCTGGCCAGACCAGTGACAGCAACGGTGAAGGTGTTATGTCAATGGGAGGGCGTGCAAGGCTAGTTTACATCTTGTTCGTTCCTCTGATTGATCAAAGGCTATCTTATTCTGTGCAGAATTAGTTTGAAAGCTAACTGCCTTGTCCCACCCATGATTGAGTTCAGTCTATCTATCGATGCCAGACTATACATCTTAATGTTATAGGATGGCTTGCCAGGCTACAAAATGATCATTTTTGAAGGAAAAATGATTGTACATGAGTGAAACTTATAAACCATATTTCACAAGAAAAAAAGATAAAGAAACACAGAATGCTTAGGCTTTCCCAAACTATTGGCAAACTTGTGTTACTTTTACCTTTCTCATTCCACTTAGTTTGCCTCTAAAAGCCTCCCAAACTAATGATCAAGGCTGTACTCAATGCACACACAACTTTGTTGTGATCAAAAATGACTGATATGCATTGCAGAACCTTATGGCTGAGGAGCAGGATAATGTCATATCTGACCTCATTTTTCTCTCCTTTTGGTGAAAGATCACAGAATAAGTAGGTGACTATATCTGTAGACTGTATCCAACGGAAAAAAAAAGAGAAGAGGTAACAACAGTAGATGATGTTGAATGCAGATAATGAATGGGCGGTAATAGTGTAGCAGTCAAGGAGCCTGGAGTGCGTTTCCCAAAAACTAACGAACGTAGCATTTAACGAAGATCTTACTATGTTAGTTCAAGCTAGCGACTGAAGTTATTCCCGCGTGTCCCAAAACGAGATAACTAAGTAAGTACCTCCATAGTAAGAAGTTGGTTAGTAGGGAAGACGTTAGTCCAAACTATGTCCTTTGCAGATTTTTTCGGAAGTGTCCGGAGAGTTCGTAGGCATTCGTTGCGATTAGGATCATGGGATATCGCCAATGTTACCAAATGTAAAACTACGGTGTTGTCATTTACAGTTGTGGATAATGTTCACTGTCTTTCCTATTTGCATCGAGTTTTAGAAAAGGAGCAATTTCAATGAGTTTGTGTTGGAATATGTTCAGAAATAAAGCATGGGCTTCGGGAGGACGTGCTATTTGCCAATAATGCCAATGCAAGCTTCACAGTTAGGCTATTTTAGAAAGTTAAGCATGGGCTAATTGGCCATAATAGTAGTATTTAATGAGCAACTACACACCATTATTATTAATAAATTCTAAGAACGTATATTTATATGTATAATTTGAACAATTCTTGATATGAGTTTTTTCAATTAGTCAGTGGCATGCCTCGCTAAGGCTGTCACGTAGAGTTTGGCACATTGCTTGTTTTGTCAGTTCAAGTTCGAATCCAGCCGGGAATACTGTAATGACGGCTTGATTTTAAATTATGAATCGTAATGTAATGATTTAATTGCATCAAAGTTGTAATTTGAAGTGTCTGCCAGTCAAGAAGACCAATTGTTTTGACAACATGCATTTTACAACGTGTATCCTCTCGTCAGTTAAACTCATTTGTATGAGTCAAACTAAGGTCAATCAAACTGTGATAATTAATTCACGCTGTAGGTGGGAGTAATGCATCAAGTGGTGTCGCGTCAGCAGTATTTCACCCCAAAACAGCCAAAGAAGACATCACGTGGCCATATAACTAAGCTTCTTTTAACTTGCACCTTGGAGTGTCAGCTTGGACTAACAAGTTTTACTAACAAGATACTATGCTTAGTCTGGACTATGCTTTGGGGGCACCAGTGATGAACTAACTATGCTTTGATTAACGACGTTATCACCATAGTTAGTTATATTGTCAACAAAGGAAGCTCGTTAGTCTGGCCGATGGCTTTGGGGAACAGAAACATATTCCAAACTAACTAACAAGCTATCTTAGTTAGCAACTATGCTTTTGGGGGACGCACCCCTTGCTAGCCTGTAGTGTTTATTGTTTTTTCAAAACCTGGCTGCCACCATTGTGAGTTAACCTTAAAGGAATAGTCCACCATTTTATGAAATTGGGTTATTCACCATCTTACTTGGAGTTCCATTTGTGGGTAAAAGCATTTTGGTCTCAGTTGTTGCGTTTTCCTTACCTCACTCACGTCAGATGATGCGCTACGTAACTTTCGTAAGGCACTTCCGCGCAACGATCTGATGTCGAAGCCCTTCAGAGTGATTTCAAGCCCAATATTCTCTAACCGGACCAATCAGGGCTGCTGGCCGCTAGAGGGTGTGAAGTAGCGAAGAAGCAACTGTTTTGAATCCAACCACTTCAACAAACGTAACCAGCGTCATGGGTTGGTTTCGATGTGGTTGGCTGAAGTGTACGTCAATTAAATTGATGGACAAGCCGTTTGTCCAGTTAGATTCAAGGATTTCTGGCTCCTGAAATAACTCGTCTATCGCTGAGGATCAGATGTTTGCGCGTAGCGCTACATCTGACGTGAGTGAGGTAAGCGTTTTCCCTACTCTGGCAACTCAAATTTTAGCTTTAGCTTAACATAGGTGCTGGAATCTGATGTGGCTACTTTAGTTTCCAGTGCCCTATGCTAAGCTAAAGCTAAAAAATGGCTGAAATTGAGGTTGCCACACTAGGAAAAATGCATAATAACAGGGTGGAGTATTCCTTTCAGCTTCTTCAGGGTGTTGATTATCCTGATTTAACTGATAGTTGGTAAAATGTAAATGTATCTGGATAAAAGCGTCTGCTAAATGCATAGATGTACAAAATGATGTGAAAAAGAGCACAAAGTAATCGACTAGACATCAGATGTAAAAGAGCACAAAGTAAAAGACTAGACTTCAGATCAGATGCGTCAGACTGTGACGCTCTTGTGTTCTCTTCTGTACTATAGCTGTAGCTGTGACATTCAGTGACTGCGGTTCCTGTGTCTTTGTTATCTTTCCCCACTGCTCACTCTAATCGACATGTAATGTGCATGCAATACCCACAGTCTACAGCCGGTCCACGCCCCGCCACCATTCCAGCCGCCGTCCCCATACACACAACACGCACGCACACACACACTCACATACACACACACACACACACACACACACACACACACTCACATACACACACACAAATGCACACACACACACTCACACATATGCACACACAAGGTCACACACACACACACACACACACACACACACAAACACACACACATACACACTCACACATGCACACACACACGTTCACACACACACACATACACACAACCCTCCACAGGCAGATGCAGGCCATCCGTCCTCACACTTCAACCCCAGCCCCACCATCACCACTCACACACATACACACACACACACACACACACACACACACACACACCACCACCACCACCACCACCACCCCCACTACTTCATTTATTTTACACAAGCTTTGCCTCGCCACGGCTCCACAGAATGATCTCACAGCATTGTGCCTTTCAGAATCAAAGAGCAGCCCATTATCTTTCATTACCAACAGATGAGATGGCAGACGCAAACTAATTACACACGCACAAAAAAAAAAAAAAAAAAGATGTACAACGCAGAGGAGGGGTTGGGGTCTCAATCTCTCTCCCTTTAAAATTTCTCTCTTTCTCTCTATCTGTCTCCCTTTTAACCCCCCCC